>CM076575.1:1974101998-1974448304 GCA_034641835.2 Pinus albicaulis
TACACTAACATATTTACTGCCATCAATTGCCATATGAATCATCCTTGTTGTTTTGCGGTTTCTCCATATGCCATGATATTGTATAACATCATTTTTAATCACATGTGACTTCTTAAAACAACCTTTATTCTCTTTTGACTTTTTCGTACACAAATCATGCCCCTTCATTCATAATTTATTTTTAAACCTTGGCATTTAATAAGACAAAATAAACTTAACATTAGATTATTATTATAATTAATCTATACAATATATATAAGATTTAAAGAAGATAAAATGTTGAATTTGCAAGGGAAAAACCAACCCCAACATGGCTAATAATTATGAATTATAGACAAATGTTACTTGTAGAGATGAAGTTAACAATGTAAGACACCTTGTTGGTAACATTGAAAGGGAACAAAAGAGTTAGGGGAAAATATTGTCAAGTTAATTTTCGGAATCTTCCATTAGCATGTCAATTATACCGCAAATAATTTGTGTTTATTTGTGGTATAATTGACATGCTAATGGAAGATTTCGAAAATGATGGCTAAAGTACCAAGAATGAGAAATGACAATGATGAAATATCAAGGATAATTAATGATCATATCAAAAGGATTGATCAACTAATTGAAAGTGTAGATGCGTTAACAATTCAACCCTAAGTCCATTGAAAATTTTCCACCAAGCCAAAACTTGTTAAACATCAATTACTAGATATATCTAGATAACATAGGTTATCTAAATAAAATCAAAATTGAGATACCTAAATATGATGGGCTATATGATAGATAGGCTATCTCGTGTGTTAATAAATTTGAGGGGGTTTTCACTATGATCTTGCTTGCTAACAAATCATAAAATGTCTCAGTGGCATCATTATACATAGAAGGTGATGCTTACAATTGGTTCAGATGGTTGTCAAAGAGAACCAATGGCTTCTCATTTAATTGGAAAATGTTGAGAAAATATATTTTTTGTAGATTTCATGATGATGAAGAAGATAGCACCATAATTTTAGAAATCGGATGTAACTACCAAAAGTCATATTCGCAGCGAAAATCTTTAAAATACTTCAAAGACGTAAATTCCCATCGTAAGACATGTAACTTTATATTAATTTGATGTGAGATAGTTACAAATGAGAATGAGGGCCTACTTATATACCCTAGGCAGGTGCCCTTTCATGAATGGCGATGTCTCTAAGACATGCCTCTTCATTACTAACTAACTAACCATTAGTTAATTAATTATTATTTATTATTATTATATTTGTATTTATATTTATTATTTTTGTATGAATTTTATTCATAACATTGTCTCTCTCTTTAAGAAGCTTTGTCTTCAAAGCTTACTGAAAATATCTTCTCGTTTCTGAACTTTCATCTTTGTTGATACAAGATGATATGATACTCTAAGTAATAGACAAAATTGTCGTACTAAAAATGGATCGGACCATCCTAGATTAATCTTCTGTGGTATCAAATTTTGTGATGAATAGTTATGGTAGGATTCGATTCTGCAAACTTCAGGATTCCCGAGAACATAAATTTGTCGCTTATGTTTAGAGTGATACTGGTACGTAGATTCACTGGAAAGTCTGCTCTTGTTATTCAGATGTCGATAAATAGTTCTTATGGTTGGACTTTCCCTTATCATGTTAGTGGTTGTTCCCTGATTTCCTTCAGGTGCTGTTATTGTTGAGTTGGTGACTAAATCATCATTTGGAATATCCATCGTTTGAACTACAACTTCTGCATGCATCTTCACTTCAGTAGGTTTATCCTTTGCTTGAGTTACGATTTTGACTGGATCAGTATTTGTTTCTTTACCTTCAACTTGGACTGAAACGACTGGAGACTTCAATACTACTTCTTGAAGTTGTTCTAACTTGTCATTTAGTGACTTCTTGTCACTTTTAAGCTTCTTATTTGAGGAAGCAAGGCTTGGTTATGATTCCTTAGATGTGAAAGCTCTTCATTTTCTGAACCGTTGATTTTATCATTTGTATCTTTCTCTTTATCCTTTAAGTTTTTGATTTGCTCTAATAATTTTTGATTAAGGGTTTTTAGGCACAATTTTTATTTTTTTATTTTTTTATTTTTTATTTTTTTATTTTTATTAATTTTTATTTTTTCTTCTTTGTTGTAAATATATTAATTAATTAATTAATTTATCTAATAGATTCTCCTTTAGTTCCTTATCAGAGCTTTCATTTTCTTGTTTTAGTCTTTGTTTCTTGACCTTTTTTTTTTTTTTTATCTGTGAAAGTAATTTCTCATTGTGGTCCATTAGAGGCCAAATTTCTTCGTTGCTTTCTGTTGTTTTTTCATGAAACTGATTTTGGAGATCTTATATTTCTTTTCTGATGCTTCGTTCGTTTGTTGAAGTTTTGTGGTTTCTTCTTTTAATTTTTTAATTTGTGTCTAGGCGTTATCTTGATATTCTTCTAAATTAAGCGATCTTCGACATTTTAGAGAAGGTATTGTGCGATTTTTTTAAAAATCGATAAACACTGATCTTCTGTTTGACAAAATGGACATTTGGTCTAAAATGTAGAGTTATGTATGGAATCCATAATTTCTTTGTTCGAATTAGACTCCATTTTTTCTCTACAACGGTTGGCTTCCCTTTTCTGTTTATTGAAATGAGATTAGGGATTTGAAGGTAACCCCTTTATTTTTGTGATTGATTCTACTTTTCTATCTAATAATACTTTTGACTTCTTCAAAATGTATTTTTTTTTATAATTCTCTTAATCCGTTTTGAATTTGAAATATTCCTTCCAAGGTCTTTTTATTAAACAGACCTTAAATTTCTTCTTTTATAATAATTTTTCGTGATAGTCTTCTTTATAGAATAAGATGTTGAATAATATTTACTCTTATATCTTTCACACCTTGTTCTAATGAATCACTCATTTAATTTTTTATAATTTTTTCACTATACTCTTTATAAAGAAAAGAAGAATTAAAAAGATAAAAATAATTTAATTATTGAGATACTAATTTTAAATGTAATGACCAAAAGTCGTATTTCCTCCAAAAGTCGTATATGCAGTGGAAATCTTTAAAATACTTGAAAGATGTAAGTATCCATTGTAAGACATGTAACTATATATTGAATTGATGTAAGATATTTACAAATGAGAATGGGGGCATGCTTATATACCCTAGGGAGGTTCCCTTTCATGAATGGCCATGTCTCTAAGACATGCCTCTTCATCACTAATTAACTAACCTTTAATTAGTTATTATTTATTATTATTATATTTTTATATATATATTTTTATATGAAGTATATTCATAATCGTTAGAAATACTGAGAAGGAGGGGGGGTGAATCATTATTTCTTTTCAATTGTTATTTTTACCAGTTAAGATCACTTATAATTAGAACAAAAAATGAAAAATGATAGAATAATAATTCTATTAATTAGAGATGACGAGGACTCCAATCCTCTTTACAATGAAATTCCGAATGAAGTACAATAATAGATTAGGGCACCAACCCTAGATGAAGACTCCAATCTTCAAATCACTAGTGTCCAACTTGTACTTTGCCAAGCACCGACCTGGACTTCACGAGGCTTCAACCTCTAGGGCCCCAACCCTATTTGCCCAATGCTCCAACGTTATCTTCTTGAGGACACCTATCCTCTAGGGCTCCAACCCACTGCTTTAGATCCTCAATATGAATTCAACGGTTCTTCAAGGCTCCCAATACCTTCTGCAACCGGCCCTGACAAAATCTTCACCTTCAACAATGGCCTCATTCGATCTCCAAAGCACTTAGCTCATCAATGACATCTTTATCTTCTCAGAAGTTGTCACCACAACTCTTCATGTTACCCAAACAAACTTCTTCAATGTTACCTCATGATGGCGACAACAATGCATCATGGTCTTCAATAATCCTTCCAAGATCAACTTTTATTATGCTTCCAATTCCCTTCAATGGGTCTTCAATGTCAGCTCCAAAGTACTCTCCAAAATCTACAAGGTTTCAAGGCTCTAAAATAGTCTTCAAGGTTTTTCTCCAACAACAAGATCTGCCCACATCAAGTCTGCTCTCTTTAAGGCATGCTAAATCATCTCCAAGTTGAACCACTCAAAACATCTTTCTTAAAGGACCATTTCAAGCATTATTTTTCTGATTAAAGGGGGTTGACCTCTCTTGGGGCAGCTATGATGGTAAAAAGAGGCAGTGTGGTACATCTTATGAGCAAAGGAAGCAAAGTCAAGTTCTAAATCATAAAGCAAGCAAAGTTTGGAGAAACACAAGGAGTTGTCCACCTTTTCCTAGTCGTTGAGAGGTCAAGCATCAACATGGGATATATTCTCTGCACATTAAAATGAAGAATGGGATCACGATCATTCTTCGACAAAAATACTCAAGAGAGAACTCCAAGATGTCTCTAAAAGATGCTCAAGATTCCACAAACAACATTAATGATACTTCAACTAGCCAACTACAAGTCACATGTCACTGTCTTGTGTCTTGTTATAGGTTTGAGGTATAGGTCTCGAAATCACTGGTCCGAGATTTATGAACACAGGACCGAGACTTCAAGATATAAATGACTATTCACATATGGTTGCTACACATCCAAGCTCGAGCCTCTCCAACAAATCTGAGTCCACAGGCTAACAGTCCAAAGTCTGTACTCCTTCCATAAGTGGCTAGACAGAAATATATCAAGTTAATCCTAGGTCTCTACCAAATTTGCTGTAGCTCCGAGTGACTCTAATATAGTCGAGCCCTCCAACAAATATGCAATTCCACGGGTTGCTTACTTGAGCTACAAAGATAGGTCTGCAATCCTTATCTAAGGCGTGATCTGTCTCAATTGTCACTCAAGGTCCGAGCTGTGACAATTCTTACCTCTGTTCGAGAAGAGTGCAACCATAGGTTTGGTTATTATAGACCGAGCTCTACAAGTGACTGGTCTCACTGGTCTAAGGTTAATACGAGCTCCACAAGAAGACTGTCCATACACCGAGCTGTATTGGTGACAAGCTTTATCACTGATCTGAGGTATAATAGCTACCAGTTTGAGTTTTTATGCCACCACAAGGTAGCTTGTTCACACACACAGATCCGAGCTATAATAGAAAGCTACTGGTATGAACTCTTTAGCAGGTCAATGAAATTCGACTTTAACAGGTAATAAACTTCTTTAGTAGGTTGAGATTCCTTTCTAATAGATCCGAGGCTCTTCTTTTGTTCACAAGATGTGAGCTTTTCTTTTTCTTGAGATCTACAGGACTGAGATTTAACAATGTTGTAGGTGAATATTTCTTAGAAAAAAAGATCGAACGAATCTCTCCAAGGCAGTGTTTCTTTATTCCCTTTGATTTCCTTTGCATCTTTGTCGCAGGTGAATATTTCTTAGATACAAAAAATTGAACGAATCTCAGTCTTACGAGCTTGTAAACCCTTTTTTTTTAAATTTCTGATTCTCTTAATCTTTGTTGATCGAGCTCACCTTCTTTTATTGGTTGACCAAGATACACCTCTTTCAATTGAGTTGAATCTTCTTTCCTTTATATAGATTCAGAGTGGAATGTGACCTTGTGGAGGAACGAACATGTAGTGAGGCCGACTTATGTTGCCGACCTAAACTATGTCATTATATTTTATTTAGATGATGACCAGCTATATAATAAAAACTTGCGGTGGGGAAGTCCACAAGTGTCCAACGAATTCACATAGCGTATATGGAGAGCCGATTTGTATGTGACTAAAACTGACTTGGGTTAAGATTCTAATATTGTAGTTTCAACGTGATTTATAATTAACGTGATTTATCATAGTTTGGGTTAAGTGTGCCAACGTGATTTATAATTAATGAGGGGCCACCGCAAATTGTATTTAGTTTCACTTTTAAGAATAGAGCAAAAGTATGAGCATAACATATCAAGGAATTTTATAAAGGACTTTATAATAAAGTATTAGAATGTGTTATGGATTTTAGGATGCCTTGTTAGGATTATATATCGCAAGGTTTGTTTTGATAGAGTACTAGAATGGGCTTATCAGGGGCTTTATACTAGAGTACTAGAATGTGATAGAAATTTTAGATCAAGGTGCATATATATGCATTTTAGGGTTAAGGGTTCATCAAGGGATTATGGCAAGAGTAGAGTTTAGGGTTTGAGGAATAGAATTAGGGTTAGGGTTTCATGAAATATTAGGGCTATGGTCTAGGGTTTGCTCATACATATAGGATTAGGGTTTTTTAGGGCTTCTTGCAAACAGGGTATCAATTAGGGTTTTGCCTTAGGGTAAGCAGAGGGTTAGCTAACAAGGTTAGTCATCTTCAACAATGCATCATTGTATTGACATCAATGACAACTTTGTTCAACAATCTCTTGCATTGACATTGATGGCAATACTGTCCACCTTTCAACGTTCTCCCCCCCTTTGACATCAATGGCAAATGGGGTGTCGTGATAATGCCTTTTTCCATCAAGTGCTTCCCCTATCAAGCTTCTTCTTGTCATGTTATCATGATGCTTCATCATATTTTCTTCCTGATGCATCCAAGCTGCAATATTCAGAATATACGCGTGAAACTATGGTTTTATTATGGACCCACAACACGGTGGCCAATCACAGCGGAATTGCACTTCGCGACTTAACCCAACTTAACTTCCCGCTGTTCTGCAGCTTTAACACCTTTAGCAATATTGCAATTCTGCGATTTCACAATTCGCAGCGAACTCCACTTCGTTGATCACAACTTTTATAGTTTAGCAATAAACAATTTCCTTATCCCGTGCGATATGCAATATGTGTAGCATCGCATCGCAATCTCCTTATCTTATCTTTTATCGCATCCTAACTAATATAACTTACCGGGCGAGGTCTTAACAAGAACCACTAAAATCGCCGATATGCGAAATCTCGCTATGTGCGATTTTAAACTCCACCGTTGATCTTACCCAGATCTAACGGTCCTCACTGCTTCTTCGCTGATCTACTTCGCATCGCAATTCAAATAGCTTATCGTGTAAAGCCTTAACACGTAACTCTAAAATCTGCGATGTGCGATGGTCGATGACACGGAACTTCAAAGTTTGCACTAATCAATGACTTCACCCAAACCTTTTACACATAAACCTCGTTGTGTCTTTGTTGCTCACACCTCAATTGACTTTCTTTGAATGCGTTGTGCGTTAATGTGATATTCAACTCAATAGAGAAATAAAACAGATAGTTTAAACGAGACAACCAATTTACAACACGAAACACAGAGCACTTTGAATTTATCAGATATGCAAATACACAGAGCCGAGACCTTTGATGGCTGGGTTTTTGCAATGATTTCTCCTCTCTGTCCACACTTCTCTCACACTTCTCGCACACTTCTCTCACACTTTTGTCTCTCTATCACACCTGACACCTATTTACACTTATATTTAACTGAAAATGGTTACACTCGTCTTTATTAGCTTTCAAGCAAAAATTATCCTATCCTCACAATCTAATCTATTTGGCTAAATCTCCTCGCAGGGGGAACCAAATTTCTATTTTTATTCCTATTTAATCTAGGACATCAAAACAAACTAACTTCTCACGATTAAAATTTAACAGAATATTAATAACCAAGTTTTCCACCTCTTGTTAGCCACAACATGTGAACACATAATCACCTTGCTGACTAATTTCCAGATGCTCCTGCATCAGACTCCCGGGGAAGAAAACACTGATCCATCAATGTTTTAGGATCTGCATTAAACTTTGTAACTCTGCTGCTGTCATCCAACTAGCATCTTCCACTGGCTGTCCTTTCCATTTAACTAGATACTGATAATAGGTATGTCCCTTGGTCTTCTTTGTTGCTCTTTTCTCCAGAATGGCTTCCACTTCTTTCTTTGCTATCTTTGGCATCTGTTCCTTCCAATTCTGGTCTTCCTCTTCTGTAGTTTCTTCTTGTAGTTCTTCCTCTGTTCCTTTGTATGGATACAAATCTGCAAAATTAAAGATGGGTGATATCCTTCCTCCTTTTGGTAACTCAGTCTCATATGCATTTGAGGAAAACTTCCTCAAAATTCTACATGGCCCTATATTTTTCATTTTTAGTTTGTTATAGGTCTTGACTGGAAACCTTTCCTTCCTTAGATAAACCATGACTAAATCATCTACTTGAAACTCCCTTTCAGTCCTCTTCATATTAGCTCTTTGTTTATACTTTTGGGTGTTTTTCTGTAAGCTTTGCTTGACATTTTCTTGCAACTTCTGTATCTGTTCTGCAAATTCTTCAGCCTTTGCACTCCTTGTCTCTTGTTTGCTCAAATATCTAAGTTCATACACCTCTCTCGGATGCATTCCAAAAACAATTTGAAATGGACTCATCCCAGTACTCCAGTTAGGAGTATCATTATAGGCAAATTCAGCTTGAGCAAGTGCTAAATCCCATTGCTTTGGATTTTTGTAAACTAAACTCCTTAATATGTTTCCCAAACTCCTGTTCACCACTTTAGTTTGTCCATCCGTCTAAGGATGATAAGATGAACTGAAACTGAGGTTTGTACCCAACTTCTTCCATAAAGTCCTCCAGAAGTGTCCTTCGAACTTTTTATCTCTGTCTGAAACAATACTCACAGGAAGTCCGTGTAATCTTATAACTTCAGAGAAAAACAAATTAGCAATGTGGGTTGCATCACTAGTTTTCTTACAAGCAATAAAATGAGCCATTTTAGAAAACCTATCTACGACAACATAGATAGAATCATGTCCTCTTTGAATCTTCAGAAAACCTAAAACAAAATCCATGCTGAAAGCATCCCAAGGTCAATTGGGTATTGGTAATCGCTGATATAATCCAGTGTTTTGGCTTCTTCCTTTGGCATGTTGACAAATCCTGCACTTCTCAACAAACTTTTTGATATCACTCTGCATTTTTGGCCAATAATAAAAAGCACTTACTTGAGCAATTGTCTTATTCTATCCAAAGTGTTCAGACAATCCTCCACTGTGTTTTTCCTTAATCAGATTTTCCCTCATGGAGCACTTAGGTATACACAATTTATTTTTCTTGAACAACAATCCTCCTTGAATTAGATAGTCCAACCACTGGCTTCTATTATGAATCACAGGATTTTTAACAGCTACATATATTTCTTTGAAATCTGTGTCTTCCTCATACATATCAATCATTTCTTCAAACCCCAAAAATGCCAATCTTCAATTCTTGCATAATCAAATTTACTCTGCTCAAAGTATCAACAACTGTGTTTGCCTTACCAATTGTGTGTTTGATTACAAAGGTAAAACTCTGCAAAAACTCCACCCACTTAGCATGCTTTTGGTTCAACTTCGGCTGATTATTTATGAACTGCAGTGCATGGTTAGTAGAATACAACACAAATTCTTCGGGCAAAAAATAATGCCTCCATTTCTTCAAAGCTTGCACAATAGCATAAAACTCCTTATCATAAGATGAATACTTCCTCTTGGCCTCATTTAACTTTTCACTGAAATAAGCTATCAGTCTTTGCTCTTGACTCAAGACAACTCTAATTGTTATCCCACTAGCATCAGTCTCAACTTGGAATATTTTATCAAAATTTGGCAAGGCTAAAACAGGTCTTTCAGTGATCTTCCTTTTCAACAACTTGAAATTCTGATTTGCTGCTTCGTCCACTTAAATGGCTGGTTGCTCTCCTTTATTGTTTCAATTATTGGTGCACAGATTTGACTAAAACCTCTTACAAACTTTCTCTAAAAACATGCAAGACCATGAAAACTCCTTCCCCCAAATACACTTCTCGGAGTTGGCCAATCCAGTATTTCCTGGATCTTTTCTGGGACCATCTTGAAGCCTTCTTCTGAGACTATAAATCCCAAGTAAATGAGCTCCTTCTTCATGAAACTACACTTCTTCAAATTTTTAAGTAGTTTCTCCTTTTGCAAAGTATTTAACACCAACTTGACATGCTCCAAATGCTCTTCCTTACTCTGACTGAAAATCAGTATGTCATCAAGGTAGACTATCACAAATTTTCCTGCATACTCTTTCAAGATCTCGTTCATTAGTCTCATAAATGTGCTTGGTGCATTAGTGAGCCCAAAAGGCATCACTAACCACTCATACAACCCACTGTTGGTCTTAAATGCCGTCTTCCATTCATCTCCTTCTCTAATCCTTATTTGATGGTATCCACTCTTCAGATCTATCTTAGTAAAATACTTTGACCCACTTAAACAATCCATCAAATCATCTATGCGTGGCAATGGAAATCTATACCTGATAGTGATTTTGTTTATGGCTATGGAATCAATACACATGTGCCACTCACCTCCTTTCTTTGGACTAAGCACGGCTGGTACTGCACATGGGCTAAGGCTTTCTTTGATCATTCCTTTATCTAACAACTCCTGTACTTGTCTTCCAACTTCTTCATTCTCCAGAGGGGTCATTCTATATGCTGCTTTATTTGGTAAACTTGCACCAGGTATTAAATCTATGTGATGATTGATACTTCTGACTGGTGGCAATTTACTTGGTAATTCATCAGCAACTATATCAGCATAATCATCTAACAGATTTTTAATTTCCACAGGAAGATTATCTAAATTTGTAGAAGTCAGAATTGCCTTGGGTTTACCCACAATAACAAAATGCATTTCTTTCTCCTTCTTGACTTCTTGCAACAATTTCTTCCCACTAATCAGCATAACATTATTCCCAGTTGCTCCTTTGTCTACCTCATCCTTCAAAGGTAGTAATGTGTGCTTCTTTCCATCCTTCTCTATGGTATAGGTATTACTTTTGCCATCATGAGTGGCTTTTTTGTCAAATTGCCAAGGCCTTCCCAGCAATACATGGCACATGTCCATTGGCATCACATCACACAATATGACATCTTTATATGTACCGACCTGTATCACTACTTTGCATTGTTCTGTCACCAAAATCTGATGTCCCTTCTGTAGCCACGAGATTTTGTAGGGAGTAGGGTGTACCATCTTAATCAACCCCAATTTCTCAACCATCTTCGTGGAAACAAGATTATCAGTGCTTCCACTGTCAATCACAACTTTGCAGCACTTATCTTTAGCCTTGCATATAGTCCTGAGTAAGCTCTTCCTTTGATCTGGCTCATTTGCTTCCTTCTCTGGTTTAAGCAATACTCTTTTGAGCAATAAAGACTCTCCTGCCTCAGGTTGTTCTTCTTTTTCTGCGACCTCAGGATTTTATACATTCACATTCCGCTGATTTGCTGGTTTGTTATGAGGAGAGTCCCATGATCCGTGTCCCCACTCTGCACATGTGTAACACCGAATTTCTCTTCCTTGGCCTCTACCTCTGGGTGCAAATATTACTCTACCAAAGTCTCCTCTTTGCAGTGGTCTGCTACTCAAACCTCCTGCTTCATTCTGAGAGTGCTGAGATCTTGATCGGAAAGTTCCTCTTCCTCTTGCTGGACTTTTACTTCTATTCTTCAGACTTCTTTCCTCTACATTTTCTCCTCTGCCTTCAAAGTTGCTTGTCAGACATCCTCAATTGTCTTCAGACTCAACAAATTGATTTCATCTTGTATATCATACCTTAAACCATTGATGTATTTGGCTTCTTTCTCCATATCATCTTCAACATGTCCTGCTCTAATGCTCAACTTGTAAAACACCTCTGTATACTCCTTGACAATCATTCCTTTCTGCCTCAAATTCTGTAACTGTTTGAAAAGATTCAATTGATAATCTTTTGGCATAAGCTTTTTCTTCAATTTACTTACCATTTTATCCCATTGCTTGATCTTAGGCTTTCCCTTTCTAATCCTGGATGTTTGTAGTTCATCCCACCAGATAGATGCATGGCCCTTCAACTTGGTAGCTGCAAAATTTACTTTCTTCTTATCTTCGACCTCTTCTAAGTCGAAATACTTATCCATTGAACTGATCCAATCTATCAGCTCGTCCACATTAAGGTTCCCCTCATATAAAGAAATCTCCATTCTTGGTTTTCCACTAACCTTTGCTAATATCTTGAAAACTTTAGCTTCCTCGCTTTCTTCTTCTTCTTCTTCCTCGGAAGATTCTTCTGTTGCGCTGACATCTCCTTCATCATGTGCTCTCTTTTGAGCAGTCTCCATTGTCGCTATCCTTGTACGAAGGTGTCAAATCTCTTCGAGCAAAGCTGCATTTGCTGTAAGTCTTCCCCTAGCCATGCCAACTCCTCTCTTGGGTGGCATATTTGCTACAATCTTTGAGAACAGAATTCAGTTTCTGCTCTGATACCAAATGATGCAGCCAAGCTGCAATATTCAGAATATACGCGCAAAACTATGGTTTTGTTATGGACCCACAACACGGTGACCAATCACAGTGGAATCGCACTTCGTAACTTAACACAACTTAACTTCCCGCTGTTTCGCAGCTTTAACACCTTTCGCAATATTGCAATACTGCGATTTCACACTTCGCAACGAACTCCACTTTGTTGATCGCAACTTTTAGAGTTTAGCAATAAACATTTTCCTTATCTCGTGCGATATAGCATCGTGTCGCAATCTCCTTATGTTATCTTTCATCGCATTGCAACTAATATAACTTACTGGGCGAGGTCTTAACAAGAACCACTAAAATTGCCGATATGCGAAATCTCACTAGGTGCGATTTTAAACTCCATCATTGATCTTACTCAGATCTAACGATTCTCACTGCTTCTTCACTGATCTACTTCGCATCGCAATTCAAATAGCTTATCGTGTAAAGCCTTAACACGTAACTCTAAAATCTGCGATGTGCGATGGCCAATTGCACGAAACTTCAAAGTTTGCACGAATCAACAACTTCACCCAAACCTTTTACACATAAACCTTGCTGTGTCTTTGTTGTTCGCACCTCAATCAACTTTCTTTGAATGTGCTGTGCGTTAATGTGATATTCAACTCAATAGAGAAATAGAACAGACAGTTTAATCGAGACAACCAATTTACAACACGGAACACAAAACACTTGGAATTTATCAGAGATGCAAATACACAGAGTCGAGCCCTTTGATGGCTGGATTTTTACAATGACTTCTCCTCTCTGTCCACTCCTCTGTGACACTTCTCGCACACTTTTCTCTCTCTATCACACCTCACACCTATTTATGCTTATATCTAACTGAAAGCGGTTACATTAGTCTTTATTAGCTTTCAAACAAACTCTATCCTATCCTCGTAATCTAATCTATTTGGCTAAATCTCCTCGCAGGGAGAACGAAATCACTATTTCTATTCCTAGTTAATCTAGGACATCAAAACAAACTAACTTCTCACAATTAAAACTTAACAGAATATTAATAACCAAGTTTTCCACCTCTTGTTAGCCACAACATGTGAACACATAATCACTAATTTCCGGATGCTCTTGCATCACTTCCTTCCTCTATCAATGATAGTTCTCCATGATAGATATATTTTCCCCCCTGTAATCACGCTGGTCTTCATGTCATAGATCTGCTTCATCTATAGTGTTTGAATTGTGCTCCCCTTAACATGCTTCTTCTTGTTATGTTGCTCCTTGCAACTCCCTTTATCATTATGCTTTTCTCTAATGGACTTACTCCCCTACGCCTTTGCCTGCTTTCATGGAAATGGATGAGGGAGATGATCAACCAACTCCTCTTGCCTGCATAAACTCCTCTAGCTCTTCTTTTTGCTCAAGACAAGAAAGATTGTTGCCTTGTGATCAAGTGGAAGACATCTTCAACAATGGATGTGTAGTGAAGACACAATATCATGTTTTTTCTTCAATGGAATAACTTCGGAGAGATGATCTAAGAGATGATTGTCCATGTGTGACTCATCAAGAGTTTCACAGGGCTCTTCACGGATAGCTTCTGCAAGAGTAGTCAAGAATCACAAGTTCCCCCTAATATATGCATGGTCTCCTTTTTGGCAGAATTTCGTCATCAAAACTTGGAATATCATATCTGCAAAGATGCACTTATTAGATCAACAACATGAGTTGATGTGTTGAGTGTTCAAGAGGCTTTCTGATCCAATTTGCTTCCTTCTCCATACTTGTATTTTTTTCTTTTCTTGCTTGGTAGTCATGTTTTTAGCTTGTTTATGAACCCATTCTAGTTACAATCACGAGCCATATGTCCAATTTTATGGCAATTGAAGCATTCCATTCTGTACATAGATGGGGATACATGATTTCTTCTTGCAAAGTTGCTTCTAGGAGACTCATGGGGAGCATTATATTTTTCCTTGTGGCTTCCCTACAATCTTTTGCCATGCACCCAAAATTTGTACAAGAATAGCAATAACCAAAAAATATACTTTAGTACCTGGAGGATGGAGATTGCCTTGATATACTTCTAAAGGCATTCTGTCTTGGGATCCTTTGATCAAAGTTATTACCTCTTGTGTTCTTGACACCATCTGCATATCTTCTTGGAGTAGGGTTTCTTCCAATGTCATCCTCACTCTTCTCCTTGCTTTTGCTGGAACTGGGGGCATCAACGCTTCTCCTCATCCTTGTTGTTTGAAGCATTAGGGTTTGCATCATTTCTATTTGAGGGTTCATCGACATAACCAAGGCCTTTTCATTACTACCTAACTAACCATTAGTTAATTAATTATTATTTATAATTATTATATTTATATTTATTATTTTTATATGAATTATATTCATAACATCAGAATTGGTGTCCAATTTAGTCCACCTATCAAACCAGTTTTTGAACTGGAACTGGAAAAATCGGACTGCTCAGATTTCAATGAATTGCTCTTTAAAAAAATACATGAAATAAATATTTTTTAATGCAAAAAATATTTTTAAGATTTAAAACCATGATTCCAACCCAATAAAGACAAATATGCAAAGTTTTCTCATCTATATACCATGTAATGGTGAATATATAAAAATGGCATAAAGTGCAATACATATCAACAACAAAATACATAATCAATGAGGCTCTAAATGGCCTCTAGAGTCAAAAAACAATGCTACAAGCTATGGGGCCGTTGGCCTACCACAAGTCTACATATCAATGATCAACATGATCACTCCTTGCCATGATCAAACTCATCACCACTACTAGACATGGGATCATGAACATGAGCTACATAAACATCATGTAGGTCAGAGTATGAGGACTCCTCAGACTCCTCTGCAACCTCAGTAGTAGTAGTAGCAACAATAAAACTAGACCTAATGGAAGCACAAGTTGGTTGAGCTGCATGGCTAGTGCCTTCCATTGGTTGTTTGGCTTTGCTTAATCAACTACTGGTTATGGTTCCATTGGCACTACCGTATTTGCATTGGGATCAACCCCCCCTAACTCCATGGCATCAATACCAAACTTCTCAAACTTCTCAAGGCATTCTGCGTTAATATGCCCTGTCACTTCATTTGGTGCTTTACATGGATTTACTTGGTCTCTTATCCCAACCGAGTGTTGTTTCAACTTGTAAACACCCCCTCCTCCCAGAGATTTTGGGCAATATTGGCAGATCATTTTTCCATCAATCATATCACAATGAGTCCATGCAGTATCCTCAGCTTTTGGAGTCCTAACGAAATATTTGAAACTTGCAAAGGAAATAAATCTGCAAATTAAAAAAAATGCAGTTAAGTAAAAGGGAAAACCTAAGATAAATTTGGAAAAAATGGGGTAGATTTAACCTACAAACAGTTTGAAATTTAAAACATGAAAACTAAGAGTTGAACTTTGAAAGAACAAAAAAAAAAATTAAATACATGGACAACAGTGAAATATGGATTTTTTAAAGTGAAAATCTTTATTTGGAAATGAAAACTAGTTGCCTTAGCCTCCTCTTGAAGATGCTAACTCCACTAGACAGCTCCAAAGCAGCTCCAAGATGACATACACAACCCAAACTCTCTGCTGTTACACTACTAGAGCAAAAACTTGGTACTCCCTAAGCTTACGATGAAGTTCATAAAAACTCCAAAATAGACGTGTGAGGCAAGTGAGAGGGGAGGAATGCTTTTAAAGGTTTGGAGGGGCTGTTATTGGAGGGAAACAACCCCTAGTTCACCTCAAAACCACTTACAGCTGCCCAAAACAAGTGTGCGTGAGGTCTGCGACCGCACATGAGCGCGTTGGCAATGACCCGGCTTGTTTATGACGAAACCGGTTAGTTTGGTACCAAACCAGGGTCTTCCTCGGCCCAAACCCAAGTTCATTGGGCGGCTTGACCTCTAAGCCTAATGCACTGGCTGGTTTGACTGGTTAGTGGTTTGACCCGGCCATTTTTTAAAACACTGGACGACACCTTTTCTAGGTTTTCCCATTTAGGCCAAACGAGGACAATTAATGAATGTACGCATGGATGGGAAGTCCTAATGGCTAGATTTCCTGATCTTATAGACAATCAACTATAGAATTGTACATTTGAGGGTTACAACCCATTATCTGTAGTGAGCTAAGTCTATCAAGACCTAAGAATTTGGTTGAAGCTAGAAATATGGCAAAATTTATAAGGAAGTTCATTAGATAATTTTAAAGACTATTTCAGCATTAACATGAAACACATTATAGCAATGTTTTTGTGACCTACATGCACATGTCCATATCATCAGTGAATAAAGTGGCTAAGGGCTTTTTTGAAGGCTATAGCAGGACTAAATAATAGTGCAGGTGAAATGAGCAACAACGTATCACGTAAAGATAAATCAAAATTTGACTGCAGATCTTGACCTTAATGTAGAAATTTGAATAACTAATATATTATTCACCGAGATTCTCCTGATCACACACTATTTTAGCTTCATGCATAATACAGAATCTCTTCTACCATTGATCATCAAATGCGGAAATAAAATCAATTGCTCGCATACATTAAAACCACAAACAATCACACATATGGACACAGTATTTAATGGGAAAGCTTAAAGCTGAAAACCCCAACTATCTGTATATAATATGTCATGGAGATCATGTAACAATCATAGTACAAAAGCTTCTCACAAGCTCTCATGCACACCCTCAATTGCTACACACTATCAAGCTAGATCTAGCAAAACACATGCTCCAATCTTTTGCCACTTGATAGCCAGCTTCTATTGCGTTTTCAATGCTATGGGATGGCTTCATTAAATAGATAAACCACCTGGCTTGTACTGCGCAATCCTCATGGGCTTCTCCACCTATCTGTTGTTGCAAATAGCAACAGTATAGTCACAACTGATAGTTAACCTGCTCTTTCACCTATTTCTGCACTGGTCTCCACTGAAACTGTCCATGCACTGAAGTTAACTGATGTATTCTTTAGTTGATTAATGAATTTATAATTAGTGAATTAATTAATAATTAATTCACACCACTCTCACTAATTGTATCAATTAGTTAAACTGAATACAAATAGCTCAACTATGTTTAGATTAGTTAAACCGAATACAACTCCACTAACTTCCTCAATCAACTCCACCAAACTCCGTCACATGAGTTCTAACTAAAGTATCCATGCAATAGCTCCACATAACCCTTAGGAATAGCGTAATTCCTTCTGTCAGCTCCTGTGCCACATCTGTGCACTTAACTGAAGTGCTCCAAGAGAATAAGATAATGTTTAGAGTCTAAATATTATTAAGAGCTAATAATATTTGACATATCTATTTTTAGACCGGCAATCTAAAAATAGATTCCGCCCAATATGTCTAAAAATAGAAGTCCATCTATTTTTTCCGACTTGACCAACCATCCACAAATAGCATCCTGCAACTCATAGAACATGATCCATATGTCTAAAAATAGACATAGTCTAAAAATAGACTTTGCGCCAAAAATAGCCTGCCGACCCACTTGGTGAAGGCGACTCCTTTCCACTAAGCTCATCATCTTGTTGCAATCTCAACACTTAATAATAGATTAAATCGTGAGAGCAGATATTTGATAGATCAGAACTCAAGAGGTCTTGTCATAAGGATAGATTAGTGCTTGACCAGGAATGGGGTTTAGGGTTTTAGCCTTTACGAGTTTAGGGTTTTGTAATTCAAAAAATGATCTTTTGGAGATTGGTGGGTCAAGAAAGCACTGGAAGTTTTGAGATCCAGTTCATTTTCCATAGGATCTGATTCCTTCTCTAGGGGATCTACGTCCATGGTAGAACCTGGGGGATCCAGGTCCACAGATCCTCAGACTCTTCTAGGTATATTAAATTGCATTTATTTATGTCTTTTTTGTCCAAAAACAACAAGTTTTGCTTGTTGGTTTTTGACTCTTTATGCAAAAATATAGAGCTATTATGATCTATTTGCATTGATTTCAGTCCTGTATATGGTAATGAGTTCTTGCCTTTTCGTTTCGTTTTCTACAATTAGTGAGTGACTTTTGCTTCTTGTTTCTGCAACTTTTAATGCAGAACAACAACTGATTATTGCTACCTACTTATTTTTTCTAAGGGAAATTTATTCTGCTCCATACTAAAATTTTGTTTTCCTTATTTTCTTCACATAAGTGCACCATTTCTGTGAAAAAATCATCCGTATTGTTTTTTCCTCTTTCTGCACGAGTAGGCCTGCTTTGGCTTACTTTTTTGTTTCGTACAACCTCCTACCAAATATACAAACTCCTATATACTGTTGAAATTTATCTAATTGTTAGATTGATTGTCCCTTGCTATGCTACTTGTCAGATTGATCAATCTATTGGTGGATATTCTCCTCCATCGTTGGTTCAATCTATTTTTACTGCTGATCCATTTGATTTTTAGAATCCTGCCAGATTCATGCTTCCAGTAATGGAAGATTATTGCTTATCTCCAACTATCACTGGTAACTTCTCATCGCCACTAGGAGGAGAATTGTACACGAGTCATCTATGAGTGCGAGCCACCATGCCTGTATCAACCACTGGAATCAGATTTTATGTGAGTGGTATGAACTGCTGTACAAAGCATAAATGCTGCGGTTATGAATAGCCGAGATATATTTGCAACTATGTGTGTGTGTATATATTCCAGCAGAAAATGTTGCAACTTTGAATTTAAGGTATAGAATGTTATATCGTAAAAACTTTAATTCACCCTTATCTCTCTGGATTTGTTTTGTTAGAGTTTGCTCACATACTATTTTCAGTTTGACTACATCTTGCACATTCATCCATGTAGTTAGTTGCCTTGGGATTTGCATGTGGATTACTTGCATGCATCTTGTGGACCACTTTCTATTTTTGGAGGTTGGTTAGGGAGCATCCTCCTCGGAGGAATATTTTATACTTTGTGAAACTCTTCTAGGTGGATCCCTGAGCACATCCCCTTAGATTGAATAGTACTTTATTATATTTTGCATACATCCATTCTTGGAGGGAAAATCCTATGTAGACCCATTTAACATTTGACTTGGTATCAGGGTTGTGGGGGAGCGGCTCCCCTCCCCCCTCAAACCTGCTCCCAAAGCGTGCTCCCTTCGGGAGTGAACTGAAAGGGTGTTCCTGAAATCGCTCCCGCAGGGAGCGATTTTCGGGAGTGAACCAAGGAGCAAAATTTTCGCTCCCTGGCCTTTTTTGCAATTGTTTTTTTTGCAAAAAAATTCCAAATGCAATTTTTTTTCAAAGAAATAGTAATTTTTGAGTGGGGCAGCCTAATGATCAAGCCTATGGCCCTAGTATTGATATGCGATTCATGGTAATGTTAAATTCTTAAAGTAAAAGTGTCATCCATTTACTTAAATTTTTAACATTACTATGAAATGACTTAGGATGTTTGAGAGTGGTTTCGACCTCATTGGATTTCATATGGAGAAAGTAGAAACTTAGATCTCATTCAAAATCCAGCAGACTTATCAGTTTTTCAGGATTTTGAGGATTGGGGTGATTGCAATGTTTCCATTGGATTTTGTCATGTATCAGGGTATGGAACTCGTATTTAATCAAGAGCACCAATCCCTCTATGTACCTTGATGTTAGTGACATTGGTTGTCGAACTCCTCTATCATGACCCAACTAAAAATGTATGCATCACTCAAACAAAATCTTGACTTGACATGCTATGTTTTTTCTATCTTATGTTAGTGCTTAGAGGGTGATATTAATGACGAAGATCCCTATACAGATCCAGAGGTAATGACGAAGATACCTTTGGACATTAATGCTTAGAGGGTGATATTAATGACAAAGATCCTGATTTTCCAACAAGACCCAAAAATTAGACATTTCTTGTGGCGGCAAGATGCCCAAGCATTAGCAATAGATAATAGATTTACTTGTCTTTTCTAGTTTCTAGTTGTTTTTATAACTGTTGACTCTTTGATATTTATTATGATATTTTTTGTAAACATTATATGACAATTTAAGTTTGAAGTTGGCAATTATAACTCGTTGGTAATGAATTATGTATATGATGCTTGAAAGTTGTTTCATTTCATGGTAGATATTCTTTGTTGTAATAGTTACACTTAGCTTACGAGTGTAACTTTTGTGATCAATGATGATAAATGTTTTATATTGAATTTTGAAAGCTTGAAACTTTAAGATCGATGAATCATGAGACTCAGTATGTTGTATGTTACTAACTTGTGGACGTGGTTGATGAAGATTATAATTTCTAGATGATTGATTTTATATGGTTCAATCTTTGTTTTTATGTTTTTAATATCTAATTCATGATTCTACATGCTTTTGTTGACATATATGCATCAAAATATAAAATATATATATATATATATATATATATATATAATATAAAAATTTGCTCCCGAACCGAGAGCTTCTGAAAATGTCGCTTTTGCTCCCGCTCCTGCGCCCAAGTAACCTTGCTTGTTATAATACCTATTTTTGGATGGTGCCTTCTCTCTTGGAGGCTTTTGTTGCATATCATTCCCTACTTTTGGATGAGGACAACCTTAGTTGAGGAGGCTAGTGTCCACATGCCTTGATATTTTCATCCATGGATCTAAATATTCTAATAGTTTATAATTTGCTGACTTGTCATGGTGAGAGTTCGAAAAATTATATATTTTATTGTATGGTAGACTTAACTTACTGTGTTTAAAGAGTAGTTTCTCTCAATTTCAAAGCCAATTTGGCATTTAGAGGATTGTAAAGAAGTGAAGGAAACAAAGGAAATTGTAGGATCTTGAAGATGATGTTGAGCTTCTCTTGTGTAGCAAATCTTTCAAGACTAATGAAGCATTGAGGTATTGATCTACATTGTTTTATACTTATGCTTTTCAATTGTTGTTTATATTTTATATAATTTTCTTGTTACATACTTATTTGAAGGCTTAATAATGAATTCAATATTAATTTAGGAATAAGAAATGTAAGGAGCTTCTCCGTCTTGTTTATTTTTTGTTTAACTTCTGGACCTGTTTTCCATTTTTTTATCAAACTATGCTGCATACTTGGAAGTACATTTTGGCCATAAAAGAGATCCTTCACATTTGTATTGATGAGTGGCATTGGTAGCCCTCCAGGACTTTATTCAATAGCTTATTTTCAATAAAAACTTTGTGGTAAATTTTGCATTAAACTAATTCTTTTAATCTTTAGTACACACCCAAGTGATGAATGCATCAAATGAGTTCTTTCATCCAAAAGGTTGAGTGTGGTAACCTAACCCTTTTCAACCATATAGACTACTTCAAAGTAGTTGATTGCAACACACTACTCTTAGATCATCCCATTTCATTGTTCCCCTCATTTCCCTTTTATTTCCTTTGCATAATCCCTCTTTTTCCATTTCCACTACTACATATCATTACTACAACCACCTTGTTTTATCAAGGCTTAATTTTCATTTTTCACCTCGAGCCTCCACTCAATAGTTTTGATAATCCTATTCTTAGGGAGGCCTCCCTTGAGTTGGAGTTACTTGGTGGCAATGGGTAGCCTTCTTAAATTGCACCTTGGTGATTGGGACTTTATACCCTTTTGGGTGCCAATTCTGTTGTATTAGTGGCATTTTAGATGCTTTTATGATTAAAGGGAGGATTGCATGTTGTTTTACTTAGTTTTTTCCCATGATCCAGTTGCATATGCACAGGGATTTTGAATGCAATAGTACTTAGCTGAGAGTAAAACTCTTTTAGGAGTAAGTTTGGTTCCTGACAACACCCTTGCAAGTGACCTATCTCAAATATGTCTAGTATAATGTTAATTGTGGTGTCAACACTCTCAAGTAACCATTTTTTAGTGCACACGAGGATACACTTTTCAACAACTTATCTCAAAAGACTCCTAGTAAGGTGCTAAGCACATTGCTTTAATTCTCCAATAATAATTTTTGTGGACAAATAACTACATGGAAACCAAGTCCTCACATATGGACATTAGGCTTAGGTCACTGCAAAATACAATCAAAGAGATCATGGGCAAGTTGGATGACTTAATACTCACGCTCAACTTGCTTGTGGAGTAGCTTCTCCAATGGGAGGGGAAGCAAGAGATTCAAATAGATCCTTCAGACTTACCTTGAGGAAACCTTAAGAGAAGGGTTGCATCATACTTGAACCCCCATTCATGACAATAATATGTGGCAATATTTTCCCAAAGTATATATGAACAAGTTTGATGGTACAAAGACCACTAAGTGGGTTAACCAAAGGGAATGCTAGTTCTCCTTCCATGGGATTAATGATGAAGCTCAAAGTGGGTAGATCTAGAATGTTAACAATGATGGGAATGTCATAAGAAATCTTGTGGTGGTTACATTGCTTGGAGCTAGTTCGGGAAAGCCATTTATACTAATTTTGAAAGGGACCCTCATTATTTGGGAAGACTAACCAAGTTGCGTCAACCTAGCATAGTAGAAGAACTAATAGTGGCTTTTGAGCAATTGGGAATTTGGATGGATGGTTTGATTGATTTCGTTTTAAAAAATGCTTCATTAGTGGTCTTGATACAACACCCAACTAGTTGTTTGGAAGCCTCGCAACACACCCTCAATGCATAGACAATTGCCAATGCTAATGTCTTGTCCAAATTGACGGGTTAATGGAGGATGAAATAGCCTATCCGACCCTATAGGCTATATAGTCTTGATAACGGGGTAAAAAGCCGATTTTTCCCATGTTGGGGCAACATTAGGCAAAAGTTGGGTTGATTGGGGCAAAAACCCAAATTTGGGGGTTGCACCCACAACCCTTCACATTTTGGAGTTCATGGAAAAATCTATAAATAAAAAAGAGTTCAGATCAAATCAATAATCATCAATTGTGGATCAAATCATTTGTTTTCTTGAGCTGTAACTCTTGGGGTTTTAAAACCCCTTTTCTTCTACTAATTTCGGTGGTGAAAGATTCCACCTTAGTTAGTTTTATACTCGAGAGAGAGTGGACTGACCTATGTAAAGTTTTTTAAAACCAATGTTTTAGACTTCTATGTGAATCCATCTTCAGGGGAAACACACAATAATTTGAGGGAAATGGAGGTGCAGAGCTAGGAAAATTAATTAGTTATAAATATATAAAATATTTGGTGTGGTATTTTTATTATTTATTTATTTTAAGGTCGGTTTAGATAATTCTTTTTATTTATTTTTATTAAACATTTTTGCATTAAATTATTGATATGATTTAAAGATATAAAGTTGTTATTTTATTTAAAATTTTATTTTAAGATTGGTTTAGAGAATAATAATGATTGGAATGAATATTAGGGAAACAAATATTTAGAAATGAATTAAAGATATAAATTTGGAGAAAGAGTAAATAGATGGATGTGAATTATAAATGGAAATTAAACTTATAGATTAATGTGATTAATTAATAAAGAGGAATTTAAATTAAGGGAAATTTAGAAGAGTTTTTAATCAATATATAATATATGATTTATTAAGGGAGGGTAAAGATTTTAATTTTAATTAATTAATTAATTAATTTATATATATATATATATATATATATATATTTTTTTTTTTTTTTTCATTTATTAATTAGAGATTTCTAAATTTCTTTTTGTGAGTAGAATGATTTATTAAGGGTGTCCAGGAGTTACTAATGTTTAGGCCTTCATCACGATTCATATTGTTTTTTCTTTTTTCAATTTCTATGGCTTCCTTAATCCTCCTTTTTAGGTAATGGTCTTCTTTAATGACACGTTTTGCTTCTTCCAAATAGATGTAGTGAGAGGATGATTGAGCATGTTCTGCCAGAGCCGATTTTGTGGTTCTATTTCTTGATATGTTGGCAACATGCTCTTTTAGTCTGATGTGAAATGATCTACCAGTGTCACCTATGTATTCTTTACCGCACGAACAAGGAACTATGTAAACACCTTTCTGTAGGTTAGGCTTTATAGGATCCTTTGCGGAGTCTAAGATTTTTCTAATGGTATTGAGGGGTGTGAAAGCCATATTGATGTTGTGATTGCTTAATATCTTAGATATTTTATCCGTGGTACCTTTTATGTACAGTAAAGAGATTTTAGGAGCGTCAAGGGTTCTTTTTACATTCTTTCTTTTTAGGGTTTGCTGGATGGTTTTGTTTATGATGTTTCTTTTATATCCATTTTGTTCAAAGACATGGTGAAGATGGTTAATTTCATGACTTAAATGATCGATGTCTGAAATTCTAGTAGCTCTTGTTGTTAGGGTTTTGATAACACCGGAGTTCTGCTTAGGGTGGTGATGCGAGTTGGCATGAAGGTATCTTTCAGTGTGAGTTTTCTTTCTGAAAACTTGGGAGCCAAGTTTACCATATTTTTTGGTTAAGGGGATGTCAAGAAAGGCTAATTTTTCTTGGGGTGGTGATGCGAGTTGGCATGAAGGTATCTTTCAGTGTGAGTTGTCTTTCTGAAAACTTGGGAGGTAAGTTTACCATATTTTTTCGTTAAGAGGATGTCAAGAAAGGCTAATTTGTTATCTTTCCCCATTTCAATGGTGAATTTAATGTGTCTTGAGAGACTGTTATTGTAGGTTAAAAATTCTTCCAATTTTATCTTTATCGTGACACCTTTGCAAAAATGTCATCGACATATCTTTTCCATTCCTCCGGGGTGTATGGAAAATATTTTAGGGCTAATTGTTCAAAATGTTCATTTTATACTAATTTTGAAAGGGACCCTCACTATTTGGGAAGACTAACCAAGTTGCGTCAAACTAGCATACTAGAAGAATTAATAGTGGCTTTTGAGCAATTGGGAATTTGCATGGATGGTTTGATTGATTTTGTTTTAAAAAATGCTTCATTAGTGGTCTTGATACAACACCCAACTAGTTGTTTGGAAGCCTCTCAACACACCCTCGATGCATCGACAATTGCCAATGCTAATGTCTTCTCCAAATTGATGGGTTAATGGGGGATGAAATAGCCTATCCGGCCCTGTAAGCTATATAGTCTTGATAAAGGGGTAAAAGCCGATTTTTCCCATGTTGGGTCAACATTAGGCAAAAGTTGGGTTGATTGGGGCAAAAACCTAAATTTGGGGGTTGCACCCACAACCCTTCACATCTGTTTTCTTGAGCTGTAGCTCTGGGGGTTTTAAAACCCCTTCTCTTCTATTAATTTCGATGGTGAAAGATTCCACCTTAGTTAGTTTTGTGTTTTCTATTTTCTACTGTGTTTTGGCCACATGGAATTCTCTATCTAAGAAGCAACAAAGTCTTTTGGGGAAAATCCGTGGCAAGGCAAACAAGTCACCTTGAAGCTGGACGGATTTCTTCGAGGATAAATTTATGGAACAAACCAAAGTTTTAATCCTTGCGAGGTCATCCTATAGCAAAGGAAAACCCATCTGAAGTAGGCCAAAATATTATTGGGTTTGAACGTCATTTTCTGAATAGTATCCAAGGCCGAAATTGTGGACAGATTCATTGATAGCCATTCTGTGGCCACCCGAATTTGTCCAAGTTTGAAAAGAAGCTAGTCAAGCTAATCTGAGCCCTCACTTAGGCTAGAACGAGGTCTAGAGTAGGGCCGATGTTCCTGAAGCAAACACAAAAACCTGGAGACGAATTTTCGAAGGAGCTTCGAGCGAGTTAAGGTTAGACTAGAGTTTGATCATCCTTTTGATACCTCACTATTTTCTTGAGACAAATCACATTCCATTTCTGAGTTCAGTCACATTGTGCACAGTCCCTGTAGCATGATAAGGGTTCGTTCTGAAGCTAGTCAGGCAGTTTCTCTGGTCAAACAATATAGTGTAGCTTGGATTAGTTGATAGGGTACAATAATCAATAATCAATATCTGTTTTTTTATTTTTATCAGCAAGTATGGGACTCCTTCTATTAACTAGTTAAATATTTACAATCATAGATTTGTTGGCTAGCCGGAAACCAGGCCTTGTGTCCAAAATTATCAAAACATCTCTGCCCATCACGGGAAACCGAAGGGATATCAAGTCTAATGACGCCTAAAACAGATAGAAGGGCTAGAGCTTCAACATTTAACCAACTAAACCTGCTAAGACTTCTAAATATGACCATTACAAGGCTAGAAGCCCACTAGATGCTTATCATACCACAAAATAATAACTTGGACAGTCTCGATGCTAGTTCTCCCCCTCCCAGGATGTTCGACTCCTGCATAGTCACGACGTCCTCCTCTTCTTCGTCCCCGGGATCATCTGATAGAGGCGCATAGTCTGGTCGAAGAATGTCTAGATACCTTGCAACCATCAAGGTGTTCCGCAGCTTGCCGATACATTTGTCAAGCCCTTCCCTATTGCTGCGAAGGTTTTCCACCTCTGTCATTTCTATTTTGCTCCTCAACATCTGGTTATTCTTAGCTGACACTAGGCGGGGTACGTTGGCCGTTATCTTGTCAATATCCGAGCCTCTATCTTCCTGAGTCTCATGGAGCAGCCCTGAGAAGAAGTGGTTAAGGCTATGCTCAAGATCTTCTTGAGTTTCCATGTATTGGCCATTGGCAATTTTTAATCGAGCTACGCGATTGCTCTGGCGATGTTGTATTGTGCTTTTGTGGAAGAACTTGGTGTTCCTGTACCCCTCATTGAGCCATAGGTTTCTAGATTTCTGCTGCCATAGGATCTCCTCCTGCCTTTCTCGCTGGGACAACTCCAAAAGGAGTCTGGATTTCGTTTCCCTCTCCTCATCACTGTATCTGCCTTGCATCACTCATTGCTATAGTTCCTCTATTTGTCCTTCTATTCTCTGTTTTGCCTCTTGTATATTGCCAATGGAGTCTTTGTTTGATCGCTTCAACCTCTCTTTTATGTACTTGAGTTTTCGCTATAGGCAATACATTTTGGACCCTACGGGGGCCTCGAATTCCCCTCACCATTCTTTGATAAGGTTATGAAAATCAGGGTGATACAACCAAAATCTCTCAAACCGGAAGGGTCATTTCAAATTCTCGCCTATGCGCAAGTCCAGATATACTGGCCAGTGATCTAACCCAGGCGCTGGAAGGACTATTGCCCCAATCTGTCCTCCTCTCGTCAGAATAGATTTGGACACCAGGAACCTATATAGCCGGGAGGCGATGTGTCGAGAACCAACACGCTTGTTTTTCCAGGTGAATAGGCTGTTGGTGGTATGCACGTCCACTAGGTGCAAGTCCTCAATAACTTCATTGAATCGATCACTCATACCACTGAGGGTCCTGATTCCCCCTTTTTTCTCAAATTCCTTATCAGATTGAAATCCCCTCCTAAGATCTAGTGCTTGTCCCCCACCCGGGGCCGAAGATTGCGAATACCTTCTAAGAACGCTGGTTTTAGAGCCATTTGAAAAGGCCGTAGACGTTCATCATCACCCCCCGAACAGAGGTGCCCATGGCATGAATGAGGGTAGAGAGGGAGTGGGATAGACCACAAAGTCTGAGAGGCTGATAACCGATGGGTTCCACAAGATGCCAACCCTCCAACCATTCCCCTTGCATCCACAGCCATTACTTTCGAGCCTTTCCAGATGAATCGACCGATCTTCTTTAGTTCTTCGCTACTGCACTTTGTTTCTTGGAGAAAGAGGACTGAGGGTCTCTACACCTCTATTTTCCTTGTTATCAATCTTTTTTTGAGTTGAATGTCACATCCTCTTACATTCCAAGAAGGCACTTTCATGAGGAGGATTTTGAAATGGCAAGAAAGGCATCCTCAATAGTAGGGTGTTGGCCTGATGCCACTAGTTTGCCTCCCGCTTCTTGTTTTCTCTGAGCATTGCTGTGCCTCCCTCTTCTTTTTCCTTCCGAGACCTTTAAGGATTCTGAAACCACACCTAATGTCTTCGAACTCTTGGATTTGATGATAGCCTCTCTTAATAGTGCAACTTGTTGGAAAGGTATGTACCCTGATTTTGGGTCCACACAAGCATGCTCAATCCCGTCTATGTCTAACTCCCCTATATCCAAATTCCATATCCTCTGTCTCCTCCCCTTGTTCGTTATCCGCCTGGGTCATCTCCTCTTCTATCTCCTGAGAAAGTGCCTCCGCTATAGCTCCTTCCTTCCCTTGTTCCTTATTGGTCATAGGGCCCCCCACCCCATCACTGGTCCCTTCCTCACTGACCTTGATCAAGGCCTCGAACTTGTTCTGTGTCTGTGGCTTCTTGTGCACTTCCAGCCTTGGGTCTTTCTTTGCCTGTCTCTTTATGTTGACAACCTTCTCGAATGCTTCCACATCCTTCTCCCCGCTGGTGTTCTTTGCTGTAGTGGGCGAGGAATTCAGAGTTCATTCACGGAACAAGTGGCCATGTTCATGACATCGTCTACATTTGAAAGGGATATGTTCGTAGTCTATTACTTGGAACCAGTCCTCATCCTGCGAGGTCAAGTTCACTCCTTCTTGTAGTTCCTTCGAAATATCTAGGTACACACAGATTCGAGCGTAGGAAACATACCTCATTTTCTTGGTTTGCTCAGCCACCTTGATGAAGGACCCCAAGGCATTGCCTATGTGTTCAAGAATATCTGGATGCTAAAATTTTGTCGGGAGGAAGTAGAGCTTCAGCTAGACTGGGGCCACCGATAGATCCGCTTTGTTATGATTGAATCATTCCTTCCACAGAGTCAGATACAGTCCTGCTGAGTTTTAGAAATATGGGCCTCCATCAAACACCCTATTTTTGTCTTCCAGGTTGAGGAATATTATTGTAAAGAAGCCTTTCGCCCCTAACTGCAGGTCATAATTCCCTTTTGGTTTCCAGGTTGTATTGATCCACCATTTTAGGGTTCTTTCTGGCGGCCATATGCCCACAAATTTTCCTATTAGGGCATGGTCTTTCATATATTGAATATGAGGTCCCATACCTTCCGATTTGACTTGTACCTGGGGGATTTTTGTCGTCTTCGGTAGGCATTGTCCAAGATGTCATGCCTCCTTTGCTTGCTTAGGGTTCTGCTCTTTCCCAAGCCCTGCCATACCTGCACCCTTTTTTGCCGCTGTCAGGTGCTCCTTCCCCCGCGGGTCCGTTGGGGGTCCCCCCTCACTTGCCAACTCCCTGCCATCGTTCCAAGCCCAACAGGCCTAGAGGCGTTGCCTCCTTCCACTATCGCCGCCTGCAATCTTCTTCCTCCGTTCACCATGACCTAGGTTTTTCGTGCGGTCATAACATGGTTTAGTTCCCAAAAGTCAATCTCTGTTAAATTCAAGATTAGATTAGAATTGTTTAGAATTGTACTGGAACTGGTTGCATTTCTCCTGGATAGTTGAACTCTGGCTATATTAATATTGTTGAATTATTGAACAGTAGCCTTACATTGTATGGTTTACTGTGTTGTTGAAAGAACAATACTGTTACCGAAGGTTATATTTATACTGGAATAGTTTGTGTTATTTTCGGAACAAAAATAATTTTGCTGAAAACCCTAGTTGCTTAAGAAACCTTAGGGCAACATTTTCCCTAGAATATTCCTTTAATCCTCATCCTCGCCTTCCAATGGCATCTACTACGGCTTTCCCTCCATCTTAGCCATTGAACATCACACAAATCAAATACATAAAGAAAACCAAGACAAATTTGAGAGAGTTCTCTGTATTGTATTAATAAAGTGAGGAGTGGAAACCTCCTTATAGTTACAAGTTAGTCAAGTCAATCCACTTTATGAATGTGGGATAGATTGAGAAATACACTAAAGTGAAATAAAATATAAAAGCATAAAATAACCTAAAGAGAAAATGATTTTCTTAAAACCTATGTCTAATATTTAATTGGCAACTATTAATCTTATACTACTTCAAAACCCTTTCTTAATGGTCAATGTACTAAACATACCAAGCTTATCCCAAATTTTGCATATTTTTCAGGACTCGAAGGCTTTGTAAAAATGTCTACAATTTGGCCATGTGTTGCAGTGCAATAGATCCATCCTCTACAAGCTGTTTGATTAAGTGACAATGTATTTCAACATGCTTAGTAATGTTGTAGGTGTCCAGAAATATATATATTTGTTTTTTTCCATATTTATGTTACCAATGAGCTTATGTGATCTTGTTCATGATTTATGGTTATGACAAACTCGTTCTCAAGTGCAAAGTTTATGATGAGTATGGCTATTTTGCAAAAGAAGCCATTGGTCTTTTAATTGGTGCAAGAAAAAAGGATCTATGGTAAGTATTTAAGAATAGGCAAATCAAGCTATGATAGTTGGGCATACCAAGTTAGGCTTAGAACCTTCATTGTTACCAAAGACATTAGATCCAAGTTGAAAAGAAAATTCTCAAAACCTAGTTGCCTCTAGTCAACATTGAATGGAAGAAAAAATGTACAAATCCCCTTAGCGTGTTGATTACTTGTTTTCAATGGCAATTTCAAAACTTAAACTCCAAATAAATGAACTCAGTAAGGCTGCCCAATAATTGATTAAATAAGGGAGTTCCCAATTTTGAAATTGAAAAAAATGGATTTATTTTGTATTTTTTAATGCTTTTTAGCTTGTTGATTTGTCTAGTGTCCCAATATTTGAAACCACGATGGAAATTTGATGTACCTAATCATAGCATATTTTTACATTTGGTATGTTGTTTCTCTTTCCAACCAGGTTTGCGGGGAGCCTCGCCCCTCGAAGCGCGCTTCACTCGGGAGTGCGCTTCCTTAAAAAAAATCCGCTCCTTGGTTTTTCGGGAGTGAACAAGTGAGCGGTCGAGGAGCACTTGCTCCCTGGCTGCTCCCGTTCACTCCCAAAGTGAATTGTTTTATGTGGGAGCGGTTGGGGAGCGATTGCTCCTGCATAAAAATATTCACTGTGCGTGGGTGAAAAAGGCGCGGTTGCAACGAGGTTTTGGAGGGAGTGCAGGGGCCAAAAGAAATAATAGGCCGGCCTCCCCTCCCAAAATTTACGATTTGCATATTGAGAGAGTAAGAGAGGGATTTTGGAATTAGAGCTTGAGTTGAGGAGGAAGATTGAGAGGGTTGCGTAGGAGCTTGAGGAGCTTGCAAGGGAGATTGGAGCTTGGGATTGAAGGCCAAAGATGTGTTTTCTATATGTTCGTTGTTAAATGAAAATGTTCTCTTCTCTCTTTCCCATTCCTAGTGCTCCATTTTATTGCAGGAAAAAAACTACAACTCCACCAAAGTCAAAACTTCAAACATCGTGCTTATATGGCTTCTCATTTCGTTGATGTTGGTTCCTCTTTTTGTTGTGATGGGTAGTGGTGAAGTAATGAAGAGGAGGAAGAAGTAGGTAATGGTGGATTTGAAAACCCTGAAGAGGAGGTGTACCTTGGTGAGGAGGAGGAGGATAATGAGAGTGGAGATGATGAGGGCATAAAAACCGAACTAGGCCAAACCCCATTGTGGAAGTATGTTTCTAGGCCAGTAGCAGGGAAAGGGGGTGGAACCACTAAATTTACATGCCTCCATTGCAAAAACACTTACATAGGTTCATACACCCATGCCAGAAAGCATCTCGGTGGGAAAATGCCATGGGATGGAAATAAACAAATAGGAATCAAAACTTGTGGAAGTGTGTCGCAACATGAAAGAGGAGGAGGAAGCCCAAAACAAATCTAAAAGATCAAAGGGTGTCTTTGAACATGACACCACTAGCCCACAATCACATAGACTAGGAACTCCATAAACATCCTCCCATGGCAGTGGATATGGAGGCATAGGAACAAACATCCCTTTAAGGTGTAAAACCATATCAAATGTCCTTGACGAAGGGTGTAGGAATGATGTGGATTCAAAAATTTACTGGTTTCTCTATGCACGTGGGATACCAATCAATGTTCTTCGCTCACGTTATTGGCATGAAATGGTTTTTGCCATTAATGATGCCCCCAAAGGATACAAGAGCCATGGGTATGACAAGGCTAGAACCATGGGACTTGATCATGAAAAAGAAAAAGTAGCACATGCTTTGGGTAAACTGACAAATTATTGGAATGACCATGGGGTATCCATTGTATCTGATGGTTGGAGAAATGTAAAAGGCAAGCCATTGATAAGTGTTCTTGCTGTGTCTACTAGTGGTGCAATGTTCCTTTCAACATATGATCACTCAAAAAAGTTCAAGACTACCATCATCATTGCACAAGCATTACTTCAAACAATTGAAAATATTGGGCCATACAATGTAATCCAGGTCATCACTGATAATGCTTCTAATTGTAAGGCAACAAGGGCAATTATTAAGGATAGATACCCTAACATATTTTGGTCTGGGTGTGTCTGGTTCACACATTGAACCTTTTGATGCATGATATTATTAAGAATAAAGACCCTCAATACAAGTGGATTGGTGATTTGTACAAGAGAGGCAAGAGAATAATACAATTTATTACCAATCATAGCAATACCCATGGGCTTTTCCACAGTGACTCAAGTTTGGAGCTATTGAATATTGCGAAGGCTAGATTTGCTAGCTATTACCTCACCTTCATGTGCCTTTTGAAGGTGGGGTAATAGCTAGCAAATCTGCCTAGAGCCATTGACTAGCATGGTATCAACTTTCAAGTCAACATTGACAGATATTAAAGGACAAGGCTCCAATTGCAGTTCACAGACAAGGTTTTGATGAGGTGGAGAACACCGCTCTTGATGATATGTTTGGGGCATGTGTGAAGGAAGTTTTGCAATACACCAAGCCCATTTATCACATGATATGTTTTGTAGATACAAATGCACCAGTGATTGGGGAGGTGTATGAGCAAATGGATAACATGTTGGGGCAAATAAAAGATATTGTTCAGGAAAAGGATCCCAATTTGTATGATATTAGTCACATTTTTGTGTGTGCATGGTGGGATAGACTCAATGTTCCACTACATGCCTTGGCATATATCCTTACGCCAAAATACTATTGTCCATCTTGGTTGGGAAACCCTACACTTGGGGGTGGGGTTAGGAACAAACCCATTACAGATTTTAGAGGTACAAAATGGGTATATCACAATATTAGACAAGCTAGTCCTTGACAAGGAAAGTGTGCTAGATTGCGTCTTGAATTAGGAAGATACTTCACTAGCACTGGAGTGTTCGGTTCTTTGCATGCAATGAAAGATAGGGACAAATTTGATGTTATCACATGGTGGGACGTGTATGGTGGCTAGGGATTTTTGCCAAAATTAGAAAAATAGTGCTTTCACAAGCTGTAAATACTTCTTCTATAGAGAGGTGTCAGAGCACATATAGCTTCATCCATAATGTGAGAAGAAACAAACTCAATGAAAACTGGGCAAAAAGCTTGGTTTATGTGCACTACAACTTGAGGTTGTCGAGTCATTATTGTGATCGGCCTCGTGATGATACATCATATACAACTTGGGACAACAACCTAGAGGAAGATACTTTGGTTGATGACGCTCTACATCTAGAAGAATTGGAAACAAAACGTTTGAAAGATGATGATGAAGTAACAACAACCATGCTACCCCCATCATCCAATAACAGTTCTTGAGTTCCACAATATTTTTCTTTGATGCCGCCACCTCCATCAACATCTACATCCTCACGTGGAGGTCATGTGCCTTCTGGCTCTGATCCTCTGACTATGCGGGAGGAGACTCCCAGTAGACCACCATGACTTTCTTAGAAATTAGACATTTCTCGTGCCAAGGGCCACATGAAGCACTGAAGCAATAGATAATGGATTTACTTGTCTTTTCTAGTTTCTAGTAGTTTTTATAACTCTTGACTCTTTCGTATTTATTATGATATTTTTTGTAAGCAATATATGATAATTTAAGTTTGAAGTTTGAAGTTTGAAGTTGGCAATTATAACTCGTTGGTAATAAATTATGAATATATTATATGATGCTTCGTGAAAGTTGAAAGTTGAAACATTTCATTTCATTTTAGATATTCTTTGTTATCGTTTGGTTACTTGGTAATGACAATGGTACAAGTTACAACTTTAGTGATCAATGATGATAAATGTTATATATTGAATTTTGAAAGCTTGAAACTTTATGATTGATGAATCATGAGATTCGATATGTTGTATGTTACTAACATGTGGACATGGTTGATGAAGATTATAACTTCTAGATGATTGATGTTATGTTGTTCAATCCATGTTTTTATGCTTTTTCTATCTAATTCATTATTTTACATGCTTTTGTTGACCTATATGCATCAACATATATAAAAATATATATTAATTAAAAATTCACGACCAATTCGCTCCCTAACCGGGGGCTTTTGAAAATGTCACTCCTTGCTCCCGCTTCCCACTCCCGCTCCCAAATAACCTTGCTTTCAATTACAGAACATATATGCAATTTAAACAAATTTTTTCGATTGACTAACATTGGGTTGTCTTCTTCACAATGTCTACTCTGGTGTGATGTTTTTAATAGCCTTTGTAGGGCTCTTATAGAGTAAATAACTCATCCCCTAAAACTCGACCTTCAAACAACAAAGCTCGTCCCCTGAAAATCGATCATCAAAACAATAGTACTTGGCCCTGAAAAACAAACCTCAAACATACCAAAAACCCTTCACATGAACAATGCCAAAAACCTTCCATAGAAAGCTCCTTCAACTCGGCTCCACTTCACTTCTTAGTTCACGAGGTATGAACTTTGGACCTGCTTTTTCACTCTTCTAAACACAAAACCAAATTCTTGAGTTGAGTGGGTAGAAGTGTTCCTTCTCATGCTTATTTATAGTGTGTTTGGACGCTGGGTTAGGGCTTACTGGTGCAATTGGCAGAATATATAGTGAATATTCAAAAAATCATTTCTTCTCAACCGTGAGGAGTTAGAAGGCGTGCCATATGCTGTTTGAAATGTCTTGGAATAAGCTATCCAACCATGTATCCTATGCTCCCATTTGAGCTAGGTAATTGGAGTAAATATTTCTTCAAAGTGTTGAGAAAAATGGTACCAGGGAAGTGCTTCGTAGGCATTTCTCCTTTTGGCCTTGGGAAACACATTAATATCCTTTTGTCTATGTGACATGTCACATTATGTATTTATTAATGTCATGGGGCCAAAGCACCTTTATGAGTTGTGTACCTTGTATTTTAATTTATTAAAGTCACATGGATTATTAAAGTGACTTTATGTGTAAATTACTAAGTTCGCTTTATGTTATTAAAGTGACTTTTATATTTTAAAAGTCACTTTATGAGAGAAAAAGTGACCATCGTACTAAAACATTAAAAGGTACCAACATTAAATTGGTCAAGTGGGGGCTTGATCTCAACCATAGATCTCATTGGCTGAGATTTAATGTCAGTCCTTGATCTCTAGGTTTAGGTTTCCTTCACTTATGGAAAGACAAAAGGAAAGGAACAGGGATTTTGTAATGATTATTCTTCTCAAAGGAAAGAGGAGAGCATAGGAGGCTGCTAGAGGAGGGAAATACGCTTAGTTCAAAGGAGAGCGTTCTAGCAACAAGGAGAGGAGATCGAGTCTGCTAGAGAAAGCAGCTAAAGGAGCTCGAGTCTGCTTGAAGGGAGGAGATTTCTGAACTAAGGAAGGAGGGTTCCACTAGCTCGAACTTCCAGCAGAGATGTCTAGCACGAGTTTTCAGAAATTTCGCACTAGCTGATAGGTCGAGTTTTCTGTCATGTTTAGACTGAGTTTGTAGCTGAAATCTCTGTGTATCAGACTTTTATTTAGGCCGAGTTTTGAGTCAGAGTTCAGGCCGAGTTCTAGCCTAAGCTACAGGAGAAAACCAGGCCGTATGTTTTGGGTGAGTAGACCCAAAACTCTTTAGATTTATAGCAAATTAAATGCAGGTATATAAGTGCAGATGTCGGAGGCGTTGGATTAGAGATTAAGGCTCAGGTTACCTGGAGAACTTCTGTAATATCAGGCGCAAAATTGTATGAGTCTGTGTTAAAGAAGGTGTGGTGACTTTATTCTTCTTGTATTGTTGCAGTGCCTTTAACAAACAAAATGAGGGAGATAAGTTAACCTTTCTCTGCTGTATAAGTTTCTTTAAGAAGCAAAAGTAAAATCCTCCTTCAACACTTGTTTTCCCCACTGTGGGGTTTTTCCAGGGCCAAGTTGACCAAAAAGACAATTGCGTACTTGTGTAATTTTCTGTGGTTGTGCTTGCTATTTTATTTCCTTTATCAGCTGAGTGAAAAACAGAAATGAATGGTAGAGGTAGCCTTATGTTTCGAGTTAAATGCTAATTTAATTTTTATGTCAGTCATATGTTAAGATGGGCTGTGGGTATTAAAATATGAGCGAAAACTAGAAACTGTGAAGGCTACAACTAGACAATAATTTTCTATAGAAAGATAGGGTATCCAAACGGGGCCTACTTGTACTTTTGTTGGGTCTTCTTGGCAAAATATTTCATATTTCCTTATTCCTATGGAATTAGAGGCAGTTTCATATACTGTTGGAAAGGTCTCGAAATAGGCTCTTTGACTACGTAATTTCCTCTTTCATTTGGACAACCTTTGGCATCAATAACAACCATTTTCAACAATCTCCCCCTTTGTTATTTATGGCAATACTTCGATATTTTCTTCTTGGGACAATTGCACCCTTTGCCTGCATTCTCTTCATACTTCTTGTTAGCTGCTCCCCCTATTGCATTCTCTCCCCCTTTGTTATCAATAACAAAGGGTGCTCCCCCTAAGTTTGTGTTTCCTTTACTGAGATAAAGGAGAGATTACTAACAACATCTGCTTGAGATATTAAAAAGTTTTTCCAGAAAGAGGTTTGGTAAGGATGTCAGCAATCTGTTCTTTGGTGGTAATATATTCGTTCTTGGCATTATGCTTAGCGACTTGCTCTGAGGAAATAATTCTTGATTGGAAGATGCTTTGTTTTTGAGTGCATGGCAAGATTTTAGTGATTGCACTAGTGTTGTCGCAGAAAATAACAAAGGGCTGATCGTATTTCACTTTGATGTCTTGTAAAGTTTGTTTCATCTAGAGAACTTGGGTACAACAGTTTTTCACTAGTAAGTGTTCGGATTCAGCTATAGAAAGGGAAATTGATGATTACTTTATGCTTGACCAAGATGCAAGGCTATCTCCCAATAAAAATGCACTCCCACTGGTGCTTTTTATATCATCAATGCCACGTGCCAAATCAACATCTGTGTATGCTATTAATGTGAAATATATACTCTTGGGATACCAAAGCCCAAAATCTAGTGTGCCCTTTAAGTATCAAAATATCCTTTCTACCACTTGCATATGTGATTCCTTTGGTGCTGATTTGATTCTTGCAACCATTCCATCTGCTTGCGTAATGTCTAGTCTCGACGCTGTCAAGTATAGTAGAATCCCAATCATAGATCTGTAAAGTGTTGGATTGACTTCCGTAGATTCATCATCCTTGCTAAACTTGCCTCCAGTAATCATATGGGTACTGACTGGTGCACATTCATCCATTCTGGATTGCTTAAGGATCTCCTTGAAGTATTTGGGTTTACCACTTGCATATGTGATTCCTTTGGTATTGATTGAAATCTTGCAACCCTTCCGACTTCCTTCATAATGTTTGGTCTCGAAGCTGTCAAGTATAGTAGACTCCTAATCATAGATCTATAAGGTGTTGAATTAACTCCGGGAGTGCTCGCTCTCGAGTGCTCCTTGACGCAAATATGCGCTCTCATTTGGCAAAAAAACCGTATGTGCGCACGGAGGAGCAGGAGGGCGACGACGAAATTTTGAAAGGAAGGGAGGGGGGGGGAGGGGAGGGAAAGAAATAAAAGGCCCTCCCTCGTTCTTATTATCTCATCTTTGAAGAGAGAGAAAGAGAGGAGAGCTAGAGAGGAGAAAGAGCAAGAGAGGAGAGGAGAGGAGAGAGAAAGAGAGAGCAAGGGAAAGGAGAGATTGGAGAGAGCAAGGAGCAAGGAGCTTGGAGGTAGAGCTTGGGATCGAAGGACAAAGAGGTAGGAAGAGTCTAATCTAATTTTTTTTTTTTCTTTCCTCTAAGGTGTATTTTTAATTTGTTCAAACATGAAAATTTAATTTTTTTTTCTATGTCGCATTTTAACTTGTTAAAAAGTGAAAAAAATGATTTTTTTTTGTATGTTGCATTTTATTTTTTTGAAAAATGAAAAAAAATGATTTTTTTTCTATGTTGCATTTTAATTTGTTGATAAATGAAAAATTTAATTTTTCTTTTCTATGTTGCATTTTTTCCTATTCCCAGTTGGCATTACTCCATTGTTTTTCAGGTTAAAAACTTGAAAGTTTGAATTTTGAAACATCATGGCTATATGGCTTGGCATTTTCTTCATGTTGGTTCCGTTTTTTGTTATTATGGTGTTGGAGAGTAGGAGAAAGAGGCCTATTCCAAAAGAGGAGTATGAAGAAGTGGGTTACAGTGGATATGATGAAAATCCTGAAGAGGAGTACCAAGCTGAGGAGGAAGGGGAGAGTGGAGATAATGAAACCACAGTGACACCAACTAAAATTGACCAAACACCGTTGTGGAAATATGTTACTAGGCCTGAAGCAGGGAAAGGGGGTGGAACCACTAAATTTATATGCCCCCATTGCAATACACAATACACAGATTCATACACCCGTGCTAGAAGGCACCTTTGTGGGAAAAGGCCACAAGGGAGATAAAAATATAGGAATCAAAACTTGTGTAAGTGTGTCAGCAACAAATAGAGCCAAATACAGAAGGGAGGAGGAGGAATCCCAATACAAATCTAAAATATCCAAGGGTTTCATTGAATCTTATGCACCATCACATCATGGACAAAGAAGTCCATCAAGTTCCACCCATGGCAGTGGACATGGAGGCACACCTAGACCAAACATCTCTTTAAGGCGTAGACCCATATCCGATTTCCTTGACGAAGGGTCTAGGAGTGATGTGGATTCAAATTTTTTTTGGTTTCTCTATGCATGTGGGGTACCATTCAATGTTCTTCGCTCACCTTATGGCATGAAATGGTTTCTGCCATTAATCATGCCCCCAAAGGATACACGAGCCCTGGGTATGATAAGGCTAGAACCATGGGACTTGATCATGAAAAAGAAAAAATAACTCATTCTTTGAGTAGAATGACAAGTTCTTGGAATGAGCATGGGGTGTCCATTGTATCTGATGGATGGACAAATTTAAAAGGCAAGCCATTGATAAGTGTTCTCGCTGTGTCTGTTAGTGGTGCAATATTCCTTTCATCATATGATTATTCAGATAATTTCAAGACCGACATCAACATTGCAGAACCATTACTTGACACAATTGGACGTATTGGAACATACAATGTCGTCCAAGTCATCACTGATATCGCTGCTAATTGTAAGGCAACGAGAGCAATTATTGAGGATAAATACCCCAACATATTTTGGTCTGGGTGTTTGGTTCACACAATGAACCTTTTGATGCATGATATAATTAAAAAAAAACCACCTCAATACCTATGGCTTGGTGTTTTGTACAAGAGAGGCAAAAAATGATAAGATTTATTACAAATCATAGCAATACCCGTGGGCTTTTCCGCATTCACTCAAGATTGGAGTTGTTGAAGATAGCAAAGATTAGATTTGCTAGCTATTACACGTACCCTTGGCAATATTTGTTTTGATCGCTTTTTGGACCCCCCCCCCCCCCCCCCTCGGTTGTACATTGAAAGTGCAGGGGGGGGGGGTTTGAAAAACATCCCTCGTGGTTGATCAGGGGGTGGGTCCGAAATACATCCCCCGCCGTTGATTCGGGGGGGGGGGGTCCGAAATACATCCCCCGCTGTTGATTCGGGGGTGGGGGGTGTGTGTTTCTTGGCAAAGGGCGCATATGAGTTGGTAGATTATGATGGGATTCCATTGTCACAGCCTCAGAATGGGTTGTATCTCAAACGTTACTATGCTTGATTCTGCGTAGTAAACACTTTAATAGTAAAGACTAGATTTGCTAGCTATTACCTCACCTTCAGGCGCCTTTTGAAGGTAAGAGAGTCATTGGCAGCCATGGTATCAAGTCCACACTGCCAGGTATTAAAGGACATGGCAACAACATCAGTTGACAGGCAAGGTTTTGAATAGGTGGAGGAGACCGCTCTTGATCCTTTATTTTGGACACGTGTGAGGAAAATTTTGAATTTCACCAAGCCCATTTATAGCATGATTCGCTTTGCAGATATAGATAAACCAATGACTGGGGAGGTGTATGAGCAGATGGATAACATGCTGGGGCAAATAAAAGATGTTGTTAAGGAAAATGATCCAAACTTGTATTCAATGATTCACAATTGTGTGTGTGCATAGTGGAATAAACTTAATGTTCCACTACATGCTTTGGCGTATATCCTTATGCCAAAGTACTACTCTCCATCTTGGTTGGGCCAACCTGCACCTGGAGGTGGGGTTAGGATCAAACCTCATACAGATCTAGAGGTACAAGAGGGATATATGAAAGCATTAGACAAGTTGGTCCCTGACATGGAGGAGTGTGCTAATCTGTGCCTTGAATTAGGCAGATACTTCAGTTGCACCGGTTTGTTTGGTTCTTTGTATGCAATGGAAGATAGAGACAAATTTGATGCTCTCACATGGTGGGAAGCATATGGCGGCATGGGACTTTTGCCAAAATTGGCAAAAAAAGTTCTCTCACAGGTTATAAATACTTCTTCTGCAGAGAGGTGATGGAGCCCCTAAACCTTCATCCATAATGTGAGAAGAAACAGACTCAACGAAAACTGAGCAGAAAGCTTGGTCTATGTGCACTACAACTTGAGGTTGTTGAGTCATTATTGTGGTCGGGCGTATGAGGATCTATCATGTAAAGTTTGGGACAACAACCCAGAGGACGATAATTTGGAGGATGGCACTATACATGTGGAAGAATTGGAAACAAAACTTTTGAGAGATGAAGAAGAAGCAAAAGCAGCCATGCCATCGCCACACCCACCATCCGGTAGTAGTGCCAGTGCCAGTGTTCGAGTTCAAACTATTGTTCCTTTGTTGATGCAACCCCCACCTACATCCTCACGTGGAGGGCATGGGCCTTCTAGTTATAGTCATGGTACTTCCCGCGAGGACACTGTTGGAAGACCACCATTACCACAAGCTGCTAAAAAATTAGACATTTCTCGTGGCAAGAGGCCAAGCAATAGATAAAATAGATTTACAGTTTACTAATCTTTTCTATTTTATAGTAGTTTTTAACTTTTTATAACTGTTGAAGCTTGACTCTTTCATATTTAATGGAAGATATTTTTTGTAAAAATATATGACAATTTAAGTTTGAAGTTTGAAACTATGAAGTTGACAGTTATAAGTTTATAGGTCATTATGAATTAAGAATATGATGCTTCATGAAAGTTGAAAGTTGTTTCATTTCGTTTCATTTTATAACATTTCATTTCATGTTAAATATTCTTTGTTGTAATGATTACACAGTTACACTTAGCTTACAAGTACAAGTTACAACTATGGTGATCAATGAATCAATGATGATAAATGTTATATATTGAATTTTGAAAGCTTGAAACTTTAAGATTGATGAATCATGAGACTCAAGAGTCAATATGTTGTATGTTTCTAACTTGTGGACATGGTTGATGAAGATTATAACTTCTAGATGATTGATGTTATATGGTTCAATCTATGTTTTTATGTCTAATTCATCATGCTACATGCTTTTGTTGACATATATACATCAAAACATTAAAAATTATAAAAAATATATATATTATAAAAAAAACGCTCCAGGACCGAGAGCTTTTGAAAATTCTCCTATGTTGCACTGCCCGTGGAGACGAGGGGATGGGACAGCTAGAGTGCACCCCAAAATTTTCAAGGGACGATGGGTTGGGGACGACAAGTGCGGCAACTATTTATTATATTTATTATTTATTAAAAAATTAAAATTAAAATAAAATTAAACATGAATCAAAATAAATAAAAATACTAAAATGATAAATCTAAAGTCTAATAGTCTAATAGTATCTAATCGTCATTAAGAATTGTGCATAACAAAAACAAATTTCGTCATCATTGCATAACTTAAGAAACTATTAGTTTCATACAACTTACAACCTACAATCTACTACTGTCTAATATCTACATAATCATTCTATGATCATTGATGCATGATGAATCATTTCAAAATTTAAATAACAGCTAAAGCGTAAAAGTAAATAGTACTAAAATTTAATAAAGATGTAAACATGAACGATTCATTAAAATTTAAATATAAATCTCAAATTAAGAGCCTAGAAGTAGAAAACCATGGATTATAAATTTATAAATTATAGTGATAGACTATAGTTCAAGAACCAAAAATGACAAAAAATAAAATTTAAAAATAATATGCTTGTTGTATGGAGTATAAACGGTGATTGTTTAGCTGTTGTAAATACTTCACAATTGCCTTAAGATTTTGCCATCTCAATAACAAGCTCAAGCTTTTCGGATTGGATGGAGACAAATTGGTATATAACTGGTCATCAGAGTGGTGCTGATAAGGTTTGGCACATGGTAAATGCAACTAAGGAAGGTGTTTATAGAGAATATTAAAGTGTAGGTTCAACTTCTATCAACAGTGATACATCTGCTAGAAGCAAATTATCAGATTCATTTGAAGGTCTGGATGTTGGAATCATAGTGCCTGAGTATCATCTAATTCTAGTGAAGGTTCTTAAGGCCCATAAACAAGCAGTTACAACAATTTATCTCTCAAGCGGCTTGAAGTAATTACTTAGTGGTGATGCATCAGGCTGCTTATTATCATGGGCATTGTCGGAGGCGAACTCAAAGAATCTTCCACTGCAAGAAAATCAAGTAGTAATTAGTAAGCTATCCTTTTCCATCTTGATGTAGAGAATGTTGTCAACTTCCCCTCTTTTGAAGCCTTGTTGCTGAAGATAGTAGTCCAACCTGGCATACCAAGCTCTTGGAGCTTGTTTTAATCCATAAAGAGCTTTCTTCAATTTGCACGCATAGTTTTTATTTTTGAACTAGTCAAAGCATTTTGGGTTTCTGATGTATCCCTCTTTGTTTAAATCTCCATTTAGAAACGCTGATTTGACATTCATCTGATAAACTTTGAAGTCTTTTGAACATGGAAATGCCAAAAACATTCGTATTGCTTCTAATCTGGCAATTGGAGCAAAAGTTTCTTCAAAGTCAATTCCTTCAATTTGTGCACAACCCTTACAAACAAGTCTTGCCTTATATTTGATAATTTGTCTTTCTTCATTCATCTTGTTCTTGAATACCCACTTAGTCCCAATCACGTCTTTATCTTTTGGATGTGGAACAAGTTCCTAAGTTCCATTTTTCTCAATTTTCTTCAACTCTTTTTCCATACCATTCACCTAAAGTTGGTCCTTATTGGCTTCTGCAAAATCCTTTGGGTCTATTTTGGATAGCGAAGCAAAATTTCCTTTTCTTGGTGTATTGGCCATTCTTCTTGAGTTTGTATCCTTCCGTCAACATCTCTAATGATTTGGTTCTCTAGGTGATGTTTTTGCAAAAGTTTGAAAGTTGTTTTCGATGGAAGTTGTGCTTATTGTTCTTTTTCTTCCTTTGTAGTAATCTCTTCTTGGTCCACGAAGATGGTATCTTCTGAATTCTCACTTGTTTGTTCAACTTCCTTCTTTGGCCATGCTTCGTCTATTCTTACATCAATACTTTCCACAACTTTGCGTAGCCGTTTATGGTAGCATTTGTAAGCTTTACTTTTTGAGTATCCAATGAAGATTCCCTCATCTACTGTAGAATCAAGTTTGCCCAATTTAGCATCGTTTATCTCCATGTAACGTTTGCTTCCAAAAAGTTTGAAATATCTAATTGAATATGGTGTCTTGTTGCTGTTAACTCAGAGTTGCACTTTGTTCATGATGTACACTGTTGCATCAATTTCTTCTTTCCAAAACCTATGATTCTTTATATTTCTTTCATTGATCAGTGCTTTCCTTCTACGACTCCATTCTGTTGTGGAGGTCTTGCAACTAAAAGTTGTCTCTTGGTTCCAAATTTCTCACAGAATTCATTAAAACCATATGAGGTAAATTCACCACCTTTATTTGATCCTAGACATTTGATTCTTAGATCGGTTTCATTTCCAACTACGGCTTTAAATGATTTGAAAGTATCTAGTGCTTTTAATTGTTCTCTAAGAAGCAAAACCCAAACGATTCTAGTATAATCATCAATAGACATCATAAAGTACCTTTGACCTTGCAGGGTTGATGTTCTTGCTTGTCCGCATAGATTCGGGTGAACAAGCTCTAGTATTCTTGATGTCGAGCTATCCTTTGAATTGAAGCTCACTATTGTCTGTTTCCTATGTTAGAAAGATTCACCACTGATGCTTAATAGTTTTGAGATTTTGGGCATATGTCTCACTGCTTGTGTTCTGCTGATTTTTACCAAACTATCAAAGCTTAAGTGTCCTAGCCTTTTATGCCATATCCAAACCTCATCTGTCTTTCCAATGTAGCATTTTTCTCATTGAATTTCATCAAGAATATATACATTGCCTAGAGTCCTAATTGCTCTTTCCATTAATTTTCTCGAATTAGTCTTATTTCACAATCTTTAGCACGAAAAGTGAGATCACAGCCTTGATCGCACATCTTGCTGACACTTAAAATATTGTGTTTGAGTCCTTTAAAGTACAAAACATTTTGTGCTTTAGTGTTACCATTGTCAAGGCTTATGGTACCTATTCTAGCGATTCTTGCAGATCCATTATCTCCAAAAGTCACATTTTGTCCTTTTTCTTCTTTTAATGTAATAAATTTCTTTTGATCTACAATCATGTGTTTAGAACACCTTCTATCAATGTACCATTCACTTTGATTGTTTCGAGCATATATAACCAAATTGCATTTTTTTTGGTGATTCTTCCTGTTTTTCTTACAAAACCCTTCTCTTGACTTTGTAGGACAGTGATGTGCCATACTCCCACAATTGTTGCATCTACAACAATCTATACTATTCTTGGATAACGGGGAAATGAATTAGGATTTCTATTTTTGAAGTCATCAATATTTTTAATTTTGTTGTTTACAAGCTTATTCTTAGAGGTTTCGTGAGAACCTTTGTCATAATCATTATAAGCTTTACACTCACTTGATGTCCAAATTTTTTGCATAAAAAATGACCAAGAAAAATAATTTGATACCTGGTTATATATAATTGCTGTAATGGAGCAGTTCTGCTGTAGTGGGTCTACTTGGGATAAGATTGTTAGTCGTTGTCCCTTATTGGATTTCTACTTGAAATATGAATGGACTTATTGCGAGCATCAACATAGCTTTTTGGTATAGCAGTGTTTCCAAACTCCTCCCATCTCCTGTCCTTGCTCTTGTTGAGATTGGAGCTTTCAGGTTTTCCTTCAACTTCCTTGCTTGGTGGCTTGGTGTTTGCATCTTCTTTGTATGAAGTATCACCCATATAACCATGACCAAACTTGTCATAAGGTGATGTTTGACTATTGAGAATAACATCTAGGGTTTGCGAACTTTTCATGTTTTTGTTGAGCTTATCTAGCTCTTTCCTTAATGAGACAATGTCTGCCTCAAGCTTTTCACAGTTTTCTTCCTTTTTTTTAGGTGATTGTTCAACACTTCTTCCACTCTTTTTGCTTCCTCTCTTTTAGTCTTGATGCATATAATTTCCTTGGATATTTTCTTGTTCTTCTTCCTAAGGTTATCAATTTCTTCTAATGCAGTAATACACTCTACTTCAAGATCCACTATGCCTTCAAAGCTTTCTCCTTCTACTTTTTCCTTTTGCTCGTCTGATTTGTCTATGTTGTGTTGAGATTTGGTAGCTTGGGAGGTAATCTATGCCCTGGGGTTTGGAGGTTGGAGAGCCACAAAAGCACTTTGTGGGCTTGGAACCCAGGGTGCGGGTTTTGCACCCAAGTTTGTTGGTGTGAAACCACGAGGAGATTATGTCATGTGATGGTTTGAGAAGATAGAGGACCTCGAGAGTAACTAGGGGCAACGTAAATCACTCAAATACGAGTTGTCTATCATGAGATATGAATTTTTGAAGTTAGAGTGTGGGCTTCCATGAGAAGAAGTCAAGTCGGCCTTGTGTTAAGACTCCTAATGACAACTCGGCAAGCCCTCTTGGATGTTTTGATGGAGCCCTTGTGTTTATTATAAATAGAAGGTGAATTGGATTCATTTTAGCACATCCAAAGTGCAACAAAAATTAGAGACACATCACTTGAGGAGACACAGATCTGAGGAAGGCTCAACAAAGGGAGAACAGAAGATCATTTTTATCTTTTCTTTCACTTTTTTGGGGCAACGAATTAGAGGAAAGTAGGCCGAGTCTCCTTGGAGTATTTTTTCGCTGATTTATGGCATGTTTGAGGCTGATTTCTCTTGTTTAAGGCAGCGGGTTCGATCCCTGTTTTGAAGTGAACGAAGGGTTGAAAGCTGAGTTTTGGGGTTAGGAATTAGCCCTAGAGACATCGAGTTGGAGCAACAAGCCTAGGAAGGAGGGTCACGATTGTTGGAGGCTTTAGGAGCTAATTGGAAGGGCTTAACAAGTGTTGTTAGAAGCCCTAACTAGGCAGGCAAAGTGACAAAAATATACACCAGTCTAGACTTGAGGAAAAGAGGTATGTATTTGATGTGTTGAGTTGTTTTGTTGCTAGTGGATAGTGTCCTAGTTTAGGACAATTTGTATTGGGCATCTTGTGGTTGGTGGAGGGCAACAAGTAGGTGCTCAAGAGTAGCCCTAGATCACCGTGCTAAGAAGTACTTTGAAAACTAAATAAGGGTGAAGTTTGGAAGCCTAAGTGGTACCTTGATGGACTAAGGTGACTATTAGAGGAGGTAGATTGGAGATCAGGGTTTGGCCAGCCAGAGGAGCAGCTTGTTGTAGCCCGTGTTCATTTATGGAGAAGTAACATTCGATGATGATAGGTGGCATTCCTCCTGCCTTATGTTAGTCTTCATTGGAGTAGTGCATGAAGACTATTGTGGGAAGAAAAGTCCCAAAGGAGTTGAGCAACAGTGGGCAGAAGTCTCGAAGTGTTGTTGCCTTGAAGGATGAAGGAGAAACTAGCTAGCGTGAAGACCCTATGTGTTGATGATAGATGGACTTATGCTCAGCCAGAGGGCAGATTGTGGAGACCGAGTTTAGTGGCCTAAAGGAGTTGGTGCATTGATAGAGGCAATGCTGCAGAATGGAAGTGAAGGAACCACAATGTACAGGATGCGACAAAGTCGTTGTGATTGTGCACTACATCAACTAGAGCGTTAATGTATCTTGTATCTTGTATTCCTTAACTAGTGGATACTTGAGGGCCATTATCCTCGGTACGGGAGCCCAAGACTGTTGTATTATTTAGTTGGATTAATATAATGAAGTTGGGTTATTGTAAAATTGTGTAAAAGGTTGTGTATATTTTGTGCACTAGTAGATTTATTGCTGTTTATATTCCTCTATGCAAAGTAGAATTGTTGTGATACTTTGTGTGGTAGTATTAGTGATTTAAGATTCTATCCTAGACACCAGTATCGTGGAAAAACAACATGTTGGATTCCTCATTTTTGGCTAAGAATAGGATATCTCTTCTATCGTCATCGAAATCATATTATTCTTCTTAGAAAAATCATTATCCTCTTTGGAATAAAGATGTTTCTTTTTCGAAGATTTTCCTTTGAAGACCCTTTTTCTAGGTTCTTCTTCATCATCACTATCTTCCCTGTAAGGACACTTAGCAACAAAATGTGCTATCTTACCATAGTTTAAACATATAAGAAATAACTGACCTTTGAATTTGGATTCTCTTTAGTTCTCTGTCTAGCTGAGCCATTTTCGTATCATATTCATTACTAGAACAATCACCATACTTGCATATCTTGGCTTCTTAGATGCTTTAAATTTTTCTTCCTGATGTAATGGGTTTCTCGTCCTCATTTCACATGTAGTGATAATTCTGTGAAGCTCGTCCATTTTCAGATTCTCAAAATCACTTAATTCTTCTATGGCAAAGACCTTGGCATCAAAACATAGAGGAAGAGACCTCAATTTTTTTTGAACAGTTGTTGTTTGCTTAAATTCTTGACCAAATCCTTTGAGAGAATTAACCGCTTCATCTACTTGAAGAAAATAAGCAACAACATCTTCTTCATCATTTAGATTAAAGCTTTCAAATTGTCATCAAAATGTCTGAAGCTTTGCCTTCTTTACTTTGTCATCTCCTTCATAGTTGCTTACAAGTTTATCCCACATCTCTTTAGTTGATTCACACTGCATGATTGAAACAAATCCCGAATCTGAGAAGCCACTCAAAATGGAGTTACTAGCTTTTGCATTGGCGACATAAGCCTTTCTCCCATCTTCATTGGTTGGAGGAGAGGATGGGACCTTATATCCATTTGTAACAGATTGCCAAACTTCGGCACCAAGAGACATCAAGTGTGTTCTCATTCTTATCATCCTAAAGACAAAAATTGTTCCATCAAAGAGTGGAATTTTGATTAATGCTTCTCTTCTAGCTATGCCCCCCCTATCTTCCAGTTGTTAGATTGTTCTTGAAGAACCTTGCTTTGATAGTATTTGTTGGAAATACTAAGTCGGGGGGGGGGGGTGGTGGTGGGGTGAATCCATATTTTGTTACTTTGACAACTTTCACTTAATTATTCTCGAAATTGAATTCACATCACATAATCAATCGCGTACAATGTATGAACACAAAGATTAAAGTGCGAATCAAAATTTGAAGAATAAATACTTGAAAACATTCCTTACTTTATTGCAATCTCTTGTGAGGATACCAATCCTCTCTAAGTACCAATTCAAAAAAAATCCTAGCTCCAACCTATCAAGAAGATGAGGACACCAATCCTCAACGAGCACCAACTTACAGTGATTACAGGCTCCAACTTGAAGTCAACCTTCAATACACCAGAACATGTACCTCAAATAAGGTCTGAACTAGATCTTCAAGTAACAAAACTCAACCTTGAAAGTTTGCCCTCAAACGACACAGCGCTTCCCTCGAAACTCAACCTTTAAACTATAGAACCTATCCCTTGAATCTTGACCTTCAAAACAACAATACGTAGCCATGACAAACGCCAAACATACCAAGAACTCTTCCCAAGAATGACACCAAAAACCCTTCAAAGGATGTGCGAAAAACCTTTAAGAAAAAAATGCTTTAACTTGACATCACTTTGCTTCTTCTTAGTTCATGAGGTATGAACTTCAAACTTTCTCCTTCGCTCTTTTAAACATAGAACCAAATTCTTGCGTTGAGTGGTTAGAAATGTTCCTTCTCACGTTTATTTATAATGCGTTTGAACATTGGGTTAGGGCCGACTTGTCCATTGTCTGGGCCGATTGGTGCAACTGGCATAACATATAGTGAATATTCAAAAATTAATTTCTCCTAAACTGTGAGGAGTTAGTAGGCATGCCATATACTGTTGGAAAGGTCTCGAAATAAGCTTTCCAACCATATATCCTATGCTCCCATTTGAGCTAGTTAGTTGGAGCAAAAATGCCTTCAAGAACAGGGTATCCAAATAGGGCCTACTTGTACTTTGGTTGCATCATCTTGACAAATTATTTAATACTTCCTTATTCCTATGGAATTAGAGGGAGTGCCATATGTCGTTGGAAAGGTCTTGGAGCATGCTATTTGACTATGTAATTTCTTCTTTCGTTTGGACAACATTTGACATCAATAACAACCATTTTGAAAATCCTCATCAAAGATAACATCTCTACATTCAATCACCTAGTGAGTGGAATGATCATGTAGACTATGCCTTGAAAACTTTGTTGTATCCCACCATAATGTAGCAGTGATTTCCAAGTTCTTTTTTGTTAGTTTCTTATTAGGCATATAGGCCAATGGCCTTGATCTAAAAGTTGTCCAAATGAAAAACAAACGGTTTGTGTCCATATCCGTTTCTTATATAGAGTCATCCCTTAAACAATGCTAATAGATATTCATTTTGTGATGTGTACTGCATAGAGAATTGCTTATCCCTATAATTTAGGTTCCATTTGCTCAAAGTGAAACAAGCATTGAGACATCTCCATAATAGTTCTACACTTTTGTTCAATGTCTCCATTATAATGTGGAGTCTAGGGCACAATTCGCTTCTAAGAGATGCCCTGAGAAACGAAAAAGGTTTTGAAATAATTGCCAATATATTATCCTCTATCGTCTATCCTGCTATAGTTAATCATTTTCATGCTTTGATTTTCCACTAATGATTTGATTTCTTTGAATTTCCCAAAAGATTCTTCCTTAGATTTAGTTGTGTATATCCAAAGGAAATAATAAAAAACATCAATGAAGGCGAGGAAGTACATAATAACCCTAACATAATGAGTTGTTAGAGGCCCACAATTATCAACATGAACCAACTCAAGAAGCTGAGAACCTCACCTCACTTTTAGCTTGTGGAAGAATTCTTGTTGGTGGTTCTCAAACATAGACCCTTCACAAACACCACTTGGTGGTTCAATTTGTGAGAGATTATCAACCATGCACATATTTGATTCATATGTCACAATGACCCAAAGTTTGTATGTCTCAAGCATTGATTCCATATCATGCTAGTGTCCTCAGCATTGGCAACCACAACAACAACTCCTTTTCCTTCCTAAGGAGTCTTCCCTATTGATTTTTCAAGTGCAATAGATACAAGCACAAATTTGTGAAATACAAATACTTACTTCTAATGATGTGGATATTCTTTTAGCGCTTTTAGTTTATCATTAAGCAATTACACTTCATAAATTCAACCATAAAAGTATAAGGATAATAGAGATCATAATGCAAAAATAGAACATAAGATTTACCCTTGGAAAACCCACTTGGGGGAAAAACCCAATCACCTTTTCCTTAGTGAAATTCTTCAGTTCAACAAGAAATACACCTAATATTGCTAACCAACTATGATGGTCAAATTGACCCACAATGCTATGGTCAAACCTGGTGAGACAAACCTCTTGTCAATTCACTCTTTTGCCCAACAACTTTGGCTCCCTCTGATTTGCCTAGGACGAATTTTGGCCTTCCAAAATATACCCATAAACTCAGCCCTATTGCCCAAAATGTTCTATCTAGAATTTCACCTTTCTGCCTAGAAATGCTGCGAAGAAGTTCGACTTGCTGCCCAGAATATGCGCAGAAAATCACATGCAAAGTCAAGGAAAGAGAGAGAAATACTAAAGATGAAATCATTCTTCTTTGTCCTACTTCGTCCTTCTTCTTCACTAAGATCCCCAAAATATCTCGTCTTGTGAGAGGTTGTGTTGTATCTTAAGAGACAATCCCTCAGTTGTGAAAGGAATCAGTGCTTAAGGCATTTAAAAGTGTGTCACAGAAATAATTTTATCGTGAGGTCTCGGTTCTATCCCACTGGAAACTATTTTTCTAAAGCCCTTAATGATCTAGAATAATAAAAGATTTCAAAATGCCATTGATTGCTGATATTTGAATGGAAAAGAAGAACTGCAGGGGAAACTCGAAGTAATACGCTGTAAACATAGAATCTCTTACTTTTAAGTTTCAGAGGAAATTCATGGAATGAGGGGAAACTCGAAATAATATGTTGTAAACACATAATCTATTACTTTTAAGTTTCAGAGAGAATTTGTGAAGGGAGAAGAGATGGAGTGAAGGAGCACTTATTAAGGCTATTTAACTCTTACTTACAAACGTAAATCAGAGACTAGCTACTTCTTTACTTCAGTTCATTCAAGGAAGAAACCACATAAAATGGCACAAGAAACATGAATCACCATCAACAATTGCAGGAAACTTGCTGCTTCTTTCATTCACCCATTAGAAAAAGAAGTACAAAATGTAGTCCCCAAGAGGTCCAGAACTTCGGAACCCTTCTCCTCTCTTTCTTTCCTCCTTAAATACAAACAAACGCTGTTCGTAACTGCTCGAGCTTCTTGAAACTCCTAGACTGCCCAAAATTGATAAACTACTTATTACATTGCAATTGAGGACACCATTGTAGCTTTGATCTTAACAAAGAAAACAAAATAACACTTGGAATATAATCCTTTCGCTGAATCTGATTTGTTGCTGATGTGTCTCCTTTCGTTTCGGCTGTAATGTCCTAATAGTCTGCATAAATGCATCTCCACCCGACTCCGCGCATGCTTTTGCGTTTCAAACACTATCATCATGTCACCTGCTACTCGACTCTGCCTCTTCTGCTCGTGCTTGCTACGTTTCGTCTTCACTTCTCCTTTGCTCTGTGTTGGGTCACTTACTCGAGTCTTTCTGCCTGCGTTCAGACTTTCTTCCATTATCAAGGTGTAATCGCTTTTAAGACTTCTGCACGTAGTGTCGGGTCTTTTTCCACCCGAGTCTACTCCTGCGTCCCAACATTTTCTTCATAAACCGCCGCAAAACTTGGACTTGAAATATATTCTATTCACCTCTGAAGAATGCATCGCGTCCGCTTTCTATCGTATTTCGGCGTTCCATGCTGCTTTGTTATAAGCCTCCTCTAACCTTCGATGCGATTTCTCAAAGGGAAAGGCCCTTACTTCCGGATCTGAAATCCTTTGCAATTTAACTCTAAAACTACTTCACATCCGTCCCTTATTGCAATTTCAGCCTTTGGTGTTCATAACATATTCCTCAGCACCGTTCCTCTGTACTTGCGATGTGCGATGCGCGATAAAGGCAGGGATGACGAGGCAAGCGATGGTGGGGCCGATCGCAAATTGCAATCGGCGAAATGAAACTTTACCGCACTTTGCACTTCTAAGTTTTGTCGTTTTCACATCAACTTTTATAACCTTTACCTCGTTGGCACTTCGCAACTCCGCCAATTTTCAATTCCTCTGATTGCCGCAATATCTTATCGCATTTCTGTGTTATGATCTCCGCCGTCCATCTCTCCGCTTCAACTCCGCGCTTCGATCCTGACCGTCTGTTTTCTCCTTTACGCCGCCTCCCAAACTCTTTAAGTTTTTAGGGAAAATGCGAATAAGCTTGACTCGACCTTGACCTGCGTGTAATGTTCTGAACGCATTGACTTGACCCCTGCTGCACGCTTTTCTTCTTTGCTGCTCCTCTAGCTTAGATTACACCTCCAATGCTGCTGCTTCCTTGATTTTGGTTCTAGTGCACACGTGATGATGAATCCTCATTGAGTTGGTGGTTATCCTTTAAAGCATATTACAAGTCTTCTTGAAATTTTAACAACTGTTCCTCAATAACTTTGAATTACTCAAAACCTCTCTTGAATTTTAGCTGAGTCAAATTAGGCTACAACAGGTCAAATGGTGCTTTGTGGAGGGAGGTCGAATGCTTTATATATAGTGTTTTGCTTGTCCAAATGGGTGTCTCTTCACCGGGGCCGACTTGACTTGAAGGAGCTCCGACTTGACAAGTTTGGAGCTAAAAATTAAAATTTGAAACTTCAAAATTTTCTCTTTTGTAACCAACATGAAGAACATGTCTTACATTAATTTTTTCAAGGGCTAAACAATAATAATGACATGAAGAACAAGTCTTACATTTTCATTATATATTTCAAGGGCTAAAATATAAATTATGAAGACCAACCATAGCTACAAAATTCACCATTGCCCAACTTGTACATGACTGAATTCATCATAGTGTCATGTTGCAAACACTTTGAAAACACCATCAGTGTCCTTTAAAAGCTATCAATTGTGCCAAAATTCCACCTTTTTGTTGGTGTGTCATGTGGTAAAATGAAAAATATTTGTTCCAATCGTTAGAATGTGAAGTATATCTCCAAACTTGCCACTGTCAATGATTACATCACCTCATCTTGAAAGCATTAAAAATTGAGTTATAGCTAGTCACCACTTCCTCTCCACTATGTTGTTGTTGATAATTGGAGAGGAGTTTATAATTGGCCATTTTCCTAGTAGCTCTAGAATCACTAATACATTCCCATGAAGAAGAAGAGAACCAATACATTGTGTTTTAGCTTTCAGGGTTACTTCGAAAGTGCTTACACCATGCTTGGGCATGCTTCATGTGATGTGGGGTGCATGGTGTATGTTATGAATATAATTTATATAAAAATAATATAAATATAAATAATAATAATGATTATAATAACAATTAATTATATAATAATTACTACTGAAGAGGCATGTCTAAGGGGACATGACCGTTCACGAAGGGGCACCTGCCTAGGTATATAAGCGAACCCTCATTTGTAAAATCAATCATCATATCAATTCTCTTATACGCTATTCGATATATATATTCTTATCCTACAATGGATGTCTTTATATTCCAATTATTTTGGATTATTTAACTAGTATACAAAGCTGTTCTATCCTTTGGCCACTCAACTGCTACATAAAGCTAGTCTAATCCGACCTTTGATGATCAACCCTTCATTCACTTTGTTTCCGTCACAATTCAAACGTTTCGCTACACAAGTTTGTGGAGTTTCTCCATTCTGCTAGTTTTGTCATTCAGGCCCTTGGCCATAAGGGATAAAATAAAAGAAAAGAAATAAAATAAAATTATTAAAAAAAATTAAAGAGAAAAAGAGTTAAAAAATTTGTCAAAAAAGAAAAGAGTGTATATATATATATATATATAAGGGTAAAAAATAAAACTATTAAAAATAATAATAATAAAAATAAAAATAATAAAAGTAAAAACAAAAAATTATTATATATATATATATATATATATATAAATAAATATCATGTTGCGCCTGTTGCCATCGCCTTGACCAACCCCCACAACTATCTGTCCCTGCTGTCACGTAGCCACCATCCTTGCTCCATCGTCAAGATACAGTACATGTCAATCCTCTCGCTCGTGTCGCTGCCATACAAATCGCAACTATTACTAGCTTCATTGTTGACTGTTGCCTTTGAATCTTTGCCACTGTCCGCAACATCTTGATCGTTCAAACGTTACCAAACCATATTCAAGTCAAAGGGTTAAAAGGATACCATTGAACAGTACCAAACCATATTCAAGTCAAAGGGAAGGTTTATTTACGTAGTTCCAAGTTATTCACTAAGTTGTAAGAATATCTTATAAAGTTATTTTTATTATTATAAGGTTATTTAAAAAATAATAATAATAACTAGATACTCTTATAAGTCGAAAGAAAAGAAATTCATGTATAAAAAGATATTAAGGTGTATAAAAGAAGATTTAAAGGAAAAACAACAGCCATAAGTCCTTTATATAAGGAGAAAATGTAATATAAAAATAATACCTGAATTTATTAAGTACAAAGATCAAGTGAAATATTACAAATTCTGATGAACACAAAAGAGAGTCATCTCTGAAGAAAAAAAAGGATTATAATACAGAAATGAAGGTAGATTCTCCCCTAAGGGTCTTCCAATTGAAGATTTCAGATTATTTACATTAAAGGGGAGTATCCAAGGAAAAACGATGAATGATATTATCAACATCCATAAGGGTCTTCCAATTGAAGATTTCAGATTATTTACATTAAAGGGGAGTATCCAAGGAAAAACGATGAATGATATTATCAACATGAGTGACAACAAAAATTACATCAATATTAATTTGGCGAATCAACCTTCAAATGCAGAGCCAAATATTGTTGAAAGAGAAAATTTTTTTGGCGAAAAAGAGTATGAAATTAATGATTTACAAGTGACAGTTGATCATTATGAATATTTATCTCAATTTAGCGTTGTATCTATGTATAACAAAGAGATTGACATAACTTTTTGTCTAGATTGGTTTAAAGAATTGGGTATGTTGGGTATGTTAAACATAGAGCATAAATTTTTGATGTTTCCTTATAAGAAGAGGATGATCACATTCTAGGATATGACAATGAAGTCAGAATCGATAATCTGTTCATCAGAAGACTTTAAGGATATTTCAAAATTGATGCTTCAAGAGAATCAAGAAACAATATCGAAGAAGAAAAATCTGCTTGAAGAAGCTATATCCAACAAAAACGAAGAAAATTCACGTTTGAAGGATCATAGTCAAAAACTACTTAAACAAGTCAGAAGTTTAAAACTAAGAACCACAAATTAGAACAAGAAAATGAAAGTTTCGAGAAGAAATTCAATGAAAGTTTATCAGAGAAAGAAGAAGAAAATTTGCGCTTAAAAAACTTTAATAAAAAATTATTAGAATAAATCAGACATTTAAAAAACGAGAAGCTTAAGCATCAAATTGAAGTTGAATCAAAAGTTGAAGAACTTTCACGTTTAAGAAATCATAATCAAAGTCTACTCAAGCAAATTAAGAAACTTAAAAATGATAAAAAATCATTGAAAAACAAATTAGAAGAAGTTATCACGAAAGAAGTATCAAAGTCTTTAAATGTAACGATCGAAGTTGAAGAAAAAAGATCGAATACTGATCCACTCATTATCACTACTCAAGAAGATGACAAACAAGTTGAGGTAAAACATATTCATATGTTGTAGTTCAAACGATGGAAATGTCAAGTGAAGATCCAATGTTTGACTAGGCAACTTTAATATGTGAAGGAAATCAAATCACAAGAACTCCCTATCGACACCCAAATCATAAAAGTAGAGATCTCAACCAAATCATAAAAGTAGACATCTCAACCAATTTGCAAATCCATATCACTCAGACTAGAAACATGTGATTTATATTCCAAAGAATATCGATGTCACTATAATCCAGTCATGTGGTAAGAATTCATCTCATGTTTCCAATAGTAGAAATGGATTTAGGATGGTCAGATCCCTTCTCAATTCGACAATTTTGTTTATCACTCAAAGGATACTATCATCTTGTAAAGATGACAACTCAAAGATTTTTGAAAGTTGTGAATAGATTACAAGACAAAGAAACAAGATGACACACCTTGTCAGCAATAAGCTTTGAGGACAAAGGTTCTTTGAAGAGGAAGGCAATGTTATGAATATGATTTATATAAATATAAATAACAATAATGATTATGATAATAATTAGTATTAAGGAGGCATGTTTGAGGGGACATGTCCGTTCATGAAGGGGCACCTGCCTAGGTATATACGTGGGCCAAATTTGTAACATTGACAATTATATCAATTTTCTTATATATATATATATATATATATATATATCCTCCAATGGATGTCTTTATATTCCAGTTATTTTGGATTACTTAACTAGTAAACAAATCCTGTTAGTTACAATGTGTGATCCTTGTGTTGATTTTTATAGCATCGAAAAGTGTTCCAAGTCTCAAATTTTGAGGAGAGGCTTGGACAACAGTATTCCAGAGAACCCATAAATCGTTTGTGGAAATTCCACTTGGATTTTGCTTTATTAAAATAATTAATTATTTTAATGTGATCCCTAAGTCTAAAATTAGGGAAATTGAATAATTAAAGGGTAGTAATTAAGCAGTGTGTGAATCTTCTAGAAAACGAAGATCAAGTCATATTTTAATCTAAGCCATTGATTAATGATAGAATTTGGGCCTTTGGTTCATCAACAAGAAGACTATAAGAGAAGGCTTGAGGGTCATTTGGAAATCAAACCAGGCACATTCTTAGTACCCGAAGGAAATCGATTCTGAAGAAAGAGAATTCGATTTCAGTGGGTGAGTTTGTTGAGGCGGGGTTGCAAAGAAAAAAGGAGGAGGGAGAAGTCAGCAGAAGGAGAAGGTTGAGGCGGGGTTGTAGAGAAAAAAGGAGGGAGAAGTCAGTAGAAGGAGAAGGAGAAAGGCAGAAGGATGCAAGGAAAGCAACACTGAGCAACAACACTAGCCCTCCACGCAGGCTTACACAGTCTAGGAAGGGACTGCGCAAAGAGGCTACGCAGATTGACGCAAACGGTGCAGGAGGTCATCTCGTGTGTTGGGAATTCTTTCGAATTGTTTGTAAAATTCACATCAGGTTAATGCTATTTTGTTTTGCTCATCAGAACTTTTGTAAAAGATCTTTTCTCTGCTGAAGATAAATACAACCATCATTTGAAGCACCGATTTTCCCACATTGGGTTTTTTCGGGACAATTGTGCAAAAATAACTGTGTTCATGTGCTTGCTTCTATTGTGCTATATGTGTTATATTTTTTACTTTGCTTTTAATTAGAGTGAAGTACTGCAACTTTTTTTATTTCAAAATTTACTAAAGCATCTGTAAATAACTTATCAAATAAGTAGGCGAAATAAATCAATTACTGCAGTAATAATTTTCACAGTGAAAATTTCACATGGTATCAGAGCAAAAGGCAAAAGACAGAAAAGGGGGTTCTGCAATGGAACGACGAGCCGAAAGTGACACAGCTCGAAAGGACTCACGCAGTTCCTCAGAGCACATAGAGAAGCAAAGGGAGCATGACATATCTGTTCTGGCATCTAGACTAAAGGAGGATTTCGCTTGTGTGTCAAGAGCTACCTCTCTAGGAGTTTGGTACATTGACAGTGGAGCATCTGCTCATATGACGGGAGTTCGACAATGTTTTTTGAGCTACCAAGAATACCAGATGAATTTTCAGGTCACAATGGGAAACAAGGCGAAGTGTACCCCTGTTGGAAGAGGTACCATAATCCATAATATTTCAGACAGAAGCTGGCAACAAGATTCAGGCTACAAACGTTCTGCATGTACTGGGTTTGGGGATGAATTTACTCTCGTGTCTCAGCTCCATAACAAAGGGTATGATGTATACTTTATTGGAATAAAGTTTATATCAAACACCCTAGCTGGAAAAGAAAGGCACAAATCGGATTAAGGAGCCATAAGTTATATAAGCTCCAGCTTGAGTACCCAATGGCACTAATCGATAGTAGGAATGAAAGGGTTCTGAATGAATTATGGCACAAAAGGATGGGGCATCTGCATCATGGAGCCTTGGATATTCTCAAGAACAATGTCATAGGAGCTCAAGATCTTAGCACGAGGCGAGATGAACTTTGCAGGGGGTGTGTACTAGGAAAGTATGCCAAGGCAACATTTCCAAGAAGCAGCAGTAGGGTCACCAGCGTATTGGAGTTGATACACTCAGACATCTGCGGTCTAATGTCCACGACTGCTCTAAGTGGTGCGAAGTATTTTGCTACCTTTATTGATGGCCATTCCAGAAAAAAACTTAGATCTACTTTTTCAAAACCAAAGATGAAGTCTTTGATCGTCTTAAAGACTTTAAGGCGTTGTTAGAAAATTCAACCGAAAAGAAGATCAAGAAGCTGCGTTCAGATAATGGTGGAGTGTATATCGATAAGGACTTCATCACTTTCTGCGCAAGGGAAGACATCAAGAGAGAATGGACATCTCCATACAATCCAGAGCAGAATGGGGTTGCAGAAAGGAAGAACAGGACAATTGTAGAAGCTGCAAGGGAAATGCTATATGACCAGGACATGCCCAAATTCTTGTGGGCAGAAGCCTGCAATATAGCAGTGTATGTGCAGAACAGGGTGCCCCATAGAGCATTCGGGAAGGTAACTCCTGAGAGTGTGTTCACAGGCAACAAGCCTGAAGTGAGCCAAATCAAGATATTTGGCAGTATGGTGTATTGCCACGTACCAAATGGGAAGAGGAAGAAGTTGGATCAGACTGCAGAGAAGGGTTATCTTGTGAGCTATAGTGAAAATGCGAAGGCTTATCGCATCTATATTCCGGAAAACAGGAAATTCGTAGTAAGGCTTGACGTCAAATTCATGGAGGAGAGAGCCTTCAGAAGATCCCAGGAAATGACTACAAATACACAAATTGAGGAGGATTCACTTGTACAACCTCTACGACCTACAGAGGATGGGTCGAATGCCTCTCCACGACACAAGGATTTTGAGGATAGTTCCTTTGAAGAAGATCAGGCAGGAGAGCATGTAAGACCACCCACCACTAGTGGAATACCGAGCGGAGAGCTCCACCAAATTCTGAGTGATGCAGAGGAATTTTTTGGAGCCCTTAGAGATGGTGAAGAGGGTACAGAGGCAACTTGACAGATACCAGGCACTGGTATCACAGGTTGGAGAACCCTCTAGCTTTCGGGAGGCAGCTCAACATCAGGTGTGGGTAGATGCCATGGTGGAAGAGTATAGCTCCATCATGACAAATGATGTATGGGAAGTAGTCTCTAGACCACATGACAAATCAGTTGTAGGATCGAGGTGGATCTACAAGATCAAGTATGCTGCAAACAACAACATAGAAAAGTTTAAGGCCAAATTTGTGGCTAAGGGGTATGCACAAAAAGAAGGGATCGATTATGAGGAAGCCTTCGCCTCAGTAGCTCGATACACTTCAATCAGATCCGTCATCTCTCTAGAAGCACAGATGGGATGGGAGATTTCACCAGATGGATGTCAAGACAACGTTCTTGAATGGGGTGATAGAAAAGGAAGTGTACATAGAACAACCAGAGGGCTTCGAGACACATATGAGCAGAAGACTCATGTTTGCAGGCTTAAGAAAGCCTTGTACAGTCTAAAACAAGCCCCCAGAGCATGGTATGGATGGATTGATAGCCATTTGCAGAAGATGGGATTCGTTAAGAGTGACGCAAATCCCAATCTCTACTACTTGAGAGTAGGGGATGAGTCGTTAAATTTGGTATTATATGTAGATAATCTGTTTATTACTGGATCATCTAAGTTCATTAAAGACTGCAAGGAAAATTTGGCTACCGAATTCGACATGAAGGATTTGGGGCAGATGCACTATTTTATTGGTTTGGAGGTCTGGCAGCAGAAGGGAGAAATCTTCCTTGGGGAAGGAAGATACACTACAGATATCCTGAGGAGGTTTCAGATGGAAGACTGTAGACCCATGGCTACGCCAATGATTACAAACTGGAAGAAGATAGACACAACAAAGGATGATGAGGCTGATCCCACCTTGTACAGACCTCGTGCTAGGCCATAGGGCTTCGTAAATTGCTCTTGAACTTACTCAAGAAGAGGATGGAACCGACCGGAATTATGTGTGACAACCAGAGTTGCATCAAGCTCTCTGAGAATCCTCTGTTTCATGACCAATGGAAGCACATTGACATTCAGTGCCACTTCATCAGATACTATGTCCAACGAGGAGCTGTGCAGTTGAGGTACACTCCTACAGGAGAACAGGTGGCGAATATCCTCACCAAGGCTCTGAGTAAGATTAAGTTTACTTACTTCAGAGAAAAGATGGGGATGGTCGAGAACCTCTTCCAGTAAAGGAACGTGTGGTCTACAAGACAGAGGGAGCGACAATACAGATGAGGCAGTGGTAGAGTTAGTGTCATTGGCAGCAGTACAAAGGGCAGCATCGCAGAGCTGAGAGGCAACAACCAGGACATCAGCAGCGCAATAGATGCTTTAGAATCAAAGCAAGACAATTGGTACTTTGCTTGAACATTTTCCTCGCTAAGAGGGAGTTTTGATTTTTATAGCATCAGAAAGTGTTCCAAGCCTCAAATTTTAAGGAGAGGCTTGGACAACGATATTCTAGAGAACCCAGAAATCGTTTGTGGAAATTCCACTCAGATTTTGCTTTATTAAAATAAGTCATTATTTAAAGGTATTCATTATTTTAATGTGATCCCTAAGTCTAAACTTAGGGAAATTAAATGATTAAAGGGTATTAATTAAGCAGAGTGTGATTCTTCTAGAAAACGAAGATCAAGTCATCTTTTAATTTGAGCCATTGATTAAGGATATAATCTGGGCCATTGATTCATCAACGAAAAGACTGTAAGAGAAGGCTTGAGGATCATTTGGAAATCAAGCCGGGCACATTCTTAGTACTCGAAGGAAATCGATTCTGAAGCAAGAGAATTCGATTTCAGTGGGTGAGTTTGTAGAGGCGAGGTTGCAGAGACAGAAGGAGGAGGGAGAAGTCAGTAGAAGGAGAAGGAGAATGGCAAAAGGATGCAAGGAAGTCAACGCTGAGCAGCAACACTAGCTCTCCATCCAGGGTTACGCAATCCAAGAAGGGACTGCGCAGAGAGGCTATGCAGATTGACGCCGAGGGTGCGGGAGGTCATCTCGTGTGTCGGAAATTCTTCCAGATTGTCGAAAAATTCACATCAGGTGTATGCTATTTTGTTTTGCTCGTCAGAACATCTGTAAAAGATCTTTTCTCTGTTGAAGATAAATACAAACCCTCATCTGCTGCATCGGTTTTCCCACATTGGGTTTTTCTGGGACAATTGTCCAAAAATAACTGTGTTCATGTGGTTGCTTCTATTGTGCTATATGTGTTATATTTGTTATTCTGCTTTTAATTAGAGTGAAGTACTGCAACTGTATTTATTTCAAAATTTCCTGAAGCATCCGTAAATACTTTAGTAAATAAGTAGGCGAAATAAATCAATTACTGTAGTAATAATGTTCACAGTGAAAATTTCACACCTTGATTGTGCCATGATGGACATACACATGGGGTGTGACTTGCTCATTGATTTCTAAAACTTGTATGGATGCTTGCGTGACAATCTTGATGGCATTGTTTGTGATGGACACATGTAGAGTGGGTGGATTGCTTGGAGGATGACTTGCCTTGGAAGAGGAGCATTGTGTATCTTAGAGGAGGATGTTGAGCCCCTTGATGGCATGGGCACACTTGGTTGCATGGATGGAGGGTTGTACTTGACTTGAGGATGCTTGAGATTGTTGACACCTAATCTTTGGGATTAGGTAAAGCCATGTAAATATTGTAAATAGAAAATAAAGAGAATTGGAAGACGAAGAGACATTGAGAGATGAAACCCAATAGTCTCCCTTTCCATGTATATATCCATGTTCCATCTTAATGCAAAACTCAATTCAATTCATGGAGTTACTTTTGGTCTCACATGGTATCAGAGCCAACCCATATTTTTAGCTTTCTGCTCCTTGTAACTCCTCTCTCCCTTGGCAGAAAAATTTTCTTTGACTCCCTGCGCTGTGCAGTGAATGCTCTATCTCCTCACTGTTTGCTTTTTTTTTTTTTTGCGTTGAGGACTGTTGATAGTCACAAAACCAACTTTACAAGGTAACGATCGATACAATGGTGGAGGACTGTCGCAGGTAGATAGAAAACGCTTGTGGGATCTTAATATTCACTGAGGTTGAAGGAGTTGAATTTGAACGATGAACTCGTGTTGCTCGCTCTTAGAACCATGGTGAACGCTGGCTACATTGAATTGAACGCTGGATAAAGATGGTAGTTTTTAAAATTTGTTGAAGTTTGTAATGTGTTGGTTGTGTTGTTTCAATGACCAAGTCCAAGCTCGGGTACACCACATTGCGGTGAAGTTGATACATTGATTCGAATGCTGGGTTCCTACGTTGGTTGAAGGGAAAACAATTGTGATTGGATTGAATTGAAGCTATGTTGAAATTTGATGACTAAAATGTTTCTTGCAATCCCAACCCAGTTTTAATTTCACCTTGTCACTCCCATTTAGTTAAATGACCTTTCCCATAAACAAACATTCAACATATAGAATTTTGGAAATGAAATTTTCAGATTAAAACACATGGGGCTGTCAACACATGCTGAAAATAAATATGGACATAAACAAATGAGCAACACATAAAAATACACAGATTTTTGGTCAACTTAGACCTAGGAAAAACCCTGTCAATCTTCTCTAGGGGAATCCTGTTAGAGAGCTCTTCAAATTTATTTATATTTCAAGTTAAGGTAAAATACATTTGTAGACAAAACAAAACAACAAAATACAACTTATCTCTTCAGCTCAAAACTCCTTGAAAACCGTGCTCACTTTGCCTCGATTTCCGTGCCCACTTGAAGCTGAAAATATGGACTGTACAGACTGTACTGTACGGATTTCGTACGGACTATACGGATTTCCGTACTGCTGTACGAACTGTACTGATTTTTTGTTTTTGATTTTGTTTTTTTTAACAAAAGCTTATCTCGAATTGCGTGCAGCTCACAACATTAAATGTTGTTCATACTGTACTTTCTGCTGTCTTTTATGCTTTAACTTCCGTGCCCAACTTTTCCCAGAAATCACTCCTTCAACTTGCTGCAACAAATTTCTCCTCCAGAACTTTTCTCCAGCCCTCAGCCTCCTTTCTCCAATCTGCTCATGAAGAATGAATGAATGTAATCTCTTTTCTTTTTCCCCTCCTGTTTCCATAAATGACTTTTGGGCAACTCTAAGATCTAATGGCTCATATTCATTTAGATCAAGGGATGAGAATAAATGTGCATTTAATTCTCACTTTCTATTTTTTAACTTACCCATTAAATAAAGTACTCACATTGTACATTATGTCTAAAATTGCTTTTCACTTTATAATTTAACATTGACTTTACCACTTGTAAAGTCACTCTCACTTTATAATTTAACATCTATGTTGCCAGGAAACGTGGGGACGGGGACTGATGTGCCATTTTTTGAAACAGGGTGCGTTGGTTCGTCGAGGGTATATATATATATATATATGACTTTGTATAATTAAGATATTTATGATTTAAACTTTAAAGATTTAAACATGCACATCATTGAACATTCAACATTTACATTGAAATTTCAAAATTTAGAGCTTGATATCAAGTAAAAATTGGAGTTTACACATACTTGTAAGTCTGGCCTCAAGCCATTTTCGCCCAAAACTCTGGTAGGGAAAGAGAAGGCCAAAAGTTACATTCTTGGAAAAAAATGTAAAGAGAAAACACAATTAAAAGAGTGATTAGAAAAGCAAGTGATGTCGGTTGGGCATGAGAGAATGTGGAGATTATAGTAGAAAAACAAGAGTTTGGAATCGCAGTATATGGCAATAGACTGTTTATTTTCAAGATTCTAATACTTGTCATAAGGAAGCTTTCCCATCTTTTGACATCATGGGTCGATTTACTATTTAGAATTAAATTTTAATTTTCTAATTTTGTTATGCAAACAATGAAGTTTGAACACACATAAATTAGAATTAGTCTATGCTGCATGGTGAATCTTCAAGAGGTACTTGTGAATCTTCAAGCAGGGATTGCATCTCTGTGGATTGCATCTATGTGGGAACCTCCATTCATCGGCACACACACCAGCGAATGCCCCAAACACACTAGGGAATGCTCATCGTCTCATTAGTCAAACCAAATGGTTGTTGTCTTAAACAGAATGTCGTCGTTGAAGAGTGAAGCAATTTTAGGTTTTACAGGTTATGTATTCACCGTTTGAATTTCCACAATTTTTAGGTTTTACGGGTTATGTTACGGAATTATGGGATTAGGATATGATGACATATTGGTGAAGTAGGTCAAGGGAATGAAGTTCTTCATTCTAATAAAATTGCTGCAAGATGACTCAAAAGGAAAAGGATGAGGTACATATATCTATATGCTGACACTGGATGCTGTGAAGTCATGTCATATGGTTACAGGTGGTGAACTTCTATCTTTAGAAAGTATGATCTATGGAAGGAGGACCTCTTTTGGTACAAAGGTTGCCACTAACAGGTGAAATTAAATATGTCCTCATATGTAATATGAGGTGGTTTTATACAAACAAGGAACTGGATATTGGAAGTTCTCGGGGATGAAGCTGTGTGGAGAAAGAATGGAAGAAATCATGAAGTGCAAACCATGTAAAGAGGTGGTTATCATCCGGAAGCCAAGAAGATGTGACTAGAAGATCTCCTAGGAAGATATGTGGACTCTGATAGAAGTATGGTAAAGAAGAAGACCCTTGACAATACATATCTTTAAGAGGTGTGTCAATCTGAATAAAGGATGCCGATGCCTACAGGAAGATGTCGTGGTGAAAGATTATCACAAAGGTAACTTTTGATTTTAAAGTTCTTATGTATATGTTTATCTAGATAAGTTTATGCAGGGCTGCCTATCATGTGGAAGGATGTAAGATCCTTGGAAGATGGTTCAAAGGAAAGCAACATGGCATAAAGGTGGACTAGATGAGAAAGGACTGATGAATCACTTTCATGTGGATGACATGACTCATGGATGAAAGTGATGGATGATCTGTGCCCTACGAAGCCAAAAGTTGAAGACTCCTTAATATTGAAATCCATGACATCGAGGGGAGGAATTCTTCATGAGAAACTGGGTGCCTCACCGTTGCTGCTGCAGGTCCCTGGTTAAGAGGGAGCCTGGTTGTAAGTTTCTTACTGAAGAAACTTGAAGTATGTCCTTCCTGAGTTAAGAGGGAGTGACATATATGATTCTCTAATTCATGTGTCATGCACTAGACCAGGATTAACAACTGTAAGTCTTAATGAAGGCCATGAGGAGAGAATGGATAGACACATCATTCTTTGCCTGAAAGACAAAATGGAGGATTGGGTAATAATCTGGCATTCGATACTCTTTGAGAATGAGATAGGGCATCCAAGATAAGAGTTTTCGGGGACCAATATTCTTTGAGGGCTGGCTACCCAATAGAGGAATAGTCCAAGAAGGTCATACTCTGGGAACACCTCGGTGGAGTATGTACCTTGGAGAGACAATGACTATGGTGTCCATAAGTCATGTCTCTCGCCAGCATTGTAGCGCATTGTCTCGTTGAGAGATGGCGCTGTTAGTCAAGGCCTTGCACTAGGACAATGTTGGTTGATATGATGCCTATACAGATGCGATTACCAATCCGATCCTTATTATGAGATTCTTTAGATTGAAAGTGACCATGTATTGTTATGAATACCTCCCTTGTTAAGAGGGAGTGTTGGAAAGTGTAACTAGGATCAGTCTTCATATTGACTATGTAATTATGTATTTATGTAATGAAGAAGATAAAGATAATAATATATATTTTTGGTATGCTTACTTCATGGGTTTCATGAGAAAGGTTTTATTATAGGTCAAAATACTTCTTCTTGATGTCTTTTAGGATGTCTTCTGGTCATAAATTGCACTAATTAAAAAGTCATGTTTATGAACGAGTCAAGTCACACTTGTACGCCTCAAGACTGTGTCCCATAAGCCTTGAAGACATCACTCAAATGATGCTCAAGATCTACATTGGAGTACTCTACATATCAACTATCAATAAGCTATACAATTCGGCCAAATAAGCAGTGAACATGTCGGCCTACAATCTGTTTGTAAGGTCGGCCTAAATCACAGTAAAGGTGTACACTATGTAAGTAAATATTTGCAGTTCATTTGGAGAAGATGTGTAAAGGCTCACTTAAATTCAGAGAATATTCTGTGATAATATCTATACGCTAACACAAAAGTCCGAGGACTGTTTCAGAGTAATACTATTCGATGATTCTTGGTGTCTAAGGTGCGAAATCAGGATTGAAATAAGTGCGAGAACAAGGTAGTGTTCAGTACGAAGAAGAGACTATACTATAGTGCCAAAACTGGACTATGTTAAAATACAAGAACAGGACTGTGTAAGGATATCATTATAGTATAGGGTGAACTATTCATTAAAAGGAAATAATTGTGTACGGTCAACAAGGTTAAGTGAAGGCACAAGGTAGGACCAAGTTGATATCACAAGTAAGGATCATATACATCCGGAGAAGGAAGAATACGAGTAGAGACCGAGCTCTCTAGTCTTGGTGTAGAAAGGTGCAGAACGTTGCAGAATGGTGCCAGAAAGAAGGATCAACTCAAGGAGTCAATGAAGAAGCAGTGACACGGTCTTGGAGGCTTATAAGGGTCAAGGGTCCGTGTCATGGTCATGGTACTTGTCATCTGAAAGTCTATAAGAAGAATTTCGTGTGGGTTTTTCTCTCCAAGAGGGAGAGGTTTTGACCTTGGCTTGAGAAGCCTAAATATGTGTCTCTTGTGTTTTTGGTAATTAACTTGATGAAAGACTTAATAAGGTAAGAAAAGAAGACATAAGTAAAAGAAGTGAGCTCACAAGTAACTATCAAGAGAGAATTTGAATTAATCTCTTCCCTACCAAATTCTCAGCACAAAGGGACATTATAGGTTATGGTTTTACCCTAAGAAGAAAATGTTCATGATAAACTCTAAAGGGGAAGTGGATCTTGTAGTTCTTGTGAGAGAATAAGACTACATTTCTTTTGCAATTGGAAGCCCTAGGGCTACTTGAGATGCTTATCAAGGAGAGAGAAGGAGATACCTTGTACACTTCTAGGATGCAAGTGTAAGTGCCAAGGATGATCTTTGGTGGAGTAACCAACTTTCGGTTAATTTTCCTAAACCTAGCACTCGAAAATTTACTAACCTAGAAAATTACAGATCCACTGAATAAATGCACAAGGTTTTTAACATAATTATTTAGTGGAAGAAAAATATTAACAATCAATCTCAATCATAAGTGACACATATAGGTTCTGCCCAATCAACAGATTTCTATTAAATCTGATCTTACTTAGGCTCCCTTGCTGGGATAAGGGCCCAAGTAAAGAAAATTATAGTTGCAACATACCTTGGATATGATCCAACAAATCATGCCCTACATATGTACTTGATCTCCTTGGTTGATCTGGATTTCCTATGTTGCAACTTGGTACATTTCTCAAACCCGCACACTAGAATGGAAGTCTGCCACTCACACTGAGATGCGTCTCTCAATCTCTTGTGTTGTTGTGTGGTGTGTCTATCTCCTCTCCTTATCATTGCTTTTATAACTTTACATTGAACTAAATTCCTAACCCAAATTTCCAAAGTGATTGATAGAGGAGATTAGATCTTGCCTCACTTGAGATCAACGATTGAGATTAAAACAAAATCATTAAAGTAAATTATTTTACTTTTCATAAGTTTCTCTAGCTCAATAGCCAACATAATTAATTATGTGTTTTCTTAAGTTAGACTTAGGATAAGTTACAATAGCATCTTAATCAATACTTGAGCAAGTGTCTTTAGGAGACTTTGGGCGACTTCTGCACGCCTAGACATTTAGGCCTGTGCAAAAGTACCTTCGTAATTACAAACATCAACACTTTGGTTACGAGTGATTCTTAGTTAGGTGGAGTTGGTGACTAATATTTTCTATGGTTTTCTTGGCTAGGGTTTGGAGAGCATAAGTTGTACTAACTTGTGAAGAGTTGTTCATATCTACATGCAATTCATCTCTTATATATAAATGAAGTGTTTTTTCTATCAAATATTCTTTACTTGCAGATTTGATTCAGTTTTTATTATCCTTTTGTTTGGGTGATTCCAACACTTATTATTCATGTTGATTTTCCATTATATATTGCGGAAATTGTTAAGAGATTTGGCACACATATAGAAGACAATCGAGCAGATTTTCTGCTGTAATAAAGTTATTTCAGATCTGATATATGTGTTGGAAGCTATACCTTGTTGGCATTGAAGTACATTTGTCGGCTGATTTGGGTTGAAGTGAATTGAAGTATTTTATGTTGTAATTGAATATTTCAGAGCACACTAAGGATGAAAGTTCACAAAGAGTAGAGCAGGGAACCTCATGTTTCAGCTGAAATTTCTAAATTGTGTTAAAACTCAAATTCACAAAGTTTCTATAGGGTGCAGAGCCAGATGTGAATTATGAGAAGATATAAAAATATTGTTAAAAAGACCTTTGTCGCAAGACTCATAACTTGTTTGTTTTCAAAGTCTTCAACCTTATGAAGATGAGAAATGGAAGATTCAAATGTTGCATAGAAATTTCTTCATCTTAGTGGACATTAAGTCCCCCCCCCCCAGTGTTCTCAAACTCATGTTTAGATAATGGAGAGATTGTATTTGAATGAGCTTGATGTGAGGGATGTAATTCTCATCTATTCCTCTACGTGAGTTGATGTTGAATAATATTAGAGAGAACCTCCTCAAGAGATGGGATCTTGTAATTCTTAACAAAAAGAGAAATACCATAAAATATGGTGGCAAAGGATTTCAACATCAGAGAGAGAATATTTAGAACAATACTTACATATTTTGAATCTGATTTTACTGTTCCCCTTAGTGTAATGATGTCAACCTTCAGGTTCTTAAACCTGAGAATATACTCATAACATTATCGAAGTTACCCATTTTGAGATTAGAAAGGTCAATTTTGAATATGCTTATTTAACATATCCACTATACCAAAGAGTGTCTTGAAGGTATCCCAAATTTTCGTTGCACTTTTCTTGCCTTTGATGTGATGAATCAAATCTGGGTTGACATAATGGGTGATTAGCCCAAGAGCTTTATTTCCTTTCAAATTTATTAGGTTATATTTGGCGTTGATGTCAAGAGTTCAAAGTTTTGCCCAACCTAATGTTTGGGGACCTAGGCAAAGGAGTTGGTTTTTCAGCACTATCACAACCCCTTGCAAGAAATTTTAGACTTGATTTATGAACTGAAGTACTTGGAAACAAATTGGCATGTTCATCAGAGCATAACATCCCAATTAAAAATACTTTTTCCAATTTCTATATCAATCAGTATATCGAATTTATGATGGTTACTATACATTGCAAATATTAACTTTTTTTCATTTTGAATCCAACTTACTACATTTCTCATCAAGAATCCATACATGGCAATTGAATTGAAAACCTTGAGTTTGACTTCTTTGAGGCCTCTTTTTTGATGAAGCCTCCTTTGGAGTCATAGTTGGAATAGACTTTGTAGTCATAATTTTAAAAATCAGACCTAGACTTCGACTCGATCACCTACTAACTTAAGTTTTGGTTTCGGGCTACTGATTTCCAGCTGAGGACCATCTAGGAGAAAATTTTTCTCCTATGATACCACCCACAGATGGTGGGTAACAGTTGCAATTGAACAAGGAGAGACTACAATGTTCTAGTAAGAAAATCAAGGCTTTGCGATATGGTCCTTTGAGACACTGGAAACTGTGGGATATAACACTTATAGACCCAATAAACCCCCATACATGCACATTTACTTAGCAGTGAATGTGGAAAATTTGAAACTCTATGAGTGTTCCATGTTGGATTGGAAGAGGAGCTATTACTATCTTTTATAGAGGATTTGGTACAAATGTGCAAGTGGAGTTGACAAATGATACAATTTTGTAGAAGAGGTCTAGAGCTACAAGACAAAGGGAACATGATGTTTGGGCAGATTGGATTGAAAGGACAACTTCCAAGCAAGGCTAAATGGTACTCGAGGGGGAAGATAGAGGATTCAGGAATAATTTCCTCACCTCATTAAGTAAAAGTTTTTGGGACCAAAAGCCTAGCAAATGGGGAGGTATGATATGTGTTGGATCATAATATTATTTGTCATCCATCTTGATGCTTTCAGGGTGGAAAAATCAGAGAAATCAACTTAGAAGAGTAGTTTTAGCAGTGAAACCCAGTTTGGAGAAATGGGGTCAGAAACCTTTTGGGGCTAATTTGAGGCCTTAAACAACACTTTTTGGGGGTAGAATTTTGTCGCTTAATCATTGCACCCCCTAGCACTATTCTATGTTTGATGATCTTTCCAATGGTGCAAGAATCACATTAATCGAAGTACAGATGGAAAAGTTATGCTTCCTAAAAGTTCACATATTATGATTGACCACCATATTTCTAGAAGGTGTCATTTCAACCCTTGTTATTCATGGAAAAGGGTCTAGCCACATGGGCACTATGAAGGTTCGAGTGCTAATCCATATTGGGGGTTGAATGGGTCAAATTTAACCCCTAGTTGGCTATTGGGTCATGTTATAATCAGGCCACTAGGAAGAAAAGGGGCTCAATTCTATTCTAGTGCATTTTTCTCCATGGTATGGCAGCGTAGCTGAGAGTGCATTTTTATATTCTTTCCCACTACAGAATATTATAGAATCTGAACTTGTCTTATTTTCTTTAAAATTAGGGTACTGATTTCTTCTGTTGGTGAAATGACAAGAAGAATGAGAATCAATATACCAACCAATATTGTTTATATGGGCCTCCTTATTCCTAGCCATAATGACATGACAATACTCATAATGTTGTTGGACATTAGGTTTAGTGCTCCCCGTGTGTTTCGCGTCATGGACTGATTGCCTCTTGTGGATCCTAACTCTAGTGATTGAAGCGGAGACTAAAGCCTGCGGGTTTTGGTCTAATGACAATCGTGATTCCAACAAGTGGTATCAAAGCTATAGTTATCGAGTTCGAAACTGACCTGGCTCACGCTGGGAGGAGATTGTTGGACATTGGGTTCAAGGCTTCCCGTGTGTTTCGTGACATGGACTAACCACCTCTTGTGGATCCTATTTCTAGCGATTGTAGTAGAGACTAAAGCCTGCGGGTTTTGGTCTAACGACAATTGCGATTCCAACAAATGCTCAGCCATGTTGGCCTATGTTTAGTTGGTTTGATGAACACTTAGCTTGTGCTTTCCATCCCACAATTTATTTCAATGAAAATTGCTTTTATGACCTAGTTTTCCACAATGAAAGCATATAAAAATATTATTGGTTTTTGGATTACCTGAATCATTTGTCTTGCCACTTTCTTTATTGCCATTTGTAGTCTCGCGACCCATGCCTTTTCCCATAAGATTCACTACTAACCATTTTTATTGCTAAATCTTATCCTCCACCTATCTTTCCGCAAAAGCTTATTGCTAAGTTGATCAAACGTTAGTTCATCTTTTGAAGTAATATTCAATGTCTTCAGAGTTATGATAACAAGATATTCCTCTTTCGTTCTCCTATCGACACTGTTTTGCTGATCTTTAATGTCTTCATTCTTCATTAAATGATCTGGAAGAGAGTTATGCTCATCCATCTTAATAGTAAACAAAATATTCTTTAAGAAAAAGGCTCTACCTTTATCAATGGTTTCATGCAAATTCCTAAGAGTTCACCAAATAGTGAATGTGTCATCCCTAGTCTCACCTTCAAGAAGAATCTCATCAAGTTTGATGAGCATAATTATGTCTCTAATTTTTGCACCATATTTTACTTGTGCATCTTCATTAGTTTCACTTCTAATTTCCTTTCCCAAAATCAAGTTGTCCGAATACCCTGTTAATGTCAGTCTATAAAACTTGTCACCAGTGATCAAAAGGGCCCTTATTGTTGTTTTTTGTAGCATCGGAAAGTTTTCTAAGTTTCAAACTTTGTGAGGAGACTTGGACATCAGTGTTCCAAGAAACCCAGAAATCATTTGTGGAAATTAAATAATTAAAGGGTATTAATAAGAGATATTGTGAATCTTCTAGAAAACGAAGATCAAGTCAAGTTTTAATCTTAGCCATTGATTAAACTTCTAAGAATACAAACGAGAAGATTATAAAGGAAGGCTCGAGGGTCATTTGGAAAATGACCTGACCATACACTTAGTACCCGAAAGAGATCAATTTTGAAGTAATAAAATTCGATCTCGGTGGGAGAGTTACAGGGCGAAGAGTTGCAGAAGCCGAAGGAGGAGGGAGTCAGTAGTGACTGAGATCAAGGACAGGGGGACGCAGTGGGTCACAGGAGGCAGTGCAGGGCTGCAACGCAGTGAGCCCACACAAAGTCTACGCAGACTTATGCAGTCCAGCGCAGGGACTGCGCAAAGAAACACACAGATAGACACAAAGAGAAGCAGAGGTTGATCAGGGTGTCATGAAATTGTCGGGAGGAGTCAAGAATTCTGTCTCAGGTGTTTTTAGATTTTATCTGCCAGTGTATTCCTTGTAAAGATTCATTTGCTGAAGAATTTTAATAAAACCCTCATCTGCTGCATCTGTTTTCCCGCATTGGGTTTTTTCGGGGACATTTGTCCAAAACAACTGTGTACATGTGATTGATTCTTATGCTTATGTCCTTTACTATTTACTTCTCTGCATATATAATTGTGAATGTTGCAGTAGCATTTATTTTGAAATTTACTGATAGATTTCTGTAAATAACTTATTGAAGTAATAAGTAGGAGAAATAAATCTATCAATGCAACTGTAGACTTTTCAGATTGAAAATTTCAGACTTATCATGTTCTGTTAAGGTACCATAGTCAATTTTTTGTCATTTCATTAGGTTTTCAAATAAAAATTTGGTCACTTGATATTAGGTCTAGGACTATTCTCACTCCTTCCAAAATTTTCACATGCTGGTCCTTGTCATCACTCAATTGATTATATCATCATTCAGAGATTATCATCATCATTCTAGTCATCACCACATGATTTCATTCTATTCAATGTCTCCATTAGGTCATTAGGGTTTCAAAATCACCAAATCTGTCATTTCATGCATAAAATCCGACAATTGGAGGAGTGGTAATAGGCATGTTTCTTCTATAGAGTTTGATTTCAAAATGTAATTTAATGTTTCTAATATGTAATAAGTTAATGTTTCTAAAGCTGCAATACAATGTTCCAAAAAGTTTCAAGGTTCCAAAAAGTTACAAAGTTCCAGAGGTTACAAAGTTCAATCAATGCAAGTTATGCTTGGAAAAGACATGTGGGGCCCATCCTCACTCAAAAGAAGTCACTTCAGTTTATAAAAGGTCCAAAAAGACAAAAGGGTAATTGATTTGCACTCTTTTATCCTTGTACCATCGAGCTCTCATCTCATATTGGCAAGAAAATTATGTTTTTTACCTCACACTGGCAAAAAAATGAGCTCAATGCGCACAAAAGCACTATTGAGGAGCTTGCTGCGCATAGAAGCATGGGCGCTGCACGCAGGAAGCCTTCGTTGCGCATGAGGCAGAGTTTTGCAGAAGTGGACTTTCGGCAATCAAATTGGTTTTTTGAGGTTTCAATCCAGCCATCACTGCATCTAGCCTTTTCAAGAAGTAAGTTAAAGCCTTCTATCTTCTCCTTTGCAATGTCTACCAAGAGAATTTAATGAAAAACCTTTTCTCCTAGGGTTTGCTTCCCAAATGCTAAATTGCTGCACCAAACCCTAATTTTCTTGCTCCTACACCTCTATTTGCAGTCAATACACCACTTCCATACACTACATAGTTTCATCCCTTCATTCCTATCATTTTCCCTATAAACCCTAGTCCAATTCTGCCAAGTTGGGCAGTTTTCCTAGCTAGGACCGTGTTTAAATTTTTTAGCCCATTTCCCTCACTCATTTCACTCCCTAAAGATCCCTAAGATCCCTGCCCATCTCCCTAAATTTTGCTACTCCCATCTCCCTTCCCTTACTGCCTCATTTTATCCCTTTACTCCTTTTCCCTGTTTTTCCCTCCTATCATCTAGGGTTTCATCATGGAAGCTGACTCATCACTATCAGAGAAAAAGAAGTATAACAAAGGGGGAAAAATACTGAGGTTTGAGCCCTCCAATTGCAATGAAATCACTTCCTCCCCATTCATCAAGAAGTGCTTTGAAGATGTCAATTGTTTAGGGCTTTGTCAAAGAGTGCAAGAAGTAGGTTATCATGAGCAACTCACAAATATGTTTGCCACCACTTTGAAAGGAGAAAAGGCTACCATTGTAGAGATTGATTTCATACTTTCAGTAGATGCTATATCTCATGCTATAGGAATACCAAATCATGGTGAGAATTGGTTCAAAGGCATGAACCCCTAGATCTTGAAGAATACAAACCCTACTTGAAATCACAGTAAAAAGGAGCTCATTCACATGTTTTCTTATTTAGATATTTGCTGGAGTGATATGCACCATTAAAGAAGGTTGTCATGAAGTTTTTCACATGTGGGGGCAGATTTTCAAGGATGTATCAATACCATATAAGATTACTCATGCACGTTACGGCTGGTAAATCTCTCAATTTGTGCACTTTCTTGTATAGGAGTGTGATTAAGATGTTTGAAAAGGTGCAAGTGAAAGGGAGGGAGCATTATATTAGTCTTTTTCATCATAGTTTGGTAAAGGTCACGGTTCTCCATCAACTGGTAGAAAAGAACATGACATGGGATTCCTTCATTGAGGCAGCTTTGCAAATGCCCATAACTACTTCACCAAACCAGCAGCAAAACATGTCACATACCATGCAGGAGGTTGGTTCATCAAGCAGGGTAGAAACTCAATCACCCAAAGAATCAGTGACAAAGAGACCTAGGCCTGAGATCACTTATACATATCAGAGAGGTAGAAGACTTGTGTTTGCTCCTTAAATTGAGGAAGGGGCCAAGACTACACCAGCAGAGCAGGGAACATCATTACAACATGAGACATCCATGCATGAGGAAGAGCATGATTTTGACCTAGTAGTCTTGGAGGCTAGTGATGAGCCTGAAAACCTAGAGAGGATTATCAAAGACAAGGATGCACAGATCAAAGAGCTCCAAGACAACTTGGCAAGGGCTAACTTCGTCGTTTCCTTCCTAGAGCAAGAAAACCAATAGTTGAAGACAAAACAATTGTCCTTGGAGAAAAGTCAGTTTGAGGCAACCAAGCATGATGTGAAAGGCAAATCAGTGGTTGGCATAGAAGATTTTGATGAGCATGATGAGCATGAACAACATGTAAGAAGGAAGAAGCCAAGGACCATTGGGCTCAAAAGAGCATTGCAGAAGGAAAGAGAGCAAAACCCTACAAATGAAGAGTTGAGTTTTGAAGACAGGATAGCCAATGAAATCAATGAGAACATGGAGTTTTGGCTTGAGAAAGTCAACATCCACTTGGAGAAGCTCCTTGATAAGGCCAATAGGGATAACAAGATTCATAAGCACATGGCTGACCATTACTATGCCAGAAATCAAATTTGTAATGTCAAGGTCAAACAGTTACAAGCCAAACTAAAGGAAACCCTAATCAGCCATGAGGAGAAGGGTAAGTGGGACTTACTTGTTGATGCATCCATGATAGCATAACACACCTTATTTGACACTTCTGGACCAATTTTGAGAAGAAATGGAGCAATTTTTTCATTTTGGTGAAATTTGGTGCATTTTTGCAAAATTCAGAAATTTTCACTAGGTCCAGAAGTGCAGCGTGCTCACGCTGCGCTTCTTCCTCAGACCTCCAAATGGAAAAAGGTTGATATTTTTGGAAAGCTGATGGCCTCCTCTCAAAATCCATTTCCTCAATTTTCTTGTCCAGAGCTTAGATTTTGAGAAAAATCCAAAAAAGAGGTCAAAAATCAACATTTTGCCTCTCTTTTTCACTTTCGCTGTGCACCTGGAGACACCTTGGGAAAATGGCCGTATCTCAGCCAAGAAAGGGTCATTTTGAATGCTCAAATACTCTAAAGACATCTACACTCTCCCAGATTTCTAGAACAGGTCTCAGATTTGGATTTGGACTTTAGCAAGGCACCCAAAAATGGCCTCCAAGAGCTCGCTGCGCATCTACAAATGACCGATATTTTCACGAAATTTCACTGTGCAAATTTTCACAATTTTCAGTTTGACTTTTGTAAAAGTCAAAAGGTAATAGTAAATGAATGTAATGGGTCAAAGTAAATGTTAATGGGTAAAATAGGGTTACTTAGGTGTCTTATCCTCCATTAAATGTGTTGAGGAAATGTCTCATAATGGTTAGGAAAAGGAGGAATTGGTTGAGTAACCTCCATTGTATGTCGCAAGATATTGGATAGGTTCATGTATTGGATGCTGTGGAATTGAGCCTTGTGGATATTGGTGTACTTGTGCCCTTGTATGTAGCAAGACATTGGATAGGTTCATGTATTTGGCTTTTCTTGTTGGCAATTCGACCTCCAAGGGAGGATTTCGACCTCAGTGACTATCTGAGGAACTTTGTAATCATTTTCAAAGGTTGGATGCTGTGGAATTGAGCCTTGTGGATACTAGTGCACTTGTGAATTTGGCAGGAAGTAATAGACAAAATTTGTAGCTATTATAGTGGGATTCCTGTGGTATGTGCTTTAGTAGTGTTTTTGCTTCTGTGATCATATGTTCGAATGTATTGTACCTTCCATTTCCACGTCCATGCTTCATGTGTTTGTTATCTAAGATGATAAACATAATTCATTGATTTAATACTCTGTTTTGGAGAAGCTTTCACAATTTTGTTCATATTCTTCTGATATAAACGAATTCATGAGATGCATGCTCGTTTTGAAACCTTACCAATCTACCCTATACACAAAGATACCTCTAAAGTGCTAAAGTATGTGCCTACCTTGCCCCATTACATCTCTGCAAATCTGATTTTTAGAGCCCTGACCTAGTCCTCCTAGACCTAAACCACCATCCAACACAAAACCATCAAATCAACCAAACCCTGATCTAAACATATCTAGTCTAATATCTTTCATGTCACAGTCGTTTCTTGGCTGTGATCTCATTGAGAGAGCCCTCTCAGCCTAGTAAGGCTAGCTACTAGGTCAAAGTGGTCTGTGGTTACCTTTGCTGGTCTCCTTTTCAGCCTTCAGAGAACTGGTGGAGTGCTAACACACCCTATACTAAAAGCTAGGAAGCATTCATTGTTCCCTATATTACAATTTTAACCATTGAATTTGTGTCTACCTTCAAGCATATTATTAGACAAAGTGGCCATAATGTGACACCAACCTTAAATTTTTTTATGCGTACAACGTCTAAATTTTTTTACCATACAACAACAACAAAAAGATTATTGCTATTAAAAAAATCGACTACTTATAAGATGATGTGTGTATGCCCATTATATGGTGCTTAAGAGTGTCAAATCCATATAATGAAATTAATTGTACAACACAACCAGTAAGTATATTACAAACGTATGGTTAATTCCTACAAATTTGTATGGGCTTGTACGATATCTAGTAAAAATATTGTATGATTGTCAAAATCTATACAAGGGCTATTTTGTACAGTTGGTGCACTCTTTAAAAAATTGTACTTCAACTTCAGTATTACATCTCTCTGTTTGGTAATGCCATCACTCACTTTCAGCCTTGGCTTCTTCACAACCGTCTAGTGCTAAACTCCCTAAAGCTCTTGGTGTGAGTGAACTGATGTGTTGTTCACCACCTCCGCAACGGTCTCGAGAGTACTGGTTGGCCTCCCAAAGGGGGCGACTGAGAAGAGACTTGAGGTCTCACTTCTCTACGATATGAAATATCCTGAAACTCTGGTCGTCACTTGTTGCTACAATCAGCCAGATCAACCTGAAAGTATGATGTGATTGTCCAAATCGTCCTTGATTTCCTTATATCAAGGAAACCTTACATGTTTTTGTAATCCTAGCCCTCACAATGACTAGTTGACTCATTTTGACTTATTTGAGCTTGTGATGGAGCATCCTAGTGTTTTGATAATGACTTGGCATGATCCATCATGCATAAATCACTCAAACATTCAGATTATCATTTTAATGCAGAAATCTAGTGATCACAATGGGAATTGAAGGTCGATACAGTGGTTGCCTGTCACTGCAGGGAAAGTAAATCAGATTCCATTAGAGCCATTGCATTTGTAACAATGGCTTTTTGCTTCACGGAATTGGTTAGCAACATGCCCAAGCGATGGAGAAAGCTTCAAATCTACTTTTCTATTTCCATGCAATCCACATTAACAGGATCCTCATTGGCTTCACCGATAGTATTAAAAACTGGAACCGGTGACCGGACCGGTGGACCTAATGAACCGAGTTTCTGACTGGAACTGGTGATCGGACTGGTGGACCTAATGAACTGAGTTTCTGACCGGAACCGGTCTAACTGTTACTGGTCATGTCTAAACGAACCGGTTTTAAAAAAATACATTAAATAATTAATTTTTAATAAAATAAACTATTTTTAAGACCATGATTTCAGGCACATAGACACAAAATATGCAAAGTTTTCTCATTTATATACCATGTAAAGGTGAATATATCAAAATGGCACCGAGTGCAATACATATCATCGAACAAATACATAAGCAATGTGGCTCCAAATGGCCCATAAAGTCCAAAAACAATGCTATAAGCTATGAGGCCATTGGCCTACAATCTACTACAAATCTATTGTCTACATATATGATATTAGCGATCAACATTATCACTTGAAACTTCTCATTTTGATCAAACTCAGTTGGTTGAGTCTCGATTGCCAAACTTTGCAACTGCTCGAGTCACAAACTTCTCTATTGGTTCAGTGATTTGAGTCTCAAACTTTTGAAGGTATTTTTCCCTAATATGCCCTATTACTTCATTTGGTGCTCCACATGGCTTTGCACGGCCTCTTATCCCAGTCAAGTGTTGCTTGAACTTGTAAATACCCCCTCCTACAATAGATTTTTGGCAATATTTGCAGATCATTTTTCCATCAATCATATCACAATGAGCTCATGCAGTTTGGCTTTTGGAGGCATGATGGCTATTACTTAGCTCAAACTCTATGTTGTTCCACTCCAACAAAAACTCAACACTCTCCAAGCTCTCAATCAAACTCACAAAAGCTCCAAATGAGATGGTGTGAGACAAATGAGAGGTTGCCCCTGCTTACAAAGGATTCAAGAGGGTTTTTTTTGGAGGGAAACAACCCTCCTCTTCCCTCAAAAACAACGCTAAACCCCCCAAAATATCGTGCTGGGTCCCTTTGCGTGGGTGGTTGCTGACCGATTGGTTAAAGATGGAACCTGCCAGTTTATTACTAATCCGGACGGTCAACACCAGTTTGACCAGAAAACTGTGCGAAGAGGGCTTGGTAACTAGGTTTTTTGACTGGTTTTGACTGGCCAGGGCTCTGGTCCGCCAGTTTGACCCGACCGATTTTTAATACTATGGCTTCACCACTAAAAATAGAGTTTGATCCTTCTATAGCATTAACGTTGCGAGGATTTCTTTTTGGCAAACATGGAAGGAGACCTTATCACTTGCTTGTGCTTTCTGGGGCTGGAAACTACACAAGATGTCGATCCAGATCTGTGCAGGTGGTGGTGGGGAGAGGAGCAATATTATTACATTTGAAAAATATGTTGCTTTTATATTTGGGAATGTGGTTGAGAGCCATGGCCAATCCAAAATATTCTTGCTCGTGTTTTTCTTTTTTCTTCAGCCATTGGATATGGAGATTCAAATTATTAAAAGGGAAGTGCATTTACACAATTTACATTAGGACGGGCAACATATGGAAAGCAGGAATGGAGTCCAACATCAGTCTTGATCTGGTGGATCCGCTCAGGGGTGAGGTGTTCATTGACAATTTGGAGGTGTGGGTGGGCCTCATGTTGTCGAGGTACACCACTATTTCATGAGGAACAATATTATTAGATTGCAGAGTCCAAAGATGAGCACTTTTTTGTATACGTAACTTTGAACATTCTTGTGTTAACTATAAAGATTGGATGCCCAATGTAGTCCAAACCCGACAATAGTTTTGAAGGGATGGATTTTCCTCTTGGATTTGTATTTAGCACAACCCCCTCAATGTTCCAGTATGAGGGTGCAATAAAAGAAGATGTGAGCGAAGGCAATGTATGGTATAATATTCTCATAAATTTGGGCATCAACAACATAGATGCTACTTACAACCAATATCATCATTACAGGGAGGATATCTAGCTTATGGTGGATATTGAGCACAGAGACGTAAAAACAATGATGAAAGGCAAGATAAAAATAAACTCTCTCACAACATTTAGCACAAAGATATAAAACAATGATGACAACATGGTCTTGTTCCCTTTATCGTGCTTGATCAGGCTTAGGTTCATCAATTAAATGGATACCACCGAGGGGCAAGAATGACTCAACTACCAATAGAATTTAATCTTAAATTTGAGAATAATCTGCAGATGTATGAGTTGCATAATATATGTAACATAATTCACTTCGTCCTTGTGCAAACTTGATAGATCTCCAACACATGATGCACATCAACATCTACAACAGGTCGCGACTCTACTCTCTCTTTCACAGCTTCAAGCCGCCACAAACACAACTGACCTCAACCAGCAAAAACAAATCTCACAAGAAATCAACAAATCAAATTTCACACCCTCTTTAGCAAATCCCGACCCATACCCTTGCTAGTCATAGCTCTGATACCATGCTAAGAAATAGGTGAGCAAGAGAAAACAAACAAAGTGGCAGAAAAGGCCTTGAGCCATTCTATTATAGATTGTATTCATCTCAAGATCTGACTTTATAGTACATCAATTAGATCATTGTAGATGTAGATCTCACTGAAAATTCATTAGTAGATCATGACAACACCTCATCAAGAATAAGGTTTACAACTTGTGTCTATCTGGTCTCAAACTTTGTGATTGTCGAGGTACTCATAGTTTAACATTATCTTGATGGAGGTCTACTACTTAGGTGCCCTTACTTGTTTGGTGATTTTTGACACTTGGATAGACTTGTGATGGAGTTTATTATCATTTTTGATGAAGCTTTCTCTCGTTGTTGACTTCATGGCACATATTTTGAGGTTGACCAATAAACATTGCAACTTTTGAGGAGCCTTTTGCCTTGGGTGTTGTGACATTTCCCTAGGTGTTGTAGCATTGCATTAGGAGTTGCAACATTGCCTTGGGCATTGTATAATTGGTTTGAGAGTTGTGACATTGCGTTGATAGTTGGAGCATGGTGCTAGCACGTGGATGTCCACCTTTACAAAGTGCTCTACTTGTCCCTTGCTTGGCATGCATTTTGATGGCAACTATTCTTGGATATTGATCTTAGGGACTTGTTTTAGGAGGTTGATTTGTTCCTTGGCCTATTCTTAGCAATTGGAAATTTTGAGGAAATCCTTCCCACTTTTGAGTTGGAGGCCTACTCCTGTTAGAGATCTCACCTACTTTGCAAACATATTGTGGCATTCATCACTTTGTTGCATTATTTTATTGCTAGATAATGAAGTTGCCTTCTCTCTCTTGGAGTTGGTTAGATGGTTTGTCTACTTTGCTCATAATTTGAGGTCTCCTTGATACAAGAAGGTGGTTATGACCAATGTTTTAAAAAGCGGAATCGGTCAGCTACCAGGTCGAGGTAATGACTCGGTAATGACTCGGAATCGGTAATGACTCGGTCGACCAGGTTTCAATGACTCGGTCATGACTCGGTTTTTGTAAAAAATACATTAAATATTAATTTTTTTGTACAAAAACATAAATTTAAAGATTTTTATTCATGTTTCCAAACACAAAGCATTACAATATAGAGAAAATACAACATATGATAAAACTAGGCTCTCGGTCGACCAGGTTTCAACTTCAATGACTCGGTCATGAGTCATGGCTCGGTTTTTGTAAAAAATACATTAAATATTAATTTTTTTGTACAAAAACATAAATTTAAGATTTTTATTCATGTTTCCAAACACAAAGCATTACAATATAGACAAAAGACAACATATGATAAAAGTAGGCTCATGAATATATCCATTATATCAAAGGTACCCGATTACTGTCGAGGACTAATACCGCAGTCAAAACAACGCAACTGAGAGCTCTAAATGGCCTCTACAACAAAACATGAATAGTCACTAGTAACTAGTAACTACTGCTAGTCATCTGAATCTGACAAGCCAATGTCCTCTGGCTCTTCCTCAAACTCTGAACCATGGGGGGAAGACGCTCGCTCTGCCTCCTCCTCTGAATCAACATCCTCGACTGGAACTATACCCTTGCCCTTACCACCTTGAGAATCGGATAGACGAGCTATGCGTCTCCGTCGTGGCTGACTAGAGGAAGTGCCTGTACCTGCAGCGGCTGCAACTGGATGGCCTGGGACTGGGTCTGCTACTAATGGATCTACATTGAGCATAGTCGCCTCCATATCTAAATCCAAGTCAAGTGAAGTCTCCCTGTCAAACTCTGGTGGACAAGACTCCACTACCCAATCTGATGTTGGATCAATATCCTCCAACACAATGGGATCTGAATCAGGTCTTTTGTTCAGCAATTGGTTCCGTCTTAGTGGAAGGTTGTATTGGACAAACACTAGATCATTTAACCGTTTTTGCTCCAAACGGTTTCTCTTGTGTGTGTGAATCCTCTCAAAGACAGACCAATTGCGCTCACACCCAGAAGCACTGCAAGTTTGACTCAAAATGTGGATTGCAAACCTCTGCAATTCAGGACAGTGGGCACCAAATGCCTCCCACCATTGTGCTGCAAAAAATGAGTTTCAGTTAGCTCAACAATTTATATCCAACTTTGAAATTGAAATTATAATTTTATAAACAATTATACAAAATAATCAATTATAAAATATAAATTTGAATATTGAAATTCTTTGTTTACCTGGCTCATCTGATTCCCTTGCAATCCTTGCAAGGTTCTTGCCAAAGGTACCAGTGGCATGGCTGAACATAGTGATCTGCCTGTGTATCGTCAACTGCTCACTCTCTGTGGGGATCATGTGATCAATGCAGTCAATCAATCCATCTCTAACCTCTCCAGTCAAAGCTCCTGTTTCCTGAGCTTTATAATGATACCTTGGGTTCAGAAAATACCCAGCTACATGTATCGGGCGATGGAGTTGATTGTTCCATCTCTGATCAATGATTTCCCAAATGGGCCCATACTTAGCCACTCTGTCCTTGCATGCTGCCCTTATCTACTCCTTTGCTTGATCCATAGCCTCATAAATGAAGCCCATAGCCAATCTTTCCCCATCCACCAAGCGCAACACCTTAACCAATGGCTCAGCAAGTTTCACAATGTTTGCTGCCTTTTTCCAAAATATTTCTTCAACAACTTTCCTTCTCATGTCTTTGCCATCATGTTTGCGAGAGAACTGACTTTCATTCCATTCATCACTAGAAAACATCTTTTGCAAGTTTCTTTGCTGCGCAGCCATAAATTGCAATGTCAAAAAATGTGTTGCAAATCTAGTGATGGTAGGCCTAATAAGTTCCTTGCCCCCTGTGTATTTCCTCATCGGACTCAGAATCCATGAGTGATTGTAAATGTATTTTGTGATGCATTTGGCATGCTCTACAGTGTTCTTGATCCAGTCTATTTTGCCAATATCCTCAAGCATGAGGTCTATGCAATGTGCAGCACATGGGGTCCAAAAAATGGTTGGGTGTTTTTCCTCTAACAATTTACCAGCAAGAACATAGTTAGAGACATTGTCTGTGATGATTTGAACAACATTTTCCACCCCCACCTCTTCAACAACCTCATCCAAAAGCTGTAACAACATCTGTGCATCTTTCACCCTATCAGATGCATCAACTGATTTTAGAAACATGGTTCCCCGTGGGCAAAAGACAAGAAAGTTTATGATGGTACGGTTCCTCTGATCAGTCCATCCATCTGACATGATGGTACATCCTGTACGTGCCGATGAGTTCTTGAAATCTTTCAAATAATCATTAATGTTTGAAATCTCTCTTTGCAAAAAAGATCCTCTTAACTCATGCAGAGTAGGAGGTTTGAAGCCCTTTCCAGCAGCATATATGGCATCAAAAATAGGTTCATAATATGGTGAACGAGTAGCATTAAAGGGAATATCAGCATCATACCACCATCTAGCAATGTATTCACAAGCATCATCTCTCAATTCTTTTTTCCAATGAGCATCTAAAGTGGGCTGCACAGTGTGAGGACTAGGACCATATGCAGTTGCACCATCAGAAGGAGATGAGGGCACAAAAAAACTTTTAATAGTACCCTTGTTTCTCATTGCACCCTTACCCTTGTCAGAAACAGACTCCCTAGAGGGAGGAACATAGCGAAAGGGGTTTTTTGATGCATCAGTGGAAGGGATAGATGAGGAATCCTGATAATTAAAAGATTCAAAACTTGTGTTGCCAGCCATCATATTTTGTATATTCCTCTTCCTCCCAATTTCAGCCTGTATTTCTTTTTGCCTATTTTTGTCTTGCTCAAACTTGTCAAACTGTTCTTTCAACTGCTTCCTAATTTCCCCAATGTTTTCTGCTTCACATGCAGTGATTTGGCCTTTAACACCAGCCAAATGTAGTTTCGGTCTATGAATGCCCCCTCCACCCTCCTTAATTTTTTTCTTGCAAAATTTGCAATACATTTGATCCCCAACCATTTCAGCATATGCCCAAGCAGAGTCTTTTGCTCTAGGGGCCATTTTGGACTGAGTTTTTGACTTGGAAATAAAATGTTTAAATCTGCACATGAAAACAAAAAAAAAAACTATTCAAATTTCATTCTATGTTCATTTCTTTCACCAAATGGCAAATGCCAAAAACTATGATATTAGATCCTCATGATGTGCCTGACTACTATGATATCATAAAAGATCCAATGGGTAAATCTTTCAGCATCTGGTTCTTCCTTAATTTTTCATATTTGTTGCTAATCTCAAAAATTATGAACAATTAAAAATGCTATAAACATGCAGGAGGCTTCATTTACACATATATGAAAATAATCCTACCTTGTAGACCTTCATGTACAATGAATGAACTCCTAGTTGATTAAACACTTGATTAAAGATAAAACATTGACAGTAATATCAGGAGTAACCTTAGCATCCATTATTTAGGATGTCATTGTAAAGGAATGAGACAAAAATGCAGCCTGGGATGTAATATACCTAGGCAAAAATCCAAGCAAAATTTTCCACAGTTTTTGAACCTTTTCTTTGACACCTTTCTACAAAAAATTCGTATGCAAAAAATGGAAAATATCTTCAGCAAATAGCTCAGAACATTTGTCAAACATTTCAAGAACAACTGCAGGTAAATAACATCATCAAAAATTCTGAGGCAAAATCTGAACTTTATTGAGTTTGATTTTTCTATGATTACAAGTGCAAACTGAAGACAAAAACTGTGACCAATCAACCCAAAAATCAAGGAGATAAGAGGCAGCTTCAATGAGTTTTTAAGACACATCTCCAGCACAAATTTAAAGGAAGAGTCTGCATTTTTCAAGGCAATCACAGCATTAATTGCAGAACTGACTGCGTGGATTTTTAGGCAGAGTTCTGATAGTTTGTGGCATGATTTTCAAAGCAAGAAAATCTGACAGAAGCGCTGAAATTGGAGAAGATTTATCAGTCTTGTGGCACACAGTACGAGGAGCTAAAAGGACTGACTGTGGCTCAAATTCCTAGAGCTGGAGCTATCTGACAGTGGCACAGGAATTGAGGGCAGAGATTGTTGAACTGTGCACGAGTTCCCAGACAGGCATGATTTCCTAGGAGGTTAGAACAAGTTTCAAGAGAGAGATGAGTCCTTTAATGTGTAATTTAATGTTGAAATTATTTCTCTGTGGCAAGCAAATAAAAACTCCTAGACTGGTTTTCCCATTGTTGGTCTTTTCCAGGGTCAGAGATTGACCAAAAACATGTCTCCATTTGTGTGCATGCTTGTGGCCTAGCAGTGTTTTTATTTGAATGCATTTCATGTTTATATATCAGCCATGTGAAATGGGTTGTGGGAATTAAATAGTGATGTGCAAAACAAACTAAAACCAGTGGAGCTATAGGGACCTTAAGTTTTTTTCTACAACACAAGTTCATGCAATTGCCTCGACTCCTATGCTTCCCTGACAAACAATGAATTCAAATCCAACGAAGAATATAAGGAGTTGTAGGATCAAAACCACATGCAAACAGTCTTACTACCATTAAAGAAAAATGAAAATATTATGGTTTTGGCATTGCCAAAAGACACATAGGAGAAGCCATTGTGAAGAGAAGATCGTTTGTGAAACACTGCATGCTAAAGAACTGGCCACCAACTTTGACAAAGCTACTTGTAAAGGGTATCTAAGGCTAAGACAAGAAAATAAAATCTTTTGAAGATAAAAAATGTTTCAATTTAGGACCAAATTCTGTCACATGATAAGGCCTATCCAAGAGAAGTCAAAACTGCAGTGTTGAAAGCATTGTAAAGTTAAGTAGTCTCTATGCCTCTAGCCTCTAGCTAGATACACTCAGCTTTGTAATCTGCTCTCCTGCTGCTCAAAACAAACTCACAATCTTCAGCAAACACTCAAACAAATTGCTGAAAGATAGATGTAGGTCAATAGGTGGAAACAGTTTTGCTAAGCGTTGGGAGGGGGGGGGCAAGATGTAGCACTACAAACCTAACAGCGAATAAAATTTAGGTTTAAAAATCACCAAATGAACAATTTGCGACCTTGCTGACACGCCATCAACGACATTTCAGTTGACATCTAAAACTCGCTGATTTAGCGATTTATTACAAACAGGCTTTGGTCATTAAAAACGGTAGCTAAATAAGCAATAACAAACAATCATTGTTTTAATCGGACGGCCAGCAACAAACCTAAGTCAACGAACTGATACGGTTACAATAAGGCGGTTTTTAAAACAGAGGTTATGACAACTACGAAACAATTTATGGCACATTCTCCCATGATTTATTAACTTTTGGAGAGAATCACTTGGATTTCTTCATTTTGTTGGGGTTGTCTCCTTATAACATGGAACTTGAGCCTATTCTAAGCACCTTGCATGTCTCCCTCATGCATGGATCTAGTGATTTTGAGGAGGACGAGTTGGTTAGAATTTGGAATCTTTACCACAATGCTTATTCATGGAATGCCCTATTGAGGATTTTATGTGATTTTGCACATTCTCTAATTGGGGTCATCTCACTTTGGAGTGCTACACGTCCATCATTTGAGGAGCCACGCGTGCCATTTGAGGGACTCATTACACAGTGTTTCTTGGCCCATTGATTGGACGTTTCACTTGGAAACCTCACATTTGCTATTTTTGGAGGTTATTGCATATCTAAGTCCCATATTCTATTATTGCTAACTAGTGTTATTAGGACTAGACCGAACCATTCTAAACTGGCCAATCCTACTAGTTTGAGGCCTAGTTCGAACCGGTGACCTAAACCAATTTTGGACTGTTCAATACCGAACCAACCTTTTTCACAAAATCGTCTGGTTCAGCGCGAACCGACTGGTTTTGTACATTGTTGCCAATGACCCTTTGAACGGATTTTTTTTCTTCAAAAAAGCAATGATTTATGAAAGAGGAAGCATTGTATTTGACCATATTGCCTTACTAATGCTATGTAATTCATGGTAATGTTAAATTCTTAAAGTAAATCGTTTACTTAAATTTTTAACATTACCATGAAATGACTCGGGACGTTTGAGAGTGGTTTTGACCTCATTGGATTTCATATGGAGAAAGTAGAATTTTAGATTTCACTCAAAATCCAACATACGTAACGATTTTCCAGGATTTTAGGATTGGGGGGATTGCAACTCTCCATTGGATTTTGTCATGTACGAGGGTATGGAACTAGTTTTTAATCAAGAGCACCAAGCCCTCTATATACCTTAATGTTAGTGGCATTCGTTGTCTAACTCCTCTATCCTGAGCCTACTAAAAAAAGTACCCATCACTCAAACAAATCTTGACTTGACATGTGATGTTTTTTCTATCTAATTGTAAACCTTAGAGAGTGATATTGATGACGAAGATCCCAATAAAGGCAATGATTTTGATGATATGTAAGTATTTGTTGTAGTGTGATTTTTTTTGGCGGCTAGAGGCTATGTGGAGCTTGTTTGTTGATGTATTTTCGATTTAGAGATGGATTGCATTTAGTGCTATTTTGGTTATGTGCACCCTTACATGCTATATAACTGATAACTTTTGCTTATTTGTGTATGAATGGTTTGGATTCATATGGATGGACATGAATATATATGTTTTTCTTTAAAATTTGAATATTTTATGTTTTTGGTTGACCGGCTTTTTGGTCCGGTCTTTTAACTATTTCCCAGTACGGGGGTCTACCAGTCCAATTTTGATAATATTGTTGGTGACTTGTTTCATGGAGTTGGTTAATTGAGAGTTGAGACAATTATTGTATTGTGTTTGTGGCATATTTTATTGATTATTTTTGGAGAGGAATGTGGATCTCAACAAATCTTTGCTACTTTTAGTATTGAAGTTGTAGGAGAGGTTATTCTGTTGTATTTCTTGGAGAAATTAGTGGATCTAGGATAACAGTTCTTTATTGTAAATGAAAATGGAACTCAAACCTCTGAAGGGTTTGCTCTCTTCATTATTTCCCATGGTTGGATTGTTGGAGAAATCCCTTGGAGCTGAGTTGAATATATTAGATATGTTTGGAGGATCAACTCAATTGTCTTTGGGTCAAGGAACTTTTAGATCTCTATTGGTTTTCTTCTTCTTGTTGAAATATCTTGACATATGCTTGTAAAAATATGGTAGGATTTCTCTATATTCTATTGTTCTATTCTTGGAATATTGTTTATGTTGCATTATTTCTTAGTGTTTGGTTAAATGCACTTACATTTCATTCCCGAAAATCGTAATCTTCGTAAATGTTGGATATTATTTTTCTAGAAATGTCCTTAGCTATATTTCTGCAAATTATGACAGCAAGGAAAGAGTCAATGTAGCTTGTCTCATCCTATTATTCTCTTTCCAGCTTTAGGTTAGCCTCCCATGTGAACCTTTGATTTGACCAAGGAAAATTTTCACGACGGAAACTTTTCCTGAAGTGTAGAATCCTTGATGAATCTTATAATCAGTGCTGATATTCTTACTGTAAAATCTTTGCCGATATTTTTGTAAAATACTCAAATTTCTAGTGATTTTATATTAGTCTCTATAAAATTTTGGCAACTTTTAAGATAAAAATATTATCCTATAAAATTTGGTCAATATTTTTAGAAAAAATGGAAATTGGTGAATTTTGTTTTTTTGGAAAAAGCATCTGTGATATTTAGCCCCTAAAATTTCCCTTGGGTTTGACCCCATATGCCCAATGATAAGATACTAGTAACCTCTCCATCCATCCACTTTATTTTCCTAATTCATAAAAACTGTTTTTCTAGAACTATCTCTGCGTTTAATTTGGACCCTAGTCCTAGTAATCCTATAATAAGGAGGACCCCTTGAGCTAGAGGAGAGCTGGCCGAAAGTGCAGAATGTTGAGAAATCCATTAGGGCAGCATTAGGGCAATTTTATCTTGATTTCTATTTCATGACATTTATTTGTGATTTTATATATATCTTCTGTTAATTATATTAGTGTTTTTTATCATCAAATAAATGCCAAAAACATGAAGAACACAAAAGAGGACACAAGATGTAGGCACTCAGCCAGGGCAAAACCCAGTCAAACTCTTCCACTAGTAGATTCCAATCAGATTGAGACAACCAGGACCGTAGACTCCCTCCATCCACCAAGTCAGCTTTCATGTTAACCAAATCAGCTCTGTAGCACCTTTCTAGCTTCTCCTTTCACTTGTCTGCTCCTCAACAAGAATATCGGTCTGCCCTGTAATCCTGAAGTTTGGCCTTGTACCTTCCATCCAGCAATATGTCTTGAATTCCCTTGTACTTGTGACAAAAAAATCGGTTTCCAAAGATTTCCTTTGATATGACCATTTTTTTTCTTTTAACGATGAAAGACCTCTTTCTTTGACATCTTTGCATCTCCGAGTTAAAAATTACAGAGTGATTTCATGTATCTCTCTCTTCCGATAGATCAAATAACACTTGTATATATATCCATTTCTTGTGTGAGAACGCGTCCTTTCAATGAGGTCGACTAGTAGATGATGGAGCCGGCTTGGTAGATGGAGGTTTATTGACATAAAAATATATGTTTCTTCTTCAACATGAGGAACCCAAGAAAGGTCTTTTACAAATGAATATGACTTTGACTCTTGACACAAACCTAAAAGCCTATAATGGAGGCTTGACCTAGAAGCATGAAACCCATGCTCATAAAAATATTTTTTTTCTTTTATAAATAAATTTTCTTTTTCTTTCTTTTGATAAATACATTCCGTTGACTTAAAATTATGAAGACCGATACTAGTTAAATTCTTCAACACTCCCTCATAACTCATAATTACATATATACAGAGGTACATGGAAGATCTCAAAATGATATACTCTACGAAGAGTCACAACAAGCACAGTGCTATAGATTAGACACTTCACCAAGGTATCTAATCGGGTGGGACTAAGGTGTGTTCCAATCTTCAGCCACTATAGGTACCATCTGGCTTCAGCGCTAAGAGCAACCCAGGGATCTATGTATCATATCCAAGGTCGGAGCTCCATAAGACCAACGATACCCTCCCTACTTTGAGATCTAGACATCATCACAGGCCGACCGGATGTCCTCCCAAGCATCTTGTTGCCCCAAGATGCTTCATCTCTCCTTGTCAACTAAATCAGATATATCTTGTCAGTCCAAACATGCTTCAAAACTTTCAACCTTCTTATGGAGAGATCCTACATAATAATAACCCCAATTAGTAATAAACTTTCAATATATATATATATATATATATATATATATATAAGTAAACTCAAATATATTGATGTTGCTTAGGTCATCATCATATTATCAAAACACATCTTCGTTGGAAGCTTTCTTCTTTAACTTCTATAGCAACACCAAACTCAACCTTAGCACTTCTTCCAGAACATCCAAGTCTTGTTTACAACTTTGCTACTCACAAATATCTATCTGTAATACTTCAACATTATCTTTATTCTTTCTTCAAGGTCTTTATTATAGTTGTCACATTATGCCCTCCCTCTCAAATAGGGAGATATACACTTTCTTTCATCGAAGCTCCCTCTCAGCTTTGGGAGATCAACAACTTCATTCTTATAGGTTCTTTACGATGTCATCGGCGAAACTAAAACCTTTCAAAGGTTCATTTCTTCAGGAACATCATTCTTTCTTATGGCAACAAGGTCATTAGTTCATATTTTTATGTTATCATCATTCTTACAACTCCCTTTATCCATCATGCTCGTCATTATTATCAAGTCATCTTCAATTATGAAAATTTTAAATATCTTGAAGATTATGTACTTGCAAATTTTCGACAAGTACAACCAAATACAAATATATAGAAGCATGAAGTTAACTATATCAAAATAGGGTTTCATGTCATTACAGTGGAAGCATCAAAAAAATCAAGCTTAATACATAAAAAACCTAAACCTAGTTAGGTTCATAATCAACAAGGGTTACATCTTTCATATTCTGGACTTAAACAACTTGCTAGGGTTTTGTCACAAGCCCTAGATTTCATCATCGAGACTTGAAGCCTTAGATATCAAGTTAGCAATTTAATCATAACATTTTACATCTAACATTATGCTCTAGAATTTCATGTTAAACACTACTAGGGTTTTGTTACAAACCCTAGATTTCAAAAAACCAAAACATGAATGATAATAACTTAGTAAGTTATCATTCTATCATTTAATATCTAGGGTTGTATTATTATTTTCCTTATATCAATCTCTTAGATTTTATTGTGAACCAAACATCAAAATGCAACAATTTTCACCAAACTAGGGTTTCAATTATGTGGAAGCTCATAAACCTAAGGTTTCATTCCTAGGATTTTACATTAAATATTTATCATAAACCCTCCTAATTCATAAAACCTTAAATGTCTAGGGTTTCATATCAACAAACCTTAAATATCAAGAGATTAAGATTTCATTATGAATTCTAGTCTTTATTATCAAACTTGCTAGGGTTTCTTTAAAACATGACCAAACCCTAAACATCAAAAGGCTAGGGATTTTCATAGAGAACCCTAAAGATCAAAAGTGAACAAAAGATAGATAGTATGACAAGGGTAGATTTAATCTAGAGATTAATCACCCTAACAATATAGGATCTTAATGATTGTATAGAAAACCTTAGATATGGAAGAGTTAGTAATCCAAAGAAAAAATGATTATATCTTTTATATCGGGAAGACTAGCTATAAATTATGTGATCTTTAAACATACCTTGAGCTGCTCCCTTTACAAACCTTGTACGGGTTCCTTCTGAAATGATAGCATCTTCATGGTCCATTTTGTTTAGAGTGTCCAAGGATCCAACTCAATTTACGAAGTCAACATTCCTAAGATTAGCATGTCTGCCCTATTTTGCTTCCTGCAATATTCATTGACAAGCACAACCAAAAACATATGAGTACAATAGCGTGATGATCATCTAGGGTTTCCATTACCCTTTTAGAGAATAAATTCCTAGAGATTTTTAGTACAAACCTTTGCAGGTTCTAGGATATTATGTCAAAATCGATTAATTCTATTTTTGCAAGGAATTGTTATATACCTTGTAAAACTTAGACATAGGGTTTCTAAGATGGAACAGATGAAAGAGGGTTAAAATTTTACAAACCCTAGTCATACCTAATGAGACGTTGCTTACCCTAGAATCATACAAGCAACTAATCCTAACATTTAATTCTTAACAAATGAACATTCTTCACATACCTTAAGATTGCATACCTTTGTTTTTCATGTTGCTTTTTGCTCCTTTTTTGCAAATTGAAAACATATTGTTAGATCACTAAAACATAAAAAGTAACATTAATAATTATTTGAATTAGAAGCTGTTCTGAAAATGCTAAATGCTTTCTCTTGACTGTAGAGAAGGCTTCCAAGAAAGAGCAGCTACAGGACTTCATATAGACTGCATCTCAGGCTGACATAAACTGTTTATTTTGCTCATTGAATTTAGACTTCATAACATGTCTTTTTGTCATCTTTCTGGGTTGGCTTATGTGACATTGTTTAGGCTCATACAATGCACTGATTCTCGTCCTATTCCTTATTGGTCTCGGTTCCTTGTAGTTACAGTATCTTCGGCCTATCATCCTTTGTATGCTGGCTCGAAGGACTATCTTTAGTCCTCAAAGATTTGGTCCCTTTGATACAGAACTTGTGATAACTTTAGTATTTTTGGATCTTCAGAATTAGTATTTCAGAATTTTGCCTTATCCCATAATGAATTCAGCCTTGTCTAGGATATAGATCTAACTACTTGGTTCTCCAAAAATGCTACTCGGATTCTTTCATTGTTGTGACTTTCAAGTTCAGGTCTGCAGTCTTAATTACCTAGGTCTGCGGTCTAATTGCAGAAGTATGGATTTAGAATCATGCCCAAAAAAGTGCCATATTAATTTGGTTTTCCTTTCTAAGACTGAACTTGGCCTACTCATCCGCAATTTTCCAAGTGTAGAAGCCCAACATCTAGCCTTATTGTTACTTAGATCTTACACAAGATTACCTAGAGATCTTTTGCTCTGAGATCACCTGTGGAATAGAGATAAGTATGGACTAATGATAGGCTTCTTTTACTTTAGAGTTACAGACACAAAATTTCGGCTTCTTCTTTGGTCCTCAAGGAGATCACAAAACAGTGCCTTCCTCTTTCAAAGCTTTTGATCTTATGCACAAAACTTTGATCTGATTTCAGAGATCTGATCTAATATAAAATTATAAATATGCTTAGAAAATGACCTTCTTTAGATCAGCTTCACCTCTTGCTACTTCAGCCTTTAATGATTATGCAGATAGTCCAATTTTTTTTTTTTTTTTTGGCTTCTTGAAGTAATGCAAGACCCTTTGGCCTGTACCCTTTGTCCTTAGCTCTGATACCATGTTGAGAAATCCATTAGTGCAGCATTAGGGAAATTTTATCTTGATTTCTCTTTCAGGACATTTAGTTGTGATATTATATCTATCTTCTGTTAATTAGATTAGTGTTGTTTATCATCGAATAAATGCCAAAACTATGATGAACACAAAGATGACACAAGATGTAGGTACTCAACCAAGGCAAAACCTCTATGAAAGGGAAAACCCAGTCAAACTCTTCCACCAGTAGATTTCAATCAGATTGAGACAACCGGGACCATAAACTCCCTCCATCCACCAAGTCAGCCTCCATGCTAACCAAATCAACTTTCTAGCTTCTCCCTTCACTTGTCTGCTCCTCAACAAGAATTTCGGTCTGCCCTGTAATCCTGAAGTTTGGCCTTGTACCTTTGGTCCAGCAATATGTATCGACTTCCCTTGTACTTGTGACAAAAATTTCGGTTTCCAAAGATTTCCTTTGATATGACCATTCTTTTTCTTGTAACGATGAAAGACCTCTTTATTTGACATCTTCTCATCTCCTACTTAAAAATACAGGTCGACTTCATGTATCTCTCTCTTCCAATAGATCAAATAGCACTTGTATATATATCCACTTCTTGTGTGTGAACATGTCCCTTCAATGAGGCCGACTGGTAGATGATGGAGCCGACTTGGTAGATGGAGGTTTATTGACATGAATATATATTTTTTTTCTTCAAAATGAGGAACCCAAGAAAGGTCTTTTACAAAATGAATATGACTTTGATTTTTGACACACCTAAAAGCCTAAAATGGAGGCTTGACCTGGAAGCATGAAACCCATGCTTATAAAAATAAAATTTTCTTTTATAAATAAGTTTTCTTTTTCTTTCTTTTGATAAATACATTCCAACATGACTCAAAATTATGAAGACCGATACTAATTACATTCTTCAACGCAGAAGAGGGTTGGTGAGTGACAAATGACCTTCTTTTTAGTTACACCAAAATATTGCTTGAGCTCTAGGACTTTATCTCAAGAAGTGAGGGTTTGTGATACACATGGATGGCATAATACCCACAATCATCACATGTAGTGGGGTTAGAACAATTCAGAAACCAAAATTCAACTCACACTGTTTGACATCACTGACTCAGGGCTCCTTCACTATTGCCCGACATAGAATTTTGGCAGAATGATATTGGTGTGTTTATGTCACGAATAAAGTGCCAAAAATATTCTTGAGAGTTTTAGAATTGCTGATTGTAAATAAAAATGTACAGTTATGGTGGTTGGGCTGAAATTATCATTGGCATCTGTCTCAAAATCAGCAAATGAGTTAGTGTATAGACAACTAATGGGAAGCTTGATTACAACCACCAGGCCAGATCTACACTTTGTGGCCAGCTATGTTTTTTAGATTTATGACAGTCCAAACGCTGATCATTGGATGGCAACGAAGAGGATTCCAAGGCATGTGAAGTTACTGTAGAGTTTGGCATCCAGTATGGTAGAAGTGAAGTTCTGACTTGTAGGGTTTATAGATTCAGATTGAGCAGAGTCAGTTGATGATGAGAAATCCATGATGAGATACATTTCCAGCCTTGGCATAGGTGGTATGCAGTGTCACTTTCCTCCACTAAAGCGGAGTACAGTGCACCAATTAGTGCAAATTATGCAGCAGCTTGGTCAACAAGAATATTTGCAAGCAAGTCACACAAGCTGATTCTACAACACTCCATTGTGACAATTAGGTCTGCTTAAATTAGCAAAGAATCCCATGTTTCATGATCGTAACAAACATGTGGAAGTGTATTTTTTCGCCTCGTCTGACAATTGGTGGAGAACATGCAAACAGAGTTGCAACATTGTGATACCGAGCAATGTGCAAACATACCCACCAAGCAAGGGAAGACGATAAAGTATGTGTAATGGTCATATCCTTAAAGAAGTATTATAGTCAGTCAAGTAAATGTAGTATATAGTACATACTACATAGTTATTACCTCAAGTTAGAATTAGCTGAAGCCACTTTTGATTAGGCTTTAATTAAGTGGAATATGAAGAGGAAGCCTCAACTTGAACTCATATAATGAATTATTTTGAAATAGTAATGCAAGTTATTTGAATTCTCTCTGCCATTTTTGGTGGACTTTGTTTTCTGCTAATTGTCATATACATATACAATTTCTTCAATCTCCACCTATTTCTGTCCGCATGGCATTAGGCAGTTGTTTCAAGGTCCTCTACTGGCTCCACATTTTTGTCACACATCACGAGCACCATGAGCTGAGGTTGCCAGTGCCAGGTACTGCTGCAAGATAACAAAATCTGAAGGCCAACCAGCATAAAACTGAGAAAATAGAAAGAACATATAGGGCTATTTTGGTTTCTAAAACTCTCAGCAAAACAGAGATGTGCTTCTGTGCAACGAAACCATACATAAGTGTAGCTCTGATACCATTTTGTTAGAGGGTCAATGGAATAGCAGCATTTTAAATTAAGCAAAAGAAAATAAGGACTGCATTAATAAAAGGAATTCAAATATGCAGAGGAAGGTGCTTTCAAATATAAAGGTCGAGTGACTTTTCATCTCCCCGCTCGACACCTCAACTATGTGGTAAGTCACTCAGTATACTTAAATGACACACACATACAGCATTTTATTTACATGTTATAATCCCAACATAACATTTATCCACTACACCAATAGTAAATAGTTATTATTAACAGTATCACCGTCATAAAACTATCCTATTATCTTATGCCCTGAAAATTTCGTGATGCTTTGTCACAACCATTTAAAATTGAAAATCGGTGAACCAAATAGCTTGAATTATGCATGGACAGAGTGATGAGATAGTAGACCCTAATGGTATAAAGTAAAGATACAATCTGTATCTGTACTTTATGAAGAAAATGCAAGTGTGTTATTGGTAGTGCTGTACATGCATTTAGTAGAATCAAGACCACCCTTAAGGCGAATATATTATAATATGGCATTGATTTGTTTGTCATTTTGCCATTTTGGTTTTTGCAGAAACTATGTTGTACAATATATTTTGGACTTTGACATCCCATGGGCAACTGGAAAAGTTATTACTCAACTTGAAGGGAACTATGTCTTTCTTTCAATGCAAAAGTTTGGCAGTAATGTGGTGGAAAAATGTTTGAAACTTTGTAAAGAAGAGCATCGTGTCACCATCATTAAGGAGCTATTAAGCAGTTCTAGACTAGGACAGCTTTTGCAGGATCCTTATGGAAACTATGTTGTTCAATCTGCTTTGGCAGTTTCTAAGGTTATTTACTTTGCCATTGCTTTTCCCTTTTTTTTTTCACTTTCTTATACCAAAATTAAAGTAGAAGCAACAGTTGTGGCGAGCTGTTTATTTTTTGTGTCCTGACCTCTCATGTCAGTTAGGACTGGCAAGTTGTTTCTTAATTAAAGACGTTGCTCTCATTTTTTTTCTTCTGGAAGCAGGGTGCAATTCATGCTGCTTTAGTGGAAGCTATCCGGCCACATGTGCCAGCTTTGCGGAGCAGTCCATTTGGGAAGCGAATTCTTTCACGTACCAATTTGAAGAAATAATATTTTTATTGTGCAATTAATATGCGATTTTGAAGGACCTCTTGCTTTTGGCTATAGAGGGAAGCCTTGGTAGCAAAATGTGTTTTACGAGGCTGCAACTGTTGTTTAAGGGAGTATAGGGATTTATTATATTTTAGGATCATTGCTAGGACATGTAAAAATTAAGCCATTTGGCTGTGTAAACTTGCAATAAAACTGTACTGTCAGCTCAGGTCTTGCATCACGTGGTTAAATTAAATGATAATATGCGGGTCCCCAGCTTACAGTTGTATAACATATTTGCTATCATCATTGTTCTGAGGGGAAAATGCATTTTTTCTTGACAGTATAGCACCCCTATTAAGCATTAAAGGATTCTTTTGAAAAGTTTTGGTGGATGATGCAGATCAACAGACGGGTATTCACAAAGTTATCTCAAAAGAGTTGCCCTTGTAAGACACTCGGCATTGGCTGAGAGGCTGTAGGTATTAGCCAAACATTTTGATATTTAGCTTCTGTATGTTAGGAACAATGGCAGTTCCAGGATACGATTTTATATTATACAAGGAGAAGATTCCTGTGAGACATTTATACTGGCAAGAAATACGAATAGAGATCCACATCCAGGCTTTGTAGTGATCCGATTCCCCGGCTGTGGCAATAAATAGGCTATTTCACAAATTTGTAGCTGATAATTTCCCAGATTTAGCATTTCTGGGACTCTACTGTTGTACCGTAAATATTTGTAATTTTCAATTACAATGGATCCACTTGTTGCACATTTTGATGAGAATAAACTCTTCAATTGTTTCAGTGGAGTTTCTTGTAGATATGGTGTGAACCTTGCTTGTTTTAATGTGTGTGCCTTGTGGAGTGATTTAGTGCTGCAGTAGAGCTTTAGTTCATATTCAGTCATGGCTCATGTTTTACGAATAATTTGAAAAGCTATTTGTTGTATTTTTTAATTTAAAAATAATATTAAAAGTCATCTTGGTTTTACTTATCAATACGGAATAACATCGGGACTGATGCCTATAGAACATGAGTCCGGGTTTATATGGGTTCGAGATAATCTCAGTCCAATCTAATAATCTTGATTCTTGCAAATCAATGTTTTTACATGGATTATATATTCACTTTTTGTTTCTCCATACTTGGTCCATGTTATTAGAAGCTTCTCACTCATAAAACTTGATATAAGTTAAGGTTAAACTTGAAATACCCCCACTATACTACCTGGATATTAATGGCCATTAGCATCTAATGTCTAGCAAGATTGTTGTCTCTGCCTGAGTCAGAAGACAATCATAAAGTGGTGTACCCTTGTATTAGAACCCTTTAGTGGTGATGCTTAGTTTGCATTCTTTTCAGGGAATGTAAACCATGAAGTGAACACAATCAGGAGAATGGGTATAGGTCCATGGTCACTACTAAATTGTGTTTGTTATATAAAAATATATGTGAAGATCGATATCCTTGTTATTTATGTAGGTAAAAAATGTAGCTACAAAGTTTTTTGCAAATGTTGAACTCTATTTTTTTTGACTTGAAATTGCTTTGAGAGTAAATAGCCTGCCTGATGCTAGATTGTGTAATAATAGGTTTTTACCTATTTTGAAAGCTAATTGGGAAATGCGTTCATGTACAATAAAATATCTATTGATGTTAAATTTGCATTGTTGTACACAAGATTTTAGTAGCGTTTTTGGGGTGCCTAATCCATAACACATTTTTGTTAAATTTCCTATTTGATATGCAAAACAAATGAAGTTTCTGCCAAAAGCAAAGAACTTGATGTTATCATAACAAATTTCTTAAGTTGGGGAGAGAGAGAGAAGCATGCAATGGCACTTCAATTTTTTTTATAAATGTTTCTTATGTTTCAATGCAACGAGCATGCACCTCTCCAATATGAGAATATATTCATTGAAGTGAGGCAAACTTGATATGTGAGATTCAACTACTCCAACATTAGGCCTTCGTGAGGGTTGGGGGAAGGGGGACACTATGTTGTGAAAATCATAATGACTTGCATTTAACCCAAAATACAATAAAGAAGTTCTCAAAGAAATAAAAATAAGTCCTTAAGTGGGAGATCTAAATTTAGAGGAAGATCTAAACTACAAAAATTCGTAAAGGTATGTTGGAGATGTGGAAAAGAAAGGCATTGTAGATTTTTCAAAATTGTAGACAAAAGGGAAGGGATTTGGTGATGCTTATATTATAAAAGCAAAAACCTCTTCATATGAAGGGGTAATGTGTGCTAAGTTTTTTCAAGTACACATGTAGATCATAAGGCATGACTAGTCGACTTAGGGGCATCCTTTCATATGATCCCTCACCAAGAGTGGTTTTGTGAGTATGAAAGATATAGTTGTGTTTTACTAGGAGATACTTAATAGCTAGAATCATAGGATGATGAAAAGTCAAGTTGAAGCTCATGGGTGGAAGGATTAGAACACTCTCTTGTGTTATGCACATTTCAAGATTGACCAAAATTTTGATTTCTATAAGCAAGATGAATGATGCAAGTGTGAAAACAATGTTTGGAAATGATAATTGCATAACGCTTTGAGGAGCAATGGTATTGCTGAGGTGAGTTTGTGTTGAAATGTGGTTGCCATTTATGTCAACCCATGCAACACCAAAAGATGTCTTGCCTTTGTTTTCCAAAATGACATGGCAAATCATAGCTTTTCGAGTCCGAATCATCTTTGTTAGATTCTCCAAATCGAGTCGATTCTGGTGGTATATGGCATGCTACAAGAACCTTCCTTGTTTGAGAGATATCCTCATTTGAAAATGAAGCCCCATCTTGTGGGAAAAACCTCGAAAGGATGACATTTTTGTCCTTTGGTCATGGAACCAATTCCCTACAAGAGCCTTCATGGTTTGAGAGATCTTTGTTTGAAAATGAAGCCCCATCTTGTGGACAAAAATCCGAAAGGGTTTTCAAATCTATTTTAAAAATAAAAAATCAAGAAAAAGTGTTTGGGTCTAAAATGTAATTGAATTTTCAAAAAATCTCAAAAGTTATTTCCCCTGCGAAAGTTGAATTTCAAATTCCAAGTGTACCTCCCAAATAGCGATTCAGCTAGCCCTCATGAACCCCTCCAAAAACTATAAAAATGACTAGATCTCACCTTCTAGGGTATGCACTTAACGCATAGTCTTGTGTGATCTAAGCTCTAAAATTCTTTGCCTTGAGAAGACTTGAAAAACTAACGAGGCGGCAAAATCAATGAAAGGGTTTTGGGACAAGGTTAAGGGATTCATTGTTTTTCTATTACAGGAAGGAGGTTTTGACCTTCTGTAAGGCATCAATTCCAGGCATGAAAAAGTTTCTTTGTGATTTGAATGAGCTCCAGGGACAACAAAGTAGTCAAATTGGTGACCTTATTACATCAATCTTTGTGGACCTGTATGTTGTGGCATGGATTCTAGTGCACTGTTCTCGTGATGTGTTGATGTTTTATATGTTTATGCTTTGAAAAGATTAATAAGCTACTAATTGATAATAAATATTTATTCACTCCCCTCTCAATATTTCCAACAATTGGTATCAAAGTAGATTCCTTCATTAACAATTTAACAACTAGAAGGAGGTCATGGAGTGGAATAAGCTGAGAATTCCAGTACCTAATGGGAACAACTATGCATTTTGGAATGGAAGGATGAAGACATGTCTTCAAGCACTATGATTTGAAGTTTGGAATGTTATGTTGACCGAATACCAAGAACCTTAGACTTGTCCTTTAGATGATGACGACCGAAAACTTTACGAAAGCAATGGTAAAGCTAAAAATGCCCTCTTGAATGGTTTGTCAGATTCCGTATACGTCAAAGTGATGCATTGCAAATCAGCGAAAGAAATTTGGGACAAGCTTCAAAATATATATGAAGGAGACAAGAATTTAAAGGAGGCAAAGTTGTAGAGCTATCGAGGTCAATTTGAGCAGTTAAATTGTACGAAGAGGAAAACATTGTAGCTTACTTTCTTCATGTTGATGAAATGGTGAATGCCATGGAAGGAATGGGAGAACCAATGGATAGCAAGGTAGTTGTCCAAAAAGTACTAAAATCAATTCCAATGAGGTTCAATGCTAAAGTCTTTGTGCTAGAAGAAAGAGATGATTTAGAAAAGCTCAACATGGACCAACAACATCGAATACTTAGAACTTACGAAATGAGAACAGATCAAGAAAAACCATCTAACAGAGAAACAACCTTCACAACATCCAAGAAGATTGGGAAAAATACACAGGAATAAAAGCCAAATTCCAGTTGTTGTGATGCGAAATACTTAGATGAAGAAGTTGCTAACTTTGTGAGAAAGTTGAAAAGATGAATAAGTAAATTTAAGGGTAAGCTTCCCTTAATATGTTTCAATTGTGGTGAGATTGGTGATGCTAAATGTCCTCATAAGAATTTTGATTGTGAAGAAGCTCCCAGGAAAACAAAGAATAAACAAAGAAGATTCAACAAAGGTAAAAAAATGGTTTTAAGAGAAGCTTCTATTCAAAAGAAGATAACTCTTTATCTTATGAAGGAAGCGAGAGTGATGAAGAAAATGACATGGGAAGAGTATTATTTATGGCTAGGGACAATATGAGGAAGCTCCTGAAGAGGAAGAAGACGATGAAGGGATGGACAAAGTCGAATTTCAAAATGAGATGGTCAAAGTTATGAAGGATCTCAAGGCTGAAAGAGGAAACATCAAAACACTGGAAGCTAAATTGAAAGAAGTAAGAGAACATACTAGAAGTCTTAATAAGAAGAACGGAGAATCAAAAGCGATCATCATCAATCTTAAAGTGCAGTTGGAAGAAGCTAGAAAAATAGAAGACTCTTTCAGAAGAGAACTTGAAAAAAGTAAACAAAGCAAGGGAAGATTTAGAAGCAGAGAAAGTCTCTCTACGAAAGGAAGCACAAAGAAGAAATGTTCAACATAACATTACAACCAACTCTAGAGCATTGGATGAGCTCATCAACAATCAAAATCCATACAGTGACAAGACATGTTTGGGCTATAAGTAAACATTTGTAAAAGGCTTTAATTCATCAACGAAAGAAAGGGATATGAATAAAAAACCTATGTAGAAATTACTAAATGGTTTGTGAAGAAGGAATAAAGCTTCCCAATAGAACAAAAGGTTCAAGAGACACAAAATCAGGAAGAAGGCTCTTACAGAACAGTACCACGAAGGTCTCCCCCCTCTTAGGTATCAAATCATCTTTCTTGGTGTCTTTTATTCGTGTAGAAATTTTGGAGATAAAGTTGTAAATTGCCAGGGCTATGATAGGAACAAAAGAAACTTTGGAAAGTATTTAGGACTGATTATCCTAGAAATTCTCGAGAGGATTATAGGCAAAACTATAACAGGTTTGGATATTTAAGCGATGAAGTAGAATCCCATAAATGCAACAACTTTGGACATTTGGCTAAATATTGCAGGGTAACTGCTTCTCCAAGGGAATCATAGGAAAATTAAAATGCTCCTTCGAAGGTTTGGAAGAAGAAAACTAAGAGTTGCGCACTTTCCCTAAAGGCTCAAAGCAAAAAGAATGTGTGGTATGTTGATAGTGGATGCTCAACACATATGACCAGAGACAAAACAAATTCATATCTCTGAAAGAAGGAAAGGATGGAACAATATCTTTTGGAAATGACAAATTCACAAACGTTATAAGAACATGTACAATCAAGCTTGGAGGCAAGGATGCTACATCAAAGGATGTGCTACTCATAGAAAGCATGAATCATAGTCTGTTGATTTTAGTCCTCAAGCGAACCAAAGACAAAGGAAGAAAAATCAAAAAAGGTCAAAGAGGAAGCCCCATAGGAAGAACTATCAAATGTACCTTCTAGGAGGAGACATGAAACAATCACCAACCAGGAGGAGTCATGAAATAATCAACATGTACCTTCCAAGACTCCCAAGAAATGGTATCAAAAGAACCATCCTTCAGACTAGATCCTTGGGGATATAAATGAAGGCATAGGAACTACAAGAAATCAACAGATATGCATGCCAGAGCAAGCACATCTTACACACTTAGCCACATATGAACATAGAAACTTTGAAGAAATTAGTCATGATGAATATTGGATAGAAGCTATGAATGAAGAATTGGATCAAATTGAAAAGAATGATATTTGGGAATTGGTTCCATGACCATAGGACAAAAATGTCATTGGCACAAAATGGGTTTTCAGGAAAAAGATGAATGAGGATGGACATGTTACCAGGAACAAGGCAAGATTGGTTTGTAAAGGATATGCCTAGGTTGAGGGAATATACTTCGAAGAAACATTTTCTCGCATCGCTAGAATGGAAGCCATCAGGTTGTTCTTGGCTTATGCATGTTTGAGAAAGACAAGGTGTATCTGATGTACATAAAATCAACCTTTATGAATGGAGAATTGGAAGAAGATGCCTATATAGAACAACTTGGAGGATTTCTGCTTATTGACAAGAAAGATTATGTTTGCGGGTTGAAGAAGGTATTATATGGTCTCAAATAAGCTCCTAGAGCTTGGGATGCCCATCTAGACAGGTACTTGCAGAAAGAAGGTTTTAAAATAGGAAATGTTGATAACAACCTTTATGTGAAGGTCGAGCAAGGCAGTTTGACTTTATTGAAGTTTATGTGGATGCCATCATCTTTGGCAGTGATGATGACAGGTTAAGAAATAATTTTACATCAAACATGCAAAGAGAGTTCGAGATTGCATTACTGGGAGATTTGACTTTCTTCTTGTGACTTCATATATCTCAGGAAGATATTCAATTGTCAAACTAAGTATATCAAAGAAATGTTGAAGAGATTTCAAATGGAAGATTACAAACTGGTCAACACTCCAATGGTGACTGGTTGCAAGCTGAGCATGGATGACATATCCAAGGATGCAGATCAAAGGATGTATAGATCAATGATTGACAATGTCATGTATGTGACAACTTCAAGGCGAGATGTGATGCAGATAGTTGGACATGTAGCATGTTTCCAAGAAGCACCAAAAGAATCCCATGTTGTCGCAGTGAGGAGAATTTTTCGATATCTCAAGGGAACAACATATTTTGGCCTATGGTATCTAAAAAGAAATGATTTAATTATCATAACTTATATAGACACAGATTGGATAAGAAACATTGTTGATTGTAAAAGCACTAGTGGAGCAACCTTCTGCTTAGGTGGTTGTCTTGTATCATGGTTGAGAAAGAAGCAGTCTTCAATGTCCTTATCCACAACAAAAGCATAATATATAGAAACAACATGTTATACTTAGGTCCTCTGGATGAAACAAACATTGCAGGATCTTAAAGTGAAGTTTGATGAGCCCATTCCGATGTTTTGTGACAACACTAGCACCATAAGCATCTCCAAGACTCGTCATGCATTCAAAAACAAAACACATCTGTATCAAGTATCACTTGGTTCGAGAACATGTTGTAGAGAGGAACTTAAGGGTGTAATATATTAGAACAAACGAGCAAATAATTGACGTCTTCACCAAACCTTTACCATGTGAGACTTTTGAGTATCTTCGACAGAAACTTGGGATTCTCCCAAGTTCACATTGGAATGCTTTTTTATCCAGCCAAGTAAACAGTGGGAGCAAAGGTAGGTTATAGGTACACAACTGCAAGCAGATTTCCAAGGGGAGTCATCCTTTGTCAGTGATGTCAAAGGGGGGGAGAAAACATGACAAAAGGATTAGAGGCATGTAGTTAGGGGTAGCAGTGATCACAGGTGGAGTACGTGTGTTGCCATCAATGATAAATGCAAAGATTGTTGAAATGTGGTTGTCATTGATGTCAACCCAAGCAACACTAGAAAATTCTCGCCTTTGTTGACCAAAATGACATGGAAAATCATAGCTTTTCGAGTCTAAATCTTCTTTGCTAGATTCTCCTCATCGAGCTAATTCCGGTGGTATATGGCATGCTACGAGAGCCTTCACGGTTTGAGATATATTCTTGTTTGAATATGAAGCCCCCATCTTGTGGGAAAAATCCCCAATGGATGATGATATGGCAACTCTTCTTTGGCCAAGTCAAATGGTCAAGTAATGTGGCTCTTCAACAAATAGAATAATTGTAAAAGGCTTTTCTGAGGGTTTTCAAATCTATTTTAAAAATAAAAAATCAATAATTTTTTTTTGGGTCTACAAGGTAATTGAATTTTCAAAAAATCTCATAGGGTTTTTGCCCTCCAAAATTTGAATTTCAAATTCCAAGTCTCCCTCCAAATTTGAAATTCGGCTAGCCCTCATGAACCCCTCCAAAAAATTGTAAAAAGGACTAGATCTCACCTCTTAAGGTATGCACTTAACACATATTCTTGTGTGATCTAAGCTTTGAAACGCTTGGCCTTAAGGAGTCTTGAAGAACTAATGAGGCAGGATTAGTGAAAGAGTTTTGGGACAAGGTTAAGGGATTCATTGTTTTTCTATTGTAGGAAGGAGGGTTTTTGTCTTTTGTAGGGCATTGATTCTGATCATGAAAATGTTTGTCTCTGTGATTTGAGTGAGTTCCAGGGACAACGAAGTAGACAAGTCAATGACCTTATTACATCAATCCCCGCAGACCTGTATCTGATGGCATGGATTCTAGTGCATTGTTCTCTTGATGTGTTGATGCTTTATATGTTGTTTATGCTATGAAAATATTAATAGGTTACTAATTGATAATAAATATTGATTTACCACCCTCTCAGTATTTCCAACAGTTTGGATTGGAACCCTATATAAGCTGCTAAGAAGTATTGTTAGTGATGTGTGCAACAATTCCATGGTGTATGAGAGTAGAGTTGGAGAAGGAAAAAATCCTATAGTCTTTGAAGAAAAGACTATGTTGTGGTATCAGACATTGGGGCACATCAAAGAGAAGGGTCTTCAAGTACTGCATGAAAATGGTATGGTAGAAGGTATGCATAATTGCTCTCTAGGTTTTGACTAAAATGAACATTGTTTATATGGAAAGTAGAATTAGGTAAGATTCTCCTATGGTGCTACAAAGGCAGAAGATATATTAAAATTGGTGCACAGTGATGTGTTTGGATCTGTGTTGGTTCCATCACTAGGTAAATCTATGTACTACGTTTTATTTATATATGACTTCTTGAGGAATACATTGATTTAGTTTCTCAGGAAGAAATATGAAGTCTTTTACAAATTCTAAGAGTTTAAAGCTCTTGTAGAAAATCAAATAGAAGAAAATTGATGGGTTGACGATAGATAATGGTGGAGAATTTCGTGGGAATGAACTTGAAGAATTTTGTAAAAAGTGCACTATAGCAGGACATAAGATTATTCCATACACACCTCAACAAAATGGAGTTGCAAAAACAATGAATATGATGCTAATGGAGAAAACAAGGAACATGCTCACAATGGTGTAAGGTTAGGGCATGAATTCTAGGAAGAGGCAATGGATACTACGTGTTACCTACTGAGTAGATTACCCTTATCAATATTGGATGATAAGACTTCACATGCATAATGGATTGGTAATAAATCTTCTTTTAAACATTTCATGATATTTGGATGTGATGCTTCTATACACATTCCAAAGGAGAATATGGGTAAGCTAGATAAGAAAGCTAATTTCTTTTATTAGATATAAAAATTGTCTGAAAGGTTACAATATTTAGAACCTAAAATGTAAGAAGGTTGTTTATTGTGAAGATGTTGTATTTAGAGAAATCAAAGATGTTGTCAAATAAGAAATCTTACCAAAGGGGGAAGAACTAGAGAAGATAGTTTCAATTGAATGATGATGATTTTGACTCCACATAATAATAAGAAACAAGTGAGAAGAACCTCATACTCCGGTATTGAGGAGATTGATTCAGGAAAGAAGGCAACTAGAAAGGTATACTCCCCTTGATTTGCATTCAAATTTTTCTTTGTTATTATTGAAGACGCTCCTAGAACTGTTAATGAGGAAGTGGATTTAGAGGATGAAAAGCCTTGGAAAATTTCCATCGTTGAAGAAATGATAGCCATGAACAAAATCGAGGCTTGGGATTTAATGAAATTGTTGGTTGGAAGAAATCCCATTGCAAATAAGTGGGTGTTTAAAAAGAAGTTAAATGCAACAAGGAAAACTAGAGAAATATAAAGCTTAGTAGATGGAATTGAATCTGATGATATCTGTTTTCCTGTTGCCAAGTTAACCTCTATTATATTTCTTTTATTTGTTGTTGCTACTTTTGATTTTGAAGAAGAATAGATAGACGTGAATGCACCATTTCTACATGGGGATCTAGAAGAAACAATCTACATGAAATAGTGAGAAGGGTTTGTGTATGCAGGTTAAGAAAACCCTTATACGGGTTAGAACAATCACAAAGGATGTTCTATAAAAAAATTGATACTTATATATTGGGACTTGGGTTCACAAGGAACAAAGAAAACCACTGTGTGTATTTTGAATTAGTTGATGATCATCTTATTATTTGGTCTTGTATGTAGATGATATGTTGCTAATTGAAAATGACAAGGAAATCATTTAGAAGTGCAACTCAATTTCCATCTAAATTTTACATGAAAGATTTTGATGCTACAAATTTTATCTTGGGCATGGAAATTAAAAGAGACCGACAAAACATGAAATTCTAATTAAATCAAACGAAGTATGTGAAGAGAATACTGCAAAATTTTAATATGCAAGAATGTAAACTGGTAAAGGTCACTCTTCCTATAAGTGTAAAATTATTTGTAGAACAATGTCCCAAGACATGATAAGAGGAAGATGACATGTCCAGTGTTGCATATGCCAATAGGGTTAGCTATCTCATCACTTGTAGCTATTTATGGTGTTTTTCTTTTCTCTCATTCTTGTATCAAACTCCATTTATTGTGTATTTTTTGTTGTCGGATTTATGTTTCTCGTGTTTCCCTATTCATAAAAATCTTCAATCCAAGAATATTGATTTGCTTGGATTTCCACAACATGGTTAAGATAACGTTGATAGCTAAAAAAACCAACTTTTTTTCTTAACCCATAAGTAATATGAAAATGATCATATCTCCAAACAAAACTTTTCTACAATCCAATAGGATTAAGATCTCTTTCTAAAACATCATAAGCATTTTTGTTTTTAATAAATAGAGATAAGATTTCATATGGTAGGGCAATCATTTTCTTCTTTTCCTTCGACAAAAAAACATAGTTCGTCTATCGTGAGCCTTTGTCTAGTCACCTCTATGAAAAAAAGCCACCTCTATGAAAAAAATGTGAGGAGTAATAAAAACAAACAAGACAAGAGGTTCATATTAAAATCCCTACATTCATGTCAACATATGATTTCTAATCAATTACCAATTTCGAATTCTAGTTTCTCGGATTAATGCAAAATCCTCATGTACTTTTTAGTTATCCATTAGAGGAAATTTCAGCCTAAAAGTGACCTACTAAGGAAAAATAAGAAAATAAGAGTCATGAATTTTGGAGGGAAAAGAAGAATTTTTTTATTTTATTTTATTTTAATGTGTTTTTGGCTTATCTCCTTTTAGGTTCACTCAAATTTCAAGTGTGGACACTCGTTGGATGCAAAATTAAATTTTTCATCCAACGAGCATCCATTATGCATACTTTTGAGAAGACCCACATTGGGTCTTCTCAAAAGTATGTATAATGGGTGCTTGTTGGATGCAAAATTTAATTCCGCATCCAACGAGTGTCCACACTTGAAATTTGAGTGAACCTATAAGGAGATAAGCCAAATTTTTAATGTATCTCTATTTTTTATCAATGTTGGTCTTCTTAAAAGTATGCATACTGGCTACTTGTTGGATGCAAAATTTAATTCCTCATCCAATGAGTGTGTACACTTGAAAGTTGAGTAAACCTAAAGGAGATAAGCCAAAAATACAATTAAAAAAAGTACTTTATTTTTCTTTTTATTTTTTATTTTATTTTTAATTTTCCATCCAAAATATTTACATGTACCTCTTTTTAAATTTAAAGGATTTACATATTATGTACGTGAAAATTTCATGGGCAGTTTTAGGTTGAAATTTTCTTTAATGCTCAGAGGAGCTTGGCTTGTGATCATGAAATAGAGGTTTTCGAGGTAACAATTTGCATAGTCAAAATAATTCCTTGTTGGTCTCTTGGGTATATAATATATGTTTAATGCATTATATTTCTCTCGTCCCTGATTATCCAAGATGTTGAGCTTCAATTCATATTTTTTGAAAAAATCTAGATAATTGAACATAGTCAAGTGGACTAGGTATGTTTGATATCAACACAAGTAGAAGGTTTGGATGTACTTCAATGAAAATGGATGGTTTCCAGAAGATAGTTTGGAAATTTGAAAATTACAATGTGAGGATTTGCCTTTAGGTCTTTAAGACAGAGTAGCATAACTTCATCTATATTTTCATCATCATTATATCCCAAAACAACTATTAGTCGTGAAGCCATATGTCGAACCTTGGGGTTGTTTTTTAACATGAAATTTTATTTCGAAAATATTGTTTGTATTTTCTGATACATCCTTTAAAGCTTATACTTTATTGACCTTTGCCCATTTAGAAAATTCTTGTTGCAACTCAGGTTCCTTAATGACTTTTCTTGGTACTGGTAACACTAACATTTTACTTACGACTTCTAGTGATATTTGAACCATTACCTTATAGCTAAGAGGGCATATTATACTTTTACTCGTTGGATCATAATGGTTTTCTATGAAAATCATGGTATCAAGGTCCACATGGGTTGCGGGTAGGACGACTTTGACCAACCCATAAATTAAAAAGTAGGAATTCCTCAGTTTCAGGGTTAGGTTCGGTCTCAAATTTACTCTCAAGTTCATTTACACTGATATTCCTCACATGGGTATTTTCAATTCCTGCTAGACTATTAATTAGGAGTTTGTCATGCTTTTATGGAGCTGATTTCGAAGATACAAAGCTACATTTAACAGTCGACATGTAGGCGAAACAAATTTACTAACGAAAGAATGGTATGGCTTAACCGATAGTTAAACAACATTTCTATAATAACATTAACAGGTGAATCTCCTATCTCCTTCTTCTAGATTATTTAGTAATTTCTGATTGAATCACAACCCAATAGGATTATGTAACCCTGATAGCTGCTCGAGGCGTGATTTCTTCAATTAAAAATAATGATATAGATTGACTAATATCAACTATAAACCAATAATATGTCGATCACCATCTCTGGTGTGGGAGAAATAAGAGAATATTCGAGGGTCGTTGTTTGTCTCCGGCAGACATTGTAAATAAAATTCACATGCACTGGGCCAGCATAAATCATAAGGAGAAGCCTATCAAAGATCTATCCAAAAGACTTGTCCCATTTCAGTTTCAATATCCTGTTGGATATTTTGATGGTGCAGCTCAGAAATCTATTTGTGGATGTGGAGTTTGGCTGCGCATCTCATCAGGAAGTCATTACAAAATGTTCTGGAATGGTGGAGTTGGGACAAATATGAAAGCTGAAATCATGGCATTATGGGGCCTTATGTGGTGGGCATCTTTTCTTGGTGAAGATTATATCTGGATTGTGGGTGATTCAAAGGTCTTGATCGACCATTTGAATCACAAAGCGAAAGTTAACTTGGGTTCTATTTCACATTGGCTTTGCAGAATTGAGAATTTAAAAATTGTTTTTGCAGGTATTACTTATCAACATATATACCGTGAAAATAACAAGTTGCAGATGAATTGTCAAAGCAGGTGATGAAGGTTGTTTTTGGAAAGATTAATTACCAGCTATATAACATGCAGGGTCTCTAGGCTGAAGGATCAATTCCCATCATATAAGTACAGTGGGGTTCAAGGAGGCTGTATTTTCAGATTACAGGTTTAATATGTGTTGTACTTCGACAATAAATCTTTGCTGTCCCTTTTTTTTGTATGAGCTATTCCATAGATCTTTCTACTGTCACCTTTTGGGCTCTTCTGGGGCGGGGATAACAGTTTCTCTGTTTTGAATTGGTAGGTTTTGGACTGTACTATTTCATTGTGTTTGTGTTCGTTATGTGGTGACAAACTGACATTTTCAGTAACTTTGGAAGTGGAGGATCATGTTAAAAATGCTATGTAAAGTCCATGTTGTTTTGTTCCTGGTACATAATATAAACCAGAGTATTTTCCTTACTGAAAAAAAATGTCGATCACTTTTCCATTATGCTTCTTTGTCCAAAAACATTATTTAATATTACCTATAAACCAATAATATATCAATCTCTTTTCCATAACTTTTCCATTATGCTTCTTTGTGCAAAAGCATAATGGTATTTCAGATTTCAATGTTGCTATTAAAATTTAATTTTGGTTTCAAATTGAATTCTGGTTTTGCCAATACATTGACAATAAGGGAATTTGGAAATTTCAACCTGGCTTCCCATGTTAACCAATTTAAATTCAATTCTGATCGCGCTATTAAATAATTTTGATGGCATGCGCTAAGAAAGTCTCAAAGCGGTCTTTCGCACAGGGTGTATTCCCGAAAACATTAGAGGAGTCCGTTATTTTTTTGGTTGGAGGCTGATCAGTCTACCAATTTAGTTTGAATTATGAACATTTAATATGGCAACATAGCAATTTATCTTGCTTCATATGAAATTCTCGCATCTATGTTAATATTTAATAAAGTAATATTTAAAAAAAACCATTTTTAATTAGTATTGATTGATGGTATAGAATAAATTATTTAATAATTTATTAAATAACAATATATTGTTTTTATATATTTTAAAAATTAATATTAAAAATTATCTATAACGATGAAAAAGAGAAAGTTTATAATAAATTTATAAATGAAAACGGTTATTAAAAAAAAAAAATACAATGTCAAAGAAAATGTGTATGAGATTTTCCTTCTAGAGAATATCATTATTATTAATTCATATATTTATTGATTTATTATAGACATGCTCTACAACCCAAAATGAAGTAGATGTGTAAATATAATAAAAGAAAGTAAATATTTATAAATATCGTTCAATTTATAAGACATAAAAGATTTATGAACATTTACATGTAAGGGTTAAAAGTAATATAGAGTTTAATATGAGAAGGGTTAAAAGTAATATAGAGTTTAATATGAGAAATGCAGTGTCAGTAAAAAAAATCAGAAATAATAGAAAATAATAAAATTCAATTTGTTATAAGTTAAGATTAATTTGAACTTATAAAATAAAACAAAATTTTTCTAATTATATTTAAATTTAATTAATAAGCACATACAAACTGTATTATTTACAATAAGTTTACAATATAACAAAACTTTTAACCATGACTATTCACTCACTTTACTATAAATATTATTAACTTGTAAATTAATACCATGAATCATCAATTCCAGATGCCCAAAAACCTTCTCTCATTTCACAATCAAAATATTTTATAAATATTTTATTTGAATTTATTTTTATAACAAAATTTTTAACTAAATCTAAAAACAAAAAAATTACAATGATTTTTAAGATATATCTAAACCCCTATCACATTAAAATATATAAGATATAAATAGTAGCTATATAAAAATTTCATTTAAGAATACATAAAAATTTAGATTTCATTAAGAAGTACATAAAAATTTAATACTTACATTATAACATGATTTTTAATCATGGATATTCACCCCTATTTTACCATGGGTATTATTAATTTGTGAATAAGCTTTGTTACAATACCATGGGCCAAAATCATGGCTTATCAATACCACATGCCCAAAAATCATCTAACACATGGCTTATTTGTTTTTGCACTAAACACCCTCTAACTTAGTATAAAAAAGTAGTAATGCCATGTTATGTTATCTACATATTTTGACTCGGTCACATTATATATATGTCACCATCATCCTAACATAATTACTACAGTAATTTTTTTTTTTACTTACCACTATCATATAAACATTATTCATATGCATCATACCAATATATATATATATATATATATATATATATATATATATAACCAAACTTATTAACCAATCAATGCTATTGGTTTTGAGTTATTTTAACATCGACTTGATAATTATTGAAGTACTGGATGTGAATAATTCTATCAGCATATAATGCACAACTTTTATGAGTGGTTTACTTCTTGCACATTCAAATATAGGTTCATGGATATATTACTCTATACCAATACCTTGATAATTGTATGAACTATGGCTTAATAGATTATTGGCACATGATAACTTGGTTCACTCTAGTTGTAATACATTCGGATCATTGGAATGGATATATCTTATATGCATAAGTCTATGTTATTTGTTGGTTTTGGGTTGGTGGAGATCCACCTGGTAGTGGACATTAAAATCCTACGGAGTTGGTGCCAACTCCACTTGACCCACTGCTTAGTGCATTAACACCACTGGGACAGCTGCCATGTCCTTCGTAATTCTCCTCGGGATTTGCTGCAGAGGTCTATCGAAATTCCCCAAGTCGATACTGCCAGTTACACCGAGCATTTTTCTTGCTGAGCGGGAGTCACAACCCGAGCTTAACACCGCCAAGGAACTATGGTTTTTTTCTCCGCCTAGAACTTTATAAATACTACTAGTTTTCTGCCTGGTTCTCTTGGGGAGTTTACAGGTATGGCTCTACATTTTAATGGTTTCCGAATTGTTAACTTTCTCCAGTTGAACGAGATTTGCAATGATTAAAAACCTCAACAGTGCCCAGCTGCAGGGTTTTGAGAGCTTAAAACCCTGAGGCAAATGCTGGCAGAAGGAGATTCTCAGGTATAAAATGATTACTTTCATCTTCTGTGAAATAGATTATAGTGTTTAATCGGAATCTCATCTGCAATCTCGGCTATTGTTTTCAGTGGTTTATGTTCTGAAAGGTTGAATACCCATCCTGTTCTTTTCAGGCTTTTCAGTCCTAGCCATCGTGAAATCCTTTAATAGATCTTAGGTAAATTCTTTACCAGTTAATTTGTTCACCGAGGGTTTCCATCCTCTTTTCTGGTTAAGTTATTGCACACAACCTCATATCTCATAGGTTGATTTTTTTTTTGTCTGTGGCAGGTTTGTTGCTTGCTCTTGCTATTCAAGTCACATTTGCGCTTACCTTGGGCCTTGAACGCTTTCCTTACGACGGGTTAATTTACAGGTACCATACTTACAGAGGGAGCTGAAACCCTAGGGTTCCGGTCTCGTATCATTCTGAAAACCCTCATTGGGCCTGTTGGGTATGTGTTATATTCTTTCCATGACTAGCCCCACGCGCTGTATGTTGCGCCGGGCGCAACAGGGGGGTCACAAGGGGGGAGGCAGCCCCCACTGTTGGGGTCCGGGGCAGCGCCTCGACAAAAATTGTTTTGGTGTGCGGGCCCACTCATAGGCGCACCAACCCATGTTTTGTGCATGAGTTTGCACATGGTTTTGGGGTACGATGGTTTTCGGCCCCTGGTATTTTGTAGATCCGGTCAAGGGAACTACGGTTATGTTCTAATCTAGGGTTAATGGATTGGGGTTTATGTATGTTTCGGCATGAATATATATGTGTTGTAACACTAAAAGGAATATAATGAAAAATCAAGCTGGTCGTCCCGATTTTGGATCTAGGGGAAAATCTCTATGTTTAGTTGTTTTATGTTTTATGCTCTCGCTATTGTTTTATTTTCTGTTATAAGATTCATGTGTAGATAATTTCTGTTCAGGGTTAAAACCTACATTTGGTATCAGAGCTGTTTCGACTTCAAGGGGATGCCTTTGCTGCTGAGGGTTTTTTGCTCGGGCCTGAGGTAGACCTTGTTCAGTGGGAGATCTGCGGGATCAATTCTTGCGGTGAAAGAAGATGGCGAGCGGTGGGAAGATAGAGATCGAGAAATTTAATGGTCAGAGCTTTGAGTTATGGAAGCTCAAGATGGAGGATCTGCTGGTGGATAAAGATCAGTGGATCGTGGTAGATCTAGGTACTAAACCAACGACAATGTCAGATGAAGACTGGAAGAAACTGGATCGGAAGGCTAAGAGCACAATACGGTTGTGTGTCTCAGATTCAGTATTGTTGAATGTATCTGGGGAAGCTACAACGAAGAATTTGTGGGAAAAACTTGGGACTTTGTACCAATCTAAGTCTCTGGTGAATAAGTTGTTCCTGCGGAAAAATTTGTATAACCTGAGGATGAAGGATGGAGACTCGGTGATAGAGCATCTAAACGCCTTCAATACTGTGGTAAGTCAGCTATCATCTGTTGATATTAAAATCTCAGATGAAGATAAGTGCATCAGTTTGTTGTGTTCTCTACCAGACTCGTGGGACAGTCTGGTTATTGCAATAGGTAGCAATACAACTACCTTGAATTTTGATGACATTGTCTCAGCCTTGCTGTCGGAGGAAATGAGACAAAGAAATATGGAGGGTCAGAATGGAGATGCCTTATCTGTACGAGGAAGGTCCCAGAACAGAAACAAGAATAAGGTTTCGAGTGGGAGATCTAAATCTAGAGGGAGATCTAAATCTCCCGGAAAGTTTGTAAAGGTGTGCTGGAAATGCGGAAAGGAAGGACACTACAAAAAGGAATGCAGATCTAAAGCTCCTGAGAAAGGAAAGGGATCTGATGAAGCTCCTTTTGCAGAGGCAAAAACCACCTCAGATGAAGGTGGGGATGTGCATTTGGCTTCTTCTTCAAATACACATGTAGATCATGAGTCATGGTTGATTGACTCAGGTGCATCCTTTCACTTCACTCCCCATAGGGAGTGGTTATGCGAGTATGAGAAATATGATGGTGGTGATGTCTTCCTAGGGGATGATAGGAAGGCCAGAATCGTCGGACGTGGAAAGGTCAAGTTGAAACTGCAAGGTGGAAGGATTAGAACACTTCCTGGTGTTCTGCATATTCCTGCATTGGCCAGAAATCTGATTTCTGTAAGCAAGATGGATGATGCAGGTGTAAAAACAGTGTTCGAGAAAGATGCCTGCAAGATGGTTTGGGGAGCACTGGTATTAATGCGGGGATTTCGGACTGGAACTCTGTACAAGCTACAAGGTAGCACTGTTATTGATGGGTGTAATAGTTTTGTGGTCCCTGAAAGTGGGACGGAAAGCCTAGCTGTGTCTGGAGAAAAGACCATGCTATGGCATCGAAGGCTTGGACATATTGGAGAGAAGGGCCTTCAGATACTACACAGAAATGGTATGGTAGAAGGTATGTCTAATTGCTCTCTGGATTTCGATTTCTGTGAACATTGTGTATATGGGAAGCAGAATCGGGTGAGTTTTCCTTCTGGTGCTAAGAGGACGAACAAGATATTAGAACTTGTGCACAGTGATGTGTTTGGACCTGTGTCAGTTCCATCACTGGGAAAGTCTGTGTACTATGTTTCATTCATAGATGACTTCTCAAGGAATACATGGATATATTTCTTGAGGAAGAAATCTGAAGTCTTTGACAGATTTAAAGAATTTAAGGCTCTGGTGGAAAACCAGACAGAGAAAAAGATAAAGGCGCTGAGGATAGATAATGGTGGGGAGTTCTGCAAGAAGGAATTTGAAGAGTTCTGTAAGAAGTGTTGTATAGCACGACAGAAGACTACTCCATACACACCTCAGCAAAATGGAGTTGCAGAAATAATGAACAGAACACTAATGGAAAAGGCAAGAAGCATGCTCAGTGGTACCGGGTTAGGACAAGAATTCTGGGTAGAGGCAGTGGAGACTGCATGCTATTTGGTTAACAGATCACCTTCATCAGTGTTGGAGGATAAGACTCCACATGAGGTATGGAATGGAAAGAAACCCTCTCTTTCACATCTAAGGATATTTGGATGTGATGCATATGTACATGTTCCAAAGGAGAAAATGACCAAGTTGGATAATAAATCTGAAAGGTGCATCTTTATTGGGTATAAGGATGGTTTAAAAGGTTACAAGCTTTGGAACCCAGAAACAAGGAAGGTTGTGTACAGCTGAGATGTGGTGTTTAGAGAGGTGAAAGATGTTTTTACACATGAAGTCCTACCTAAGGAACCTGAGAAGATAGAGTTTGAGCTAAAGGAGGATGAATCAAAATCTACAGCAGAAGAAGATTCAGAAGAGGAAGAGCCACAAACTCCAGCTTTGAGAAGATCAGTTCGGGAAAGAAAGAAACCAGAGAGGTATAGTCCATCTGCTTTCTGTTCAGGTTTTGCCTTAACTATAACTGATGATGATCCCAGAACTGTTAGGGAGGCAGTAGATTCTGAGGATGGAAAACTCTGGAAGGAGGCCATGATTGATGAAATGGCATCCTTGCACAAAAATGAGGCATGGGATCTGTGGAGTTGTCGGCTGGAAGGAAGCCCATTGGGAGCAAATGGGTGTTTAAGAAGAAGATGAATGTAGAAGGCAAGGTGGAGAAATACAAAGCTCAGTTGGTAGCAAAAGGTTATTCCCAAGTGCCGGGAATTGATTTTGGTGATATTTTTTCTCCTATTTCCAAAGTTACTTCTATTAGATTACTTTTATCTGTTGCTGTTGCATTTGATTTTGAGATAGAACAGATGGATGTGAAGACAACATTTCTTCACGGGGATCTAGAAGAGGAGATCTACATGAAGCAACCCGAAGGCTTTATGGTGAAGGGTAAGAAAGAACTGGTGTGCAGGTTGAAGAAGTCTCTGTATGGGTTAAAACAGTCACCAAGGATGTGGTATCAGAAATTTGATACCTATATACGGGGACTTGGCTTCACCAGAAGCAAGGAGGATCACTGTGTTTATTTTAAATTAATTGGCGACCGTGTTATTTATTTGGTCTTGTATGTGGATGATATGTTGTTGATTGGAAATGACAAAGAAATTATCCAAGATTTGAAGACCCAACTGTTCTCCAAATTCGACATGAAGGATTTTGGTGCTGCAAACTATATTTTGGGCATGGAAATTAAGAGAGATCGGGCAAAGAGGAAGCTCTGGTTAAACCAGAGGAAGTATGTCGAGACTATATTGCAAAGGTTCAATATGCAGGATAGTAAACCGGTGAATGTTCTGATTCCTGTAGGTATAAAGCTGTCTGCTGAACAGTGTCCCAAGACACAAGAACAAGAGGAGGATATGTCCCGTGTTCCATATGCAAGTACAGTGGGTAGCTTGATGTATGCAATGGTCTGTACTAGACCAGACATTGCACATGCAGTGGGAGTATTGAGCAGGTTTATGTCAAACCCAGGGAAGAAGCATTGGACAACAGTGAAGCGGGTTTTCAGATATTTACGTGGCACTAGTGATTATGGCTTGTGCTACCATGGAAGACCAGGATTGGAAAGAATGTTGGACATTCATGGTTTTGTGGATGCAGACTGGGCTGGAGATCTGGACCAAAGAAGATCTACAAGTGGGTATGTGTTTAGCCTATTTGGAGGCGCAGTCAGTTGGATGAGTAAAAGACAGTCTGTAGTGGCTCTTTCAACTAAAGAGGCAGAATACATAGCAGCCACTCATGCAAGCAAGGAAGCAGTTTGGTTGCAGAGATTGTGTTCAAGTATGGGGTTGGTACAACAAGCTATAAGGATAGACTGTGATAGCCAAAGTGCAATTTTCTTGGCTAAGAACCCTACTTACCATTCAAAGACAAAGCACATTGATGTTCAATATCACTTTGTTAGAGATATGGTTGAGGCTAAAAGGGTGTTGCTGGTAAAGGTGGACACTTTGAAGAATGTTGCGGATGCATTGACAAAGTCTGTGAGCACTCAGAAGTTCTCTTGGTGTAGAGAAACAATGGGTGTTGAAGAATTGGCCCGATGACTAAGCTCTTGTGTGCCCCCTATGGAAAGAAAACAAAAAGTGGGAGAATGTTGGGCATGTGCTATAATCTTTCCACGACTAGCCCCACGCATTGTACATTGCGCCGAGCGTAGCAGGGGGGTCACAAGGGGGGAGGCAGCCCCCACTGTTGGGGTCCGGGGCAGCGCCCCGGCGAAAATTGTTTTTGGTGTGCGGACCCACCCATGTTTTGTGCATGAGTTTGCACATGGTTTTGAAATTGATGGTTTTCGGCCCACAGTGACTGTAGATCAGTCAGGAACTACGGTTATGTCTAATCCGAGTTAATGGTTGGGGTTTGTATGCTTCGGCATGTATATATATGTGTTGTAACACTAAAAGGAATATAATGAAAAATCAAGCTGGTCGTCCCGATTTGGGATCTAGGGGAAAATCTCTGTGTTTATCTATTTTATGTTTTATGCTCTCGATATTGTTTTATTTTCTGTTATAAGATTCATGTGTAGATAATTTCTGTTCAGGGTTAAAACCTACAGGGCTGTTAATGTTTCTTCTCATTAGTTTTTAACTGATAAAAGAAATGTCAAGAGTTCAAAGACTCTCTGATTTCTATATTTCTTTTGTAATTTGATACAGTTGAACTCCATTGAAATGTTTAGGAAGGGTTTTAACCCTCCAACTTATTTCAGGGTTTAAAGAAAGAAAGGGGTTTTCTTTTTATCGACTTTGTTATGCTCTTATATACATTTGCAATTATAACCGAGTTAACATATTTACATGCTGGTTCGAATCTCGTTTTTTTCTCTATGATGCATTTATAAATCTGTTCGAAATGCCTTGGTTTTAACTTCTTCTTGCATAATAATATTTGTGAGGGCTTTACTCCATGCATGCATACATTTCTGAGCATGCATTGCATCTTAGAGAGAAATAGTGTTTATATTTATTGTATTCTTGAACGATATTTCATGGTTTATCTTTATCATTTACCAATTTTTGTTTACGCGCCACATGATACAGTGACGAGGGTTTCTGTGGTTTCTTTCGTATAGGTTCTGGGTTTTTTTTCCTCTGTAATATAGCGATACTGTTAACTTATACTCCGCCAATATTTATTTTCTTACTCGTTGCTTTTATCATAGGTTATACGGTGACCAGACCACCGAGTGAAGGTCTGAGTATAGAGATTGGTTTACAAAGAACAAATGGGCAAGGGTAGGGTTTTAGCTCGAACCCTAAACTTCAAGTTCTACGTTTCTTGATTTACTGGTTTGCTACCTTTAACAATTGTCAAGAGATTTAAATCTTTGAGTATCAATATATATTACAGCATGCATTTTCTTCAACTGTTTGTATCGTTTTTATTGTTTGCTTCCCTACTAAATACATACTGGTATCTGTGCGCACAGTAAGGTTATAACTATAATAAGAAAATACCATTTATTTTCCTGTAATTGCAATGAATTCCTGTATGTTCTTGATAGGTAAACATGTAAATTCATACCGCAGTCCACACAAAATATAAATGTAATTTTTAACAGTAGTACCTTTTTTTCCTTTACACAGAAATTACATTACTACCATTTAACATAACTTCCTTTACATAGAAAATTCATGAAAACCTCTTAACAAAACTTCAATATTCAATCCTCTATGGATGCATTGTAAAATCAGTAAATCTAAAACAGTCTAAACTTTTCATATTAAGACTGTAGCTCAACATACTCTTGTTCTGTATACTTATCTGGAACTTAATATTTCAAACCGTGGTCCTCCCAATCTTCAAGGGAGGCTATGACGTCCTTCGCTTGCCCCCTAGCTCCAGAATCTGGACGGTGCCACGGGTTAGCAGTGGAAAATAATTATTTTCTGCTATGACCTCTGGATGGCCAATCCAGTCACACTCAGAAATTCAGGCTTTATAAGGGTTGCTGTGAGCTATTTTCAACTGGTCCCCAACTAGCTCTAGAAAATACTCCCCTATACCTTTTTCTCACAGAACCCCTACTCCTCTACTGGGATTCAACTTTATCCTCAGAGGAGTAGGTAACTGTTTTCCAACTGTCCCCAACCACCTCCTATTCTTGGAAACTTTTTACCATCAGCCTAGAATATTTTCTTTTTACTCATTAATTCCTCCAATTAACTCAATAACAAAAAACAAAATAATAAATTGTTTCATAAACATAACAATTAAGTCTTTCTTGCTAGAAAATAAAAATAAGCAAATTGTGTTTAACTAGTTAATACTAGTTAACTCTTAATGAGGCTGTCACATCTTCCCCCCTGGAAGTAACATCGTCCTCCGTGTTTCAACCCAGCTCTGTGAAGAGCTCTGGGTAAGCTTCCCGCATAAATTTCTCGTCCTCCCAAGTAGCTTCATTCGGTCCGAAGTGCTTCCACTGCACTTTCACTTGGATAACTACTCGTTTGCAGAGTTCAATTTCTCTTCTGTCAAGTATGCGTTGTGGCTCGACCAGAAACTCTCCGTCCGGTTCTACTTGAAAAGACAAAGTGTTTTCAAGTCAGTATGCATCAATTATTCATAACTTTAAGTTAGGATTCCTATCCTTTTTCCTACCTGAATACTTTGCCAATGAATTACATGTTTTTCATCATGTACATATCGCTTCAGTAAGGACACATGGAACACATTTTGTACTTGAATATGACTGGGTAAAGCCAATCTATAGGCTACTGGTCCCACTCTTTCCAGTATTTGGAAAGGTCCACAGTACCGGGGAGCCAATTTGGCACAAGAGGTCCATCTCATGGTACTTCTCTTGGGCTTAATTCTCACGTAAACATGGTCCCCTACCGCAAATTCACAGTAAGATCTTTTCTTATCTGCATAATATTTTGTCGATCTTGCACAACCTTCAGATTCTGCCTTATTATTTTTACCTTGGCTTCCATTTCAACCAACATATCAGGTCCCAATAATAATTTTGTTTCAGGACTACTCCAGTTTATAGGTGTTCGACATTTCCTACCATACAATGCCTCGAAAGGACTCATTTTTAGAGATTCCTGATACCCGTTGTTATAAGAAAACTCCACAAGGTGCAAGTAGTCTTCCCACTTGGTTGGCTGCTGCATCACATACATGCGCAACATGTCTTCCAAAACTTGGTTTACCTGTTCTGTCTGCCCATCAGTCTGAGGATGATAGGCAATACTAAAGTGTATCTGTGTTCCCAGACCAGAAAACAAAGTTTTCCAAAATGCGGATGTAAACTTAACATCCCGATCTGAAATCACAGTCTTAGGTATGCCATGTAACCTAAAGATTTCCTTCATAAATATATCTGCAATTTGTACCGTCTTGTATGTAGACTGTACATGTATGAAATGGGCAGACTTACTTAATATGTCTACCAGTACCATAATAGAGTCATTTGTCTTTTTGTTCGTGGTAAACCCGTGATAAAATCTAAGGAAATAACCTGCCACTTCCATTCAGGGATGGGTATGGGCTGTAATAACCCTGCAAGATGCTGGTGCTCCACCTTGACCTGCTGACATTCCAAACATTTGCTTAGATACTCAGCAATATTTTTACGCATACCTGGCCAAAAATATGTCTTTCTTATTGCAGTAAGCATCTTTTGATATCCTGGATGGCCAGCATAATTGCTGCGGTGGAACTCATTCATTATTAACTCCCTTAGACTTGTTCGATTGGGCACATAAATTCTCTCTCGAAAAGTTAACACCTGATCTTCATTCTTTCCAAACTCGGATGTTTTGCCTTGCTTTTTATATTCTTCCATTTGCTGCCACAAGAATTTATATTTCGGGTTTTTTTGTGCTTCTTCTTTTAATTGTTTCATTAGTTGGCTTTCTAGCTGATTACAGTATAAGACATAAATACCATGCAGTTTTATGCTTAACGCATCTGCAACTCAATTTTCCTTCCCCTTAACATGCTGCATGTCCATGTCAAATTTACTCAAAAAGGCATTCCATCTTGCTTGTCTAGAATTTAAATCTGCTTGCTAAAAATATTTAGTCAAGCTGCTATGGTCTGTTTTAAGTACAAACCTCTTACCCAGCAAGTAATGCCTCCACACCCGGAGAGCATGTACAACTGCTGTCAGCTCCAAATCATAAGCAGAATATTTCTGTTCATGGTCTTTCAGTTTTCTAGACTTGTATGCTATCACCTTACCTTCCAGAGTTAATATTGCTCCAACACCTTCTTTGCTGGCATTAGTACAAAATTCATAGTCTTTATCAGGGTCAGCTACCCTCAGTACCGGTGCTGTAGTCAGAATTTGTTTCAGCATTTCAAAGTTGTTCTGACATTCATTTGTCCATTTGAAAAGCTTGCCTTTCTTTTGCAGAGATGTAATAGGAAAAGAAATTTTAGAAAATCCTTCTATAAACCTTCTATAATAACCAGCTAGACCCATAAACGATCTAATGTCAGCCACATTCTGAGGTACTCGCCATTCCATAATAGTTTTGATCTTTTCTAGATCAACAACTATTCCTTCAACTGATATAACATGTCCCAGATATTGGATTTCTGTTTTAAAGAAATCGCATTTGCTAAACTTAGCATAAATCTGATGCTTTCTCAGCATTTCCAAAAATATTCTCAAATGCTCCTTATGTTCCTCCTCACTCTTGGAATATATCAGTATGTCATTTATGAAAATGAGTACAAATTTATCCAAAAATTGATGAAATATTCCATGCATAAACCTCATAAATATTGCTAGTGCATTAGTCAATCCGAAGGGCAACACCACGAATTCATAATGTCCATAATGAGTGCGGAATGCTGTTTTGCAAATATCTTCATCTTTAATCCGAATCTGATGATATCCAGATCTTAAGTATATCTTGGAAAACACCTTAGCCCCTCTTACTTGATCGAATAAGTCATCGAACCTTGGTAAGGGGTATTTGTTCTTAACCGTCAGCTTATTAAGCTGCCTGTAATCCATACACATGCGTAAAGTCCCGTCTTTCTTCTTAACAAATAGGACTGGTGCTCCCCATGGAGACACACTTGGACGGATATAACCTTTATCTAACAGTTCTTGTAGCTATATCTTTAGTTCTGTTAATTCTGGCATGCTCATTCTATAAGGGGCTCTTGACACCAGAGAGGCTCCTAGCAACAATTCAATAGTAAAATCAATATCCCTCTTGGGTGGAAAACCAGGAATGTTTTCTGGAAATACATCCAGAAATTCCTGTACTACAGGAATATCTTCCATTATGGGAGCCTTTTCCTTGGAGTCTGCATATCCTACTTGTATTGCATACAGTTGACATCCATTTCTGATACACTTACCCATTTGGGATGCTGTTATTGGTCGTAATTGCACAAGCTTTTTAATTCCTTGAATTTATTTTCGCATGCCATCTTCCATTATGAATTAGATAATCTATTCTTTGTAGTCCACTAGGGTCCAATGTCTTTCCAACCAGTCCATACCCAATAATACATCATAAGACCCCAGTGGTAAGATATTTAGATCTACTTGTAGCTAATGTTCTGCCACTTCCAGCACACATTTAGGAACTTTCGCTGTTACCTTTCGTTTTGCCCCAGTAGCTAGCTGTACTAGCCAAGAATTCTTAAATTTTTGTTCCTTCAATTTACACATTTCCACTAACTTGGGACTTACATAACTCAAACTTGCTCTAGGATCTACCAAAATTGAAACATGTTTAGTTAGTAAAGTACCTTCTAGTTCGATCATTGTGGGCCGAAAACCAGCCTGCTGATCTTCCAAGGCTGCATTGATGCGGGGTATGTTACGCGCCACATCCCCTACTGTAGATGCCTCATGCAAATTTGCTACAGTTTCACTTTTATTTCGCTGTGGACAATTTTTATAATAATGAGCCTCTCCACAGCCCCAGCATTGCAAAGGAGGTTTTGTGATCTGTCCCTGCTCCGACTTGCTAGATGCCTCCGTGAGCTTCTCTTCCCCTGGCCATTTAATTCTTTGGTGATTTCTGCCAAATTGCTTATTGATGGAATTCCGTGCTGCGCCTTTAGAATTTCCACTTTTTCTGCTTTTAAAATTGGAATTATGTTTCTGGTTTTTCTTTGGATGCCAGCTTTTCCCTCCTTCACCTTTTGCCTTGGACTGCTGATAGCACATCCGAGCTTTACGGATGGCTTCGTCCATGGTTTGAGGATTAACAAATTCTATCTGTTCTCTCATATGAGTAGGTATACTACTCAGAAACCTCTGCACTTTGGCCTTTTCCTCTCGGAGATAAGGGACATAGCGTAGTAGGGAAGTGAATTTAGTGACATAATCGTCCATGGTCATCTGCCCCAACTGTAAATCATGGAGTTCCTTAGCCTTATCATCATAAAACCTTTCTGTCAAATACTTGTCTTTGAAATACTGCTGGAACAACTCCCAAGTGATGTCCTATTCATCAATACTGCGTATATTTTTCACTTCTTCCCACCACAGAGTGGACTTTTCCCGTAACTGGTATATAGCCAATTCGGCCTTCAGAATTCTACTATATTCATACACCTGGAAGTACTTGTTTATATTAATTAACCAGGCTTCAGCCACCTCCTCAGCCTCACCATCAAAAGTTGGTGGTTTAATTTTGTGAAACTCCCCCTGTAGTTCCACTTTCTGTCTCTTATTGTCTTGCTGGTCAGATAAATTGCCTGACTCCGCCTCATTATAATTCCTGTTTTTGCTCTTCTGAGAGGGACTCTTTTCAGTTCTGCCTGTAGTGTTATTTCTTGTTCTGCTGATAATTCTTTTTCAGCACTGGGATGTCCTATCTCCTGATTTTGTTTGTCTGATAAAATTTTTAAAATTTTCTCCTGATCTTGCAGCAATCGCTCATTGTCCTTTCCGAGTCTTAACATTTCCTCTTGTAATCGCTGCACTGTGTTCAACAAAAAACCAATTTGGTGCTGCTGTTCTTCGAGCAATCGACTAGTCTTTTGATGATGTTCTACACTTAACTGAACCCACATCTCTTGATTCATGACTGTTGGTGCTTGAGTTTCCTCTGGTTGCGATTGCGATGCTATCGTTCTTCTCATTGTCACTGGTTCTCCCTCTCTGTGTGCACTAATCACATACACAACTTCACTGTTAGTAGACCCTTAGGATCCCAGTGTAGCAATTGGCTTTGATACCACTTGTCACCATCATCTTAACATAATTACTACAATAATTTTTTTTTTTACTTACCACTATCATATAAACATTATTCATATGCATCATACCAATCAATATATATATATATATATATATATATATATATATATATATATAACCAAACTAATTAACCAATCAATGCTATTGGTTCTGAGTTCTTTTAACGTCAACTTGATAATTATTGAAGTACTGGATGTGAATAATTCTATCAGCATATAATGCACAACTTTTATGAGTGGTTTACTTCTTGCACATTCGAATATAGGTTCATGGATATATCACTCTATCCCGATACCTTGATAATTGTATGAACAATGGCTTAATAGATTATTGGCGCATGATAACTTGGTTCACTCTAGTTGTAATACATTCGGATCATTGGAATGGATATATCTTATATGCATAAGTCTATGTTATTTGTTGGTTTTGGGTTGGTGGAGATCCACCTGGCAGTGGACATTAAAATCCTACGGAGTTGGTGCCAACTCCACCTGACCCACTGCTCAGTGCATTAACACCACTGGGACAGCTGCCATGTCCTTCGTAATTCTCCTTGGGATTTGCTGCAGAGGTCTATCGAAATTCCCCAAGTCGAGACTGCTAGTTACATCGAAAATTTTTCTTGCTGAGCGGGAGTCACAACCCGAGCTTAACACTGCCGAGGAACTATGGTTTTTTTCTTCGCTCAGAACTTCATAAATACTACCAGTTTTCTGCTTGGTTCTCTTGGGGAGTTTACAGGTATGGCTCTACGTTTTAATGGTTTCCGAATTGTTAACTTTCTCCAGTTAAAAGAGATTTGCAATGATTAAAAAAATCAACCGTGCCCAGCTGCAGGGTTTCGAGAGCTTAAAACCCTGAGGAAAATGCTGGCAAAAGGAGGTTCTCAGGTATAAAATGATTACTTTCATCTTCTGCACAATAGATTATAGTGTTTAATCGGAATCTCATCTGCAATCTCGGCTATTGTTTTCAGTGGTTTATGTTCTGAAAGGTTGAATACCCATCCTGTTCTTTTCAGGATTTTCAGTCCTAGCCATCGCGAAATTCTTTAATAGATCTCAGGTAAATTATTTACCAGTTAATTTGTTCACCGAGGGTTTCCATCCTCTTTTCTGGTTAAGTTATTTCGCACAACCTCATATCTCATAGGTTGATTTGTTTTTGTCTGTGGCAGGTTTGTTGGTTGCTCTTGCTATTCAAGTCACATTTGCGCTTACCTTGGTCCTTGAACGCTTTCCTTACGACGTGTTAATTTACAGGTACCATAATTACAGAGGGATCCAAAACCCTAGGGTTCCGGTCTCGTATCATTCTAAAAACCCTCAATGGGCTGTTGATGTTTCTTCTCATTAGTTTTTAACTGATAAAAGAAGTGTCAAGAGTTCAAAGACTCTCTGATTTATATAGTTCTTTTGTAATTTGATACAATCGAACTCCATTGAAATGTTTAGGAAGGGTTTTAACCCTCCAACTTATTTCAGGGTTTAAAGAAAGAAAGGGGTTTTCTTTTTATCGACTTTGTTATGCTCTTATATACATTTGCAATTATAACCGAGTTAATATATTTACATGTTGGTTCGGATCTCGTTTTTTGGTCTATGATGCATATATAAATCTATTCGAAATGCCTTGGTTTTAACTTCTTCTTGCATAATAATATTTGTGAGGGCTTTACTCCATGCATGCATACATTTCTGAGTATGCATTGCATCTTAGAGAGAAATAATGTTTATATTTATTGTATTCTTGAACGATATTTATTGTATTCTTGATCATATACCAATTTTTGTTTGCTCGCCGCATGATACAGTGACGAGGGTTTTTGTGGTTTCTTCCGTATAGGTTCTGGGTTTTTTTTGCCTATGTAATATAGCGATATTGTTAACTTATACTCCGCCAATCTTTATTTGCTTACTCGTTGCTTTTATCATAGGTTGCACGGTGACCGGACCACCGAGTGAAGGTCTGAGTATAGAGATTGGTTTACAAAGAACAAATGGGCAACGGTAGGGTTTCGGCCCAAACCCTAAACCTCAGGTTATACGTTTCTTGATTTACTAGTTTGCTACCTTTAACAATCGTCAAGAGATTTAAATCTTTGAGTATCAATAAATATTACAACATGAATTTTCGTCAACTGTTTGTATCGTTTTTATTGTTTGCTTCCCTACTGAATACATATCGGTATCTATGCGTACAGTAAGGTTATAATAACTCTTTTAAATATTGATGCAAAACCAATTTTATTTTTTACTCCATAGCCCAATGGGAATACAGTCACTTAATCAACAAAAGAATCAAAATTAAACAAACAATCAAGCATATTCATAACTAACCTACAATTTATGTAAAAAAAAGTTATATTTACAGAGAGATCCCTCTCTGAAGCTGGCAGGGCTTGATCCCAGCTTCCAAAGTGGTTTTGATGTTGTCCTATATGTTTATTATTACTATCTCGTGAATTACAGAACAATAACATAGTGGCAACCATACTGGGGAATTTTTTTTATCTTCTTCAAAAATGTGTATCAAGTTCCAGATTTGATTACTGATGATACACAATGATGAGACACAAGAAGGCTGAATTATTCACTTGGTGAATCCATGACTCAAAAAATCCAGGTTTTAGAGCATTCATGGTGACTCCACTACTTGTTGATCACATTTCTTGCTAAACAAGATGATAGTGTACGTGTCAAATCTTTTACCTTGTGAAGCTTTAAAATACTTCAGGAATAAGTTAGAATAGTTTCAAATTGATGAAGATTTTTTAACGACCATGTTTCGTTGTTTGAAATCAAGCAAATTTTCTCCTGAAGGTAAAATTTGTTTTCTTGATTTAGTTGTTGAAAGATTTGAGAAGGATATTGAACTTTTGGATTTTCATTTTCAATCATATATTTTTTAAGATCCTAAACAATTCTTGGAAAATATTCCTTCTCCAAAACAAGAGGAGATTTTACTACCTTTTGATATGTAAATTGATGAGAATCATGTTTTCAAGTAGAAGGTTGAAACTATAGAATCAGGGTTTAACCTTGAGGATGAAACTGATGAAATCATCCATGATCTACTGGTCATTGAAGGCCTGGAAGCTAACATAATAAATCATGTTTTTATCGATCCTATAACAGACTACATGGAGGTTCTTTTTAGCTTAAGTGTTCAACCATGTTTTCACTATAAAGACCAGATCTGCGAGTTGCCATTACATGTTACAGCTTTGATTTTGTGGACAAATAGTCAAGTTTTCCTATTGATTATGCTAACAAGTAGTCAAGCAGTCCACATGTTTCAACAACTACTTGACTGGCTTCATTAGTATTTTTGTATTACTTATTCAGCATGATTTTCAATAGAATAGGGTAGGTAGCAATGTGCAAATAAGCTCAGTGTTTTGAGTAAATTTTCTAAGAATTATTTCTAGTTTCAGTTTCAGATTTTAGTTCAGTGTGTTCCAGATTTTAGTGTGCAAAATGGTTTTGATTTTAGTTTGAATATTTTCATTCATAAAGGTTTTTATTATAGAGAAAGTTGCAGATTCGGGATCAACCTAATTGATCAGACTACTAGTCTACGATGTTTTTGACACCTCAAAAGGAGAGTGCCATTCTTAGCTAGAACCTATGTTAGGGTCCTATAATTTTTATAGGGTCATTTGATGATTACTGATTATTATTATGTTTGAGAGGTTGTAAATAATATTTCATCCTTCAAATGGTTCCAAGGAGAATCCAAGTATAAAGATCAGAAAGTGCTCAGAGGCATCTTTCCAACTATATATCTGGTGCATCAAGCCAACTTCTAGATCACAATATCCAAAAAGCTGAAGTCAACTCAGAGAAATTATTTATTTTGAATTATTAAAATCAATTCAAAAATAAATAAATAAATACAAACTCATCATTAGAAACATATTTATCATGTGTTAGCCAAAGTCAAAAAACCAAAATTAAAATTTATTTTATTTCCCCACCCCGCATGTAATGCGTTAAAATTCCCAAATATAAAAGCCTTGAGATCTGTGAATATGATTTTGATTGAAGGGTGGTCTGAAAAGTTGTTTTATTGTTTACTGCCTTTTACCAGCTATCAACTTCATGTTATTTGGGACCCCCTCTCCTAAAACCACTTACCCCCTTCGAAAACCATTAACTATATTGTTTTGACTTTTATAAAATGTGGTTGGAATGGAGTTTCATAAGATTATGAAATAAATGTTATGTGGATGGGAAGCAGATTGAGATTTTAAAGGAATGCATGAATGGAAGCCTAAGTGGGTGAAATGAAATTACAAGTGAAATGAAATTACAAGCTAAGGTGTAAAATGATTTTACAGCTACAGGTGAAATGGAATTCATTTTCGATATACGAGATAACAAATTGTGAAAGCTTCTATCAAATTAATTGATTTTTTTATAATCTTTTGAAGGGCTTTATACGGTTTTATATCCACGTTAATTTCAATGTATTTTAAAACATCATAATAATAAAAAAATTGGGTAATTTGCATTTCTATTTGATGTGGTTTAATGATTAAATAGGAAGGTTTAGTTTTCACAAATTTAGTGGTTTAATCATGGACAAAATTATGTATACAAACACAATTTCTCTAATTGAAAAAATAAAAAAAATTGTATCCAAATGTCTACAGATTCGAGAAAATCTTCACCTTTGTTGAGAGATTTTTCATTTACGAGAAGGCCTTCAACATTTAAGGAAGCAAATCTCACACTTGCAAATCCAAATCCATGGGTGACTAACATATTACTGTTTTACAGTCGATATAAGTTAATCTATACCATTATACTATTTGGAAATTCCTTCAAAACAACAAGAGACTTTAGAGATTCTCTATTGACATAGATTACTCTGGAAGAATCATTTATCAATTACTGGCAAAACCAAAATTCAAATTGACACCAAAATTAAATATTAAAAACAATGTTGAAATCTAAAAACAAGGTGATATTACCTCCCATCCTTCCGACCAGCCTAGATAAAGTGGGCAACCAAAGCACGAAGTCACTTGATAATGGCAGCAGGAAGCATATATAGGTGTGCCCAGAATACATTGCAATATCGTTTGTGCTAAAACATAACGACCTCCAATAGATAGCCACCGAAGAGTCCAGTTGTGGATTTTATGTTGGTATTTATCAATCAGCCATTGCCAGTCTATGACTCTATAATTAGCAGGTTTAAGTTTGAAGCCCGAGTACGTTAACCACTCAGATAAATGAACCAACTTAAACTTGAAAATGTCAACAATAAGTTTTATGCTTGCCATATCTCAGCAGAACGTAAAATCATTAATTTGTGTTCATTTTCCAACATATCTATAGTTGATATAAGTCAATCTATATCATTATACTATTTTATCATTTATAGTTTATTGGGTTTCTTAAAAGTGCTTTTCCAATAAAGATAAATCTTCTAGAATTGCATCGGTTTATCCCTCTTCAATACACTGGAGGATTAAGAACATTTTCGACATACGAGATAAGAAATTGTGAAAGCTTCTATCAAATTAATTGATTTTTTTATAATCTTTTGAGTGGCTTTATACGGTTTTATATCCAGGTTAATTTCAATGTATTTTAAAACATCATAATAAAAAAACAATCGGGTAATTTGCATTTCTATTTGATGTGGTTTAATGATTAAATAGGAAAGTTTAGTTTTCACAAGTTTAGTGATTTAATCTTGGACAAAACTATGTATACAAACACAATTTCTTCAATTAAAAAAAAAAATTGCATCCCCATCTTATAGAGCTTCGATATTATGTTTTCATTCCTTACTTCCAACGCGTACAAATTCGAGAAACTCTTCACCTCTGTTGAGAGATTTTTCATTTATGGGAAGGCCTTCAATATTTAAGGAAGCAACTCTCGCACCTGCAAATACATATCACTGTTTTATAGTTGATATAAGTTAATCTATACCATTATACTAATAATACAATTTATAATCTATACCATTATAATAATCTATACCATACTTCCAATGAGCTTATTATTCAATTTTTGCTAATAATACAATGCCACAACATTACGGCTTCACTGTTCGAAGTATTCTAGGTTGATTTATGAGTGTATTTTTCCTACTGAGCACTTGTAATTTTCAAGTTTTGTTGGAGGATCAATAATAAAAGGACTTATTTCAGGATTCATGTGGTGTATTCACTGGTGAAGTTTCTTCTTCTGTAATAGTGTTTTTCATTTTTTTTCCTTTCTTTGTAAATCTGAAAAGTCTTAATTGTAAAACAGAAAGTGTGATGAATAGGACATGTTAATAAGAACACCTTTTTCTGGCTACTTTTGCAATTTATATGTTTTCTACTAAAGTAATATTGAAGAACACTTAATTTCTTTTCAATCCCTACTGAATTTCACTTTTCTTCCATCTCCATGATCCATTTAAAATCTTAAAGAATCCAGTTAATGAAACCTAGGTTGCCCTATTATAAATTTTTGTAAATATTGATGCAAAACCAGTTGTATTTTTGACTTCATAGCCCAATGGGAATACAACACTTATGTCAACATTTAATTCCTACTTGTCTATGGTTGTAATTCTCCATTTGAGGAGTTTGTTCCTACACAATAGGAATTAGCTAGAATATAGTTTCTCCTAGTTTAGTGTGTGGTTGAGAGAATCTCTCAACCACACTACTGTACGTCTAAGATAGAATTCCTATCTTGAGACTTTTGCTTGTATAAATATGTGTGTAATTCCTTCATTCATAATATAGAATATAGAGTGTGTGTATGTGTGTATACACTCTCCAGGTTCTCACCTGGAGAGCTATTTGATCAATAGCTGATTTTATCATGGTATCAGAGCTTCAGAGCCCGTAAGGGCCTGGGCCTCGGCCCCTCGTGGGCTGAGGGAAATAGCAGATAGAGAGTTTTGTTTGCAGTTTATTTTGTTTTGGGTTTGTCCATCTGAGGAGTGCTGCCTTCCTGAGGAGCGCTGTGTGAGGAGCGATTGACGAAAAAAAACAAGGGGATTTCCATGGCAAACTTCCATAGGTTCATAATAATGTGGTGGTTTTCGTTTGTTGTGTTTTTTATTGTCATTGTTTTTCCCTTCGCAACAGTCATAGTCTCCGGCGAACGCTGTTACCTGGACTAGATAAGCGGGGTTTTCGGCATCACGGTCTTTCTGTGTTTCGATTTCTATCGATTTATTTACATTTCTGCCTGAATGATGTCAGTAGCCCACGCTTAAAATCCCGATTCACTATTTGCTGAGTAATTCAAGTCACAGTTCGATTTTATTTGGAAAAGGAACTCAATAGCAGGCAATGTCGCGGGTGTACGTGGGGAACTTGGATCCCCGGGTAACCGAGCGGGAACTGGAGGACGAGTTCAGAGTCTATGGCATTCTGCGCAGTGTATGGGTAGCTCGTAAACTACCTGGACTAGAATTCCTCGATATCTGCAAGCTTTTATTTCATATTTGGAGGCCTGAATGCCTTGTTGCAGCCGATTTTGACTAATAGCAGAAAGCTGCTCGATGACCAAAATGTTGCTTCTGTAGCAATGAGGGTATATTATAGTTGGTTGTTTGAGTTTCTTTTTCCCAGATCTTTGTTGCAATGGCGGACGAAGGCGTCGTGGTGTTGGACGGATCGCATAGCAGAAATGCGCTGCCAAATCTTGAGCGAGCGCTGCCATATCAGAAATCTTGACTGAATAGCAGAAGCCGAAGCTTCCTGAATTCTCTTCGACCTTGACTTGCCGGAGAATCTCAGGGCCCTCGTGTTGGAGAGACTGCAATTCATGGACATTGGCTCCCTGCAATTTGACAGAGAAACTGTCCTTCGTAAGCTCCACGATTATCTGCTCGCTCTTGCAGACGAGCTCAAAGATGAACCATTGATTGTGTCTATTTTGGATTTGATAGGAAGCGCTGGCTAATGTCGGGGCAAATGTTGGCGATGGTATTATTGTTAAACATTGCATCCTCTGCAATGGTATCCTCGGCGGCTGACCTTTATGAATTCATATGCAGAGGCCCCCTGCTGGAAAAGACCGGGTCGAATCTCCAGGAGGTCGCTGATACTATCGACCGGTGGATTGAGTGCGGAATCCAGTGGGCAGGATACAAAAGGATTCAGCCTTTCTGGTTCAGGTATTACTACGGATAAAGCAACTACTAAGGCTGCACAAATTATGGTGGTGTCACTCATACCTTTCATTATTGTAGAGATCCCTCAAGCTATTGACTCATCTTCGGCTAAACGAATAGGGGTTTTGGTAGGATGTATTGCTGCAATTATATGCTTGCTATCATATTGTATATATCAGGTCTTACAACCATGGATTCAGAAAAGGCGAGTGGCATATGAGAAGCAAAAACATATAATATCAGCTATCATGAAAAACGTGGACAGTTCTTCAGGATATGGGAAAGGTTCCAGCTTCATATATATATATTTTTTAGAGGCATTAATCCCTGCTATCATGATGACGTGCCTGTATTGGTTTGATCACAGTGATTAAATTTGCATCATTTGCCGCGTTTAGCAGCATTCGATGAAGTCGTGGTAGGATTGTGACCTGGAATGGAGAAGAGGCCATGGATCGAAGCTGTGCCAAGGTGAGGTGTAAGCATCTCATATTGAAGAGATAGATTGCTGGAGTGAATTTGCATATTGAAGTTTTATTGTGGTAAATTTGATGGCATGGGAAATAGTTATCCTTGGGCAGAGATAGAGAAATTAAAATTTGAAGAGTTTATGCTTTTATTTAGTTTCTTGGAATCATGCTTAAAGATTATTGAGCCTTATTGAGCCTAGCTAACTCAATGTAGGTAAAGTTATTTTGTTAGAATTAGCTACTCTAACAAATGACAGGTGAAACGTGGAGTTCCAAGAAGTTATTTGAACAGACAAAGATGCCCAAGATGTGAACAATGAACAGATGAGGTAAAGGATCAGCGACAACGTTTATGGTGGACAACAAAATAGATGTTTGTTTGAGTTAGTATGGTTTGTGGAATAGACTCCCTAGCATGTTATAAGCAAGTCCAGTTGTTGTAATGGTCATTGTATGTACCCAGAAACTCCAAATGTTGATGTATGGAATGTAAGCCTGGTAAAGGCATTTGAAAGTTCGTGGTGATCTTAAAACCACTTTGTAATGGTTTATGGTCAGCCTGAAACCATCTTTTGTCATTGTAAAGTGATGGTTGGAGGTGATCTAAAAACCATCTGTAGAGCCTTTGTGGCTGGTTGCCTTTGTGGCTTGAGGTGCCTTTGTGGCCGTACGTACACGAGTGGCCACGTGTGCATGAGAGCTGTGTGCTCAGCAGAGCTTTGTGCTCAATTTTAGCAGGTGGACTGCAGTAACACCTGGCCTCAGATGATTCATAAATCTCTGAGAAGAAAGGGGTTGGTGTGCTTTCTTAGCTGACAGTTGTGCTGAGAAGTACAATTGACGCGACTGTTCAGTACATACGCGTGCCAATGCGCCAAATCACGGGAATGGCGCGGAAGCGCACGATTTTTTATTCAGGAAGACGCCAACTCAACTTCATGGGGGTCCGCGGGAAGCCTCAACTTCGTTTGACGATTTGCGGAGAAGCAGGTCGGAGAAGTTGCGGACCTATCCGGGAGAGGTAGATTGGAAGATCCGCGGGAAGCCTCAACTTCGTTTGACGGTTTGCGAGAGGAGCATATCGGAGAAGTTGCGGATCTGTCCGAGAGAGGCAGATTGTGTTTTGGAGGTTCTGCACATGCAATTCGCCTGATGGTGGTGGATTTGTAGGTACATATATGCAGTGAAAACGATCGACAGAATCATGTATGCGAAGGACATCCTACAGGACTAGCGGTTGCAGCGGTTGGTACCCATGCATTCCGGTGGATGGTTGCTCTTTTATATGGACGTCGACATATTCTTTGTTTTGTTTGACCACAACCAGACTTTGTGAATCACTATCATGACAAGTAGTCATTAAGGGGGGGTGTTGGAAATATTTAATTCCTACTTGTCTATGGTTGTAATTCTCCATTTTTAGGAGTTTGTTCCTACATAATAGGAATTAGCTAGAATATAGTTTCTCCTAGTTTAGTGTGTGGTTGAGAGAATCTCTCAACCACACTACTGTACGTCTAAGATAGAATTCCTATCTTGAGACTTTTGCTTGTATAAATATGTGTGTAATTCCTTCATTCATAATATAGAATATAGAGTGTGTGTATGTGTGTATACACTCTCCAGGTTCTCACCTGGAGAGCTATTTGATCAATAGCTGATTTTATCAACTTAATCAACAAAACAATCAAAATTAAACAAACAATCAAGCATATTCATAACTAACCTACAATTTATTTTAAAAAAAGTTATATTTACAGAGAGATCCCTCTCTGAAGCTGGCAGGGCTTGATCCCAGCTTCCAAAGTGGTTTTGATGTTGTCCTCTATGTTTATTATTACTATCTCGTGAATTATAGAACAATAACATAGTGACGACCATACTGGGGAACTTTTTTTATCTTCTTCAAAAAATTGTATCAAGTTCCAGATCTGATTACTAATGATAGACAATGATGAGACACAAGAAGACTGAATTATTCACTTGGTGAATCCATGATTCAAAAAATCCAGGTTTTAGAGCATTCATGGCGACTTCACTACTTGTTGATCACATTTCTTGCTAAACAAGATGATAGTATACGTGTCAAATCTTTTACCCTGTGAAGCTTTAAAATACTTCAGGAATAAGTTAGAATAGTTTCAAATTGATGAAGATTTTTTAACGACCATGTTTCGTTGTTTGAAATCAAGCAAATTTTCTCTTGAAGGTAAAATTTGTTTTCTTGATTTAGTTGTTGAAAGATTTGAGAAGGATATTGAAATTTTGGGTTTTCATTTTCAATCATATAATTTTCAAGATCCTAAACAATTCTTGGAAAATATTCCTTCTCCAAAACAAGAGGAGATTGTACTACCTTTTGATATGCAGATTGATGAGAATCATGTTTTCAAGTACAAGGTTGAAACTATAGAGTCAGGGTTTAACCTTGAGGATGAAACTGATGAAATCATCCATGATCTACTGGTCATTGAAGGCCTGGAAGCTAACATAATAAATCATGTTTTTATCGATCATATAACATACTACATGGAGGTTCTTTTTAGCTTAGGTGTTCAACCATGTTTTCACTATAAAGACCAGATCTACGAGTTGCCATTACATGTTACAGCTTTGATTTTGTGGACAAATAATCAAGTTTTCCTATTGATTATGCTAACAAGTAGTCAAGCAGTCCATATGTTTCAACAGCTACTTGATTGGCTTCATTGGTATTTTTGTATTACTTGATTCAACATGATTTTCAATAGAATAGGGTAGGTAGCAATGTGAAAATAAGCTTAGTGTTTTGAGTAAATTTTCTAAGAATTCTTTCTAGTTTCAGTTTCAGATTTTAGTTCAGTGTGTTTCAGATTTTAGTGTGCAAAATGGTTTTGATTTCAGTTTGGATATTTTCAGTCATAAAGTTTTTTATTATAGAGCAAGTTGCAGATTCGGGATCAACCCAATTGATCAGACTACTAGTCTACGATGTTTTTGACACCTCAAAAGGAGAGTGTCATTCTTAGCTAGAACCTGTGTTAGGGTCCTATAATTTTTATAGGGTCATTTGATGATTATTGATTATTATTATGTTTGAGAGGTTGTAAATAATATTTCATCCTTCAAATGGTTTCCAAGGAGAATCCAAGTATAAAGATCAGAAAGTTCTCATAGGCATCTTTCCAACTATATATCTGGTGCATCAAGCCAACTTCTAGATCACAATATCCAAAAAGCTGAAGTCAACTCCTCAGAACATCAAAACAAGAGAAATTATTTATTTTGAATTATTAAAATCAATTCAAAAATAAATAAATAAATACAAACTCATCATTAGAAACATATTTATCATGTGTTAAGCCAAAGTCAAAAAACCAAAATTAAAATTTATTTTATGTCCCCACCCCGCATGTTATGCATTAAAATTCCCAAATATAAAAGCCTTGAGATCTGTGAATAAATAAATCAATGGTCATGAATATGATTTTGATTGAAGGGGGGTCTGAAAAGTTGTTTTATTGTTTACTGCCTTTTACTAGCTATCAACTTCATGTTATTTGGGACCCCCTCTCCTAAAACCACTTACCCCCCTCCGAAAACCATTAACTATATTGTTTTGACTTTTATAAAATGTGGTTGGAATGGAGTTTCATAAGATTATGAAATAAATGTTATGTGGATGGGAAGCAGATTGAGATTTTAAAGGAATGCACGAATGGAAGGCTAAGTGGGTGAAATGAAATTACAAGCTAAGGTGTAAAATGATTTTACAGCTACAGGTGAAATGGAATTCACAAATGCATGAAAATTACAAGAAAAAATACAATGAAGATTTTGTAATCATATGTTTAAAAGTGCCTTTCTAATAAAGATAGATAAATCTTTTGAAACATTTCGAGATTTTTTTTCAAAGAGAGAGAACTAGTATTGCATCGGTTTATCTCTCTTCAATACACTGGAGGATTAAGAAGATTTTCGGTATACGAGATAACAAATTGTGAAAGCTTTCTATCAAATTAATTGATTTTTTTATAATTTTTTGAAGGGATTTATACGGTTTTATATCCAGGTTAATTTCAATGTATTTTAAAACATCATAATAAAATAAAAATGGGTAATTTTCATTTCTATTTGATGTGGTTTAATGATTAAATAGGAAGGTTTAGTTTTCACAAATTTAGTGGTTTAATCCTGGACAAAACTATGTATACAAACACAATTTCTCTAATTGAAAAAATAAAAAAAAATTGTATCCCAATGCCTACAGATTCGAGAAAATCTTCACCTTTGTTGAGAGATTTTTTCATTTATGGGAAGGCTTTCAACATTTAAGGAAGCAACTCTCACACTTGCAAATCCAAATCCATGGGTGACTGACATATTAATGTTTTATAGTCGATATAAGTTAATCTATACCATTATACTATTTGGAAATTCCTTCAAAACAACAACAGATTTTAGAGATTCTCTATTGACATAGATGTGGGAATTTCATCCGAATGCCAGAATAATTATTGTGTTGCCAAATTAAATGTTGAGAATTCGACCTAAACTCGTAGACTGATCAAATGTTTGCATCTTTAGGATTATCATAATCAGGTAGAGGGTTTTGTCATGGTGTACCTTTGACCAAAAAGTTTATTTGAGTGTTTGTTGTGTTCACACTACTAGAGCGTTTTCTGTCGAAGAGAGAAATTATGTAGGGTTTTAGGCTCCTATAATTTTTATAGGGTCGTTTGATGATTACTGATGATTGTTATATTTGAGATGTTGTAAATAATATTTCATCCTCCAAATTGTTTCCAAAGTGAATCCAAGTATGAAGATTAGAGATATTTTTTTATAGGAATGGTTGGATCTGATCATGTTGTAGGTGTTCCCATTAGAAAGTGCTCAGAGGCATCTTTCCAACGATATATCTGGTGCATCAAACCGACTTCTAGATCACAATATCTTAAAAGTTGAAGTTTGCTCCTGATAACAAGAGAAATTATTTATTTTGAATTATTAAAATTAATTTAAAAATAAATAAATAAAGACAAACTCCAAATCATTAGAAACATATTTGCCATGCGTCAGCCAAAGTAAAAAAACCAAAAGTCAAATTCATTTTATGTCTCCAACCCACATTTAATGCATTAAAATTCCCAAATATAAAAGCTTTGAGTTCTGTGAATAAATAAATGAGTGGTCATGAATATGATTCGAACCCCAGCCCCTCCACCATTTAAGTGAAGGGGGCTGGTCCCAAAAGTTGTTTTATTGTTTATTGCCCTTTACCAGTTGGCACCTTCATGTTATTTCAGACCCCCCTCTCCTAAAACCACTTACTACCTACCCCCTCTGAAAACCATTAAATATATTGTTTTGAATTTTATAAAATGTGGCGGGAATGGAGTTTCATATGATTATGAAATAAATGTTATGTAGATGGAAATCAGATTGAAAGAGATGAGGTTAAACAAGATTTTAAAAGAATGCAAGAATGGAAGTCTAAGTAGGTGAAATGAAATTACAAGCTAAGGTGAAATGATTTTACACTTATAGGAGAAATGGAATTCACGGATGCAGGAAAATTCAAAGAGAAAATATAATAAAAATTTTGCAATCATATGAAAAACATACAGGTGAGGAAAAACATGTAAACGAGTTTTACATATATAAGGAAAAGTAAAAACGAGTTTTAAAATAGAAGAAAGATATTTTGTTTTTACAGGGATAAAATTCAAAATAAAAATATTTTACTAGCCATGGATTTACAAAGAAAAAAACAACCCACGGTTTTTGAAAACAACACATGGTTTTGGAAATTTATCCACATATTCTACAAGAGTGAAAAATAAATGAGAAAGGTCAGTTGCAGCCAGCACATCAGTCAGCACAACAGCCATCGCAACCCACAAATAGGTCCACTCAGCAACTATTTCCTCTAAAGCAGTGCCAGCGTTCCAAATCACCTCCACCGAGCCTATTTTTTGTCATGGTTAGAGTTTATTATTCAATTTTCGCTAATAATACAATGTCTATTGAGACAACATTAAGGTAATCAGTTTTGTAAAAGATTAGTATAAATAATTCACTGTTCAAAGTATTCTAGGTTGATTTCTGAGTATATTTTTCCTACTGAGCAATTGTAATTTCCAAGTTTTGCTAGAGCATCAATAATACAAGGACCTATTTCAGGATTCATGTGGTGAAGTTTATTCTTCTTAACTGTGTTTTTCATTGTATTTCCTTTCTCTGTAAATTTGAAAAGTCTTAATTGTAAAACAGAAAGTGTGATCAATAAGACATGGTAATAAGAACACCTTATTCTGGCTTCTTTTGCAATTTATATGTTTTCTACTGAAGTCAATTGAAGAATGCTTAATTTCTTTTCAATCTCTACTGAATGTTACTTTTCTTCCATCGCCATAATCCATTTACAATCTTAAAGGATCCAGTTAATGCAACCTAGCTTGCCCTGTTATAAATCTTTTAAATATTGATGCAAAACCAGTTTTATTTTTGACTCCATAGCCCAATGGGAATATAGTCACTTAATCAAAAAAACAATCAAAATTAAACAAACAATCAAGCATATTCATAACTACCCTACAATTTATTAAAAAAAAATTAAATTTATAGAGAGATCCCTCTTTGAAGCTGGCAGGGCTTGATCCCAGCTTCCAAAGTGGTTTTGATATTGTCCTCTATGTTTATTCTCACAATCTCGTGAATTACAGAACAATAACATAGTGGCGACCATACTGGGGATTTTTTTTTATCTTCCTCAAAAAAGTGTATCAAGTTCCAGATCTGATTACTGATGGTAAACAATGATGAGACACAAGAAGGTTGAATTATTCACTTGGTGACTCCATGATTCAAAGAATCTAGGTTTTAGAGCATTCATGGTGACTCCACTACTTTTTGATCACATTTCTTGCTAAACAAGATGATAGTGTATGTGTCAAATCTTTTACCTTGTGAAGCTTTAAAATAATTCACAAATAAGTTAGCATAGTTTCAAATTGATGAAGATTTTTTAACGACCGTGTTTCATTGTTTGAAATTGAGAAAATTTTCTCTTGAAGGTAAAATTTGTTTTCTTGAGTTAGTTGTTGAAAGATTTGAGAAGGAGATTGAACTTTTATATTTTCATTTTCAATCATATAATTTTCAAGATCCTAAACAATTCTTGGAAAATATTCCTTCTCCAAAACAAGAAGAGATTGTACTACCTTTTGATATGCAGATTGATGAGAATCATGTTTTCAAGTACAAGGCTCAAACTATAGAATCAGGGTTTAACCTTGAGGATGAAACTGATGAAATCATCCATGATCTATTGGTCATTAAAGGCCTGGAAGCTAACATAATAAATCATGTTTTTATCGATCCTATAACAGACTACATGGAGGTTCTTTTTAGCTTAAGTGTACAACCATGTTTTCACTATAAAGACCAGATCTTCCAGTTGCCATTACATGTTACAGCTTTGATTTTGTGGACAAATAGTCAAGTTGTCCTTTTGATTATGCTAACAAGTAGTCAAGAAATCCACTTGTTTCAACAGCTACTTGACTGGATTCATTGGCATTTTTTTATTACTTGATTCAGCATGATTTTCAACAGAATAAGGTAGGTAGCAATGTGAAAATAAGCTTAGTGTTTTGAGTAAATTTTCCAAGAATTCTTTTTAGTTTCAGTTTTAGATTGCATTTCACATTTCATTTCACCGTGTTTCAGATTTCAGTGTGTGGAATGGTTTTGATTTCAGTTTGAATATTTTCAGTCACAAAGGTTTTCATTACAGAGCAAGTTGCAGATTTAGGATCAACCCAATGGATTAGACTACTAGTCTACAATGTTCTTGGCACCTCACAAGGAGAGTGCCATCCCTAGCTAGAGCCTATGCTAGGGTCCTATAATTTTTATAGGGTCATTGGATGATTACTGATGATTATTATGTTTGAGATGTTGTAAATAATATTTCATCCTTAAAATTGTTTCCAAGGAGAATCCAAGTATAAAGATTAGAGAGTGTTTTTTTTTACAGGAATGGTTGGATCAGATCATGTTGCAGGTGTTCTCATCAGAAAGTGCTCAGAAGCATATTTCCAACTGTATATCTGGTGCGTCAAACCGACTTCTAGATCACAATATCCAGAAAGTTGAAGTCAACTCCTTAGAACATCAAAACAAGAGAAATTATTTATTTTGAATTATTAAAATTAATTCAAAAACAAATAAATAAATACAAACTCTAAGTCATTAGAAACATATTTATCATGCGTCATCAAAAGTCAAAAAACGAAAATTAAAATTTATTTTATGTCCCCACCCCACATTTAATGCATTAAAATTCCCAAATATAAAAGCCTTGAGATCTCTGAATAAATAAATCAATGGTCATGAATATGATTTTGATTGAAGGGGGGTCTGAAATTTTTTTTTATTGTTTACTGCCTTTTACAAGTTGTCACCTTCATGTTATTTGGGACCCCCCTCTCCTAAAACCACTTACCCCCCCTCCGAAAACCATTAACTATATTGTTTTAACTTTTATAAAATGTGGCGGGAATGGAGTTTCATAAGATTATGAAATAAATGTTATGTGGATGGGAAGCAGATTGAGATTTTAAAGGAATGGACGAATGGAAGGCTAAGTGGATGAAATGAAATTACAAGCTAAGGTGTAAAATGATTTTACAACGATAGGTGAAATGGAATTCACAGATGCACGCAAATTACAAGAGAAAATACAATGAAGATTTTGTCATCATATGTTTAAAAATGCCTTTCCAATAAAGATAGATAAATCTTTTGGAACATTTCGGGATTTTTTTCAAAGAGAGAGAACTAGAATTGCATTGGTTTATCCCTCTTCAATACATTGGAGGATTAAGAACATTTTCGATATACGAGATAAGAAATTGTGAAAGCTTCTATCAAATTAATTTATTTTTTTATAATCTTTTGAAGGGCTTGATACGGTTTTATATCCAGGTTAATTTCAATGTATTTTAAAACATCATAATAAAAAACAATTGGGTAATTTTCATTTCTATTTGATATCGTTTAATGATTAAATAGGAAGGTTTAGTTTTCACAAGTTTAGTGGTCTAATCCTGGATAAAACAATGTATACAAACACAATTTCTCCAATTGAAAACTAAAAAAATTGCATCGCAACGCTTACAAATTCGAGAAACTCTTCACCTCTATTGAGAGATTTTTCATTTACGGGAAGGCCTTTAATATTTAAGGAAGAAAATCTCACACTTACAAATCCATGGGTGACTGACATATCACTGTTTTATAGTTGATATAAGTTAATTTATACCATTATACTATTTGGAAATTACTTCAAAACAACAACAGACTTCAGAGATTCTCTATTGTGGGAATTTCATCCAAATGCCAAAATAATTATTGTGTTGCCAAATTAAATGTTGAGAATTCGACCTAAACTCATAGACTGGTCAACGTTTTTCATCTTCAAGATTATCATAATTAGGTAAAAGGTTTTGTCATGGTGTACCTTTGACCAAAAAGTTGATTTGAGTGTTTGTTACGTCCACACTACTAGATTTTTTTTCTGTCGAAGAGAGAAATTATGTATGGTTTTAGGGTCCTATAATTTTTATAGGGTCGTTTGATGATCACTGATGATTATTATGTTTGAGATGTTGTAAATAATATTTCATCCTCCAAATTGTTTCCAAAGAGAATCCAAGTATGAAGATCAGAGATATTTTTTTTATAGGAATGGTTGGATCAGATCATGTTGTAGGTGTTCCCATCAGAAAGTGCTCATAAGCATCTTTCCAACGGTTTATCCGATGCGTCAAATTGACTTCTAGATCACAATATTCAGAAAGTCTAGATCACAATATTCGGAAAGTTGAAGTTTGCTCCTGATAACAAAAGAAATTATTTATTTTGAATTATTAAAATTAATTTAAATATAAATAAATAAAGACAAACTCTAAATCATTAGAAACATATTTATCATGCGTCAGCCAAAGTATAAAAAAAACCAAAAGTCCATTTCATTTTATGTCCCCACCCCGCATTTAATGCATTAAAATTCCCAAATATAAAGACCTTGAGATCCATGAATAAATAAATCAGTGGTCATGAATATGATTAGGACCCCAGCCCCTTCACCATTTAAGTGAAGGGGTCTGAAAATTTGTTTTATTGTTTATTGCCTTTTACTAGTTGCCACCTTCATGTTATTTCGGACCCCCCTCTCCTAAAACCACTTACTACCTACCCCCTTCCGAAAACCATTAACTATATTGTTTTGACTGTTATAAAATGTGGCGAGAATGGAGTTTCATATGATTATGAAATAAATGTTATGTGGATGGAAAGAACATTGAAAGAGATGAGGTGAAACAATATTTTAAAGGAATGCAAGAATGGAAGGCTAAGTGGGTGAAATGAATATTAAAAGAGAAAATACAATGAATATTTTGCAATCATGTGTTTATGTACAAGTGAGGGAAAACATGTAAATGAGTTTCACATATATAAGGAAAAGTAAAAATAATTTTTTATATAGAGGAAAGATATTTTGTTTTTACAAGGATAAAATTTAAAATAGAAATATTTTACTAGCCATATATTTACAAAGAAAAAACAACCCACGGCTTTTGAAAACAACACATGGTTTTGGAAATTTATCCACATATTCTACAAGAGTGAAAAATAAATGAGAAAGGTTAGTTGCAACCAGCACATCAGTCAGCACAACAGCCATTGCAACCCAAAAATAGGTCCACTCAGCAACTGTTTCCTCTAAAGCAGTGCCAGCGTTCCAAATCACCTCCATCGAGCCTATTTTTTGTCACGGTTAGAGTTTATTATTCAATTTTTTCTAATAATACAATGTCTGTTGAGACAACATTAAGGTAATCAGTTTTGTAAAAGAGTAGTATAAATACTTCACTGTTCAAAGTATTCTAGGTTGATTTCTGAGTATATTTTTCCTACCGAGCAATTGTAATTTCCAAGTTTTGCTAGAGCATCAATAATACAAGGACCTATTTCAGGATTCATGTGGTGTATTCATTGGTGAAGTTTATTCTTCTTAACTATGTTTTTCATTGTATTTCCTTTCTCTGTAAATTTGAAAAGTCTTAATTGTAAAACAGAAAGTGTGATCAATAAGACATGGTAATAAGAACACCTTATTCTGGCTTCTTTTGCAATTTATATGTTTTCTACTGAAGTTAGATTGAAGAATGCTTAATTTCTTTTCAATCTCTACTGAATTTCACTTTTCTTCCATCACCTTAATCCATTTACAATCTTAAAGGATCCAGTTAATGCAACCTAGCTTGCCCTGTTATAAATCTTTTAAACATTGATGCAAAACCAGTTTTATTTTTGACTCCATAGCCCAATGGGAATATAGTCACTTAATCAACAAAACAATAAAAATTAAACAAAAAATCAAGCATATTCATAACTAGCCTTAAATTTATTAAAAACAAAGTTAAATTTACAGAGAGATCCCTCTCTGAAGCTGGCAGGGCTTGATCCCAACTTCCAAAGTGGTTTTGATGTTGTCCTCTTATGTTTATTCTCACAATCTCTTGAATTACAAAACAATAACATAGTGGCGACCATACTGGGGAAAACATTTTATCTTACTCAAAAGAGTGTATCAAGTTCCAGATCTAATTACTGATGGTAGGCAATGATCAGACACAAGAAGGCTGAATTATTCTCTTGGCAACTCCATGATTCAAAGAATCCAGGTTTTAGAGCATTCATGGCGACTCCACTCAAATTTCTTGCTAAACAAGATGAGAGTGTATGTGTCAAATATTTTATCTTGTGAAGCTTTAAAAGAATTCAGGAATAAGTTAGCATAGTTTCAAATTGATGAATATTTTTTAACGACCGTGTTTCGTTGTTTGAAATCGAGAAAATTTTCTCCTGAAGGTCAAATTTGTTTTCTTGAGTTAGTTGTTGAAAGATTTGAGAAGGATATTGAACTTTTGGATTTTCATATTCAATCATATAATTTTCAAGATCCTAAACAATTCTTGGAAAATATTCCTTCTCCAAAACAAGAGGAGATTGTACTGCCTTTTGATTTGCAGATTGATGAGAATCATGTTTTCAAGTACAAGGCTGAAACTGTAGAATCATGGTTTAGCCTTGAGGATGAAACTGATGAAATCATCCTTGATCTACTGGTTATTGAAGGCTTGGAAGCTAACATAATTAATAATATTTTTATCGATCCTATAACAGACTACATGGAGGTTCTTTTCAACTTAAGTGTTCAACCATGTTTTCACTATAAGGAACAGATCCATCAGCAGTTTCCATTACATGTTACAACTTTGATTTTGTGGACAAATAGGCAAGTTTTCCTTTTGATTATGCTAACAAGTAGTCAAGAAGTCCACTTTTTTCAACAGCTACTTGACTGGCTTCATTAGAATTTTTGTATTACTTGATTCAGCATGATTTTCAACAGTATAGGGTAGGTAGCAATATGAAAATAAGCTCATTGTTTTGAGTATTTTTCCAAGAATTCTTTCCAGTTTCAGTTTCATATTTTAGTTCAATATGTTTCAAATTTTAGTGTGCATAATGGTTTTGATTTCAGTTTGAGTATTTTCAGTCACAAAGGTTTTTATGACAAAGTAGGTTGCAGATTCAGGATCAACCCAATGGATCAGACTACTAGTCTACAGTGTTCTTGGCACCTCACAAGGAGAGAGCCATCCCTAGCTGGAGCCTATGTTAGGGTCCTATAATTTTTATAGGGTTGTTTGATGATTACTGATAATTATTATGTTTGAGATGTTGTAAATAATATTTCATCCTTCAAATTGTTTCTAAGGAGAATCCAAGTATAAATATCAAAGAGTTTTTTTTTTTACAGGAATGGTTGGATCAGATCATGTTGCAGGTTTTCTCATCATAAAGTGCTCAGAGGCATCTTTCCAATGGTATATCTGATGTGTCAAATCGACTTCTAGATCACAATATCCAGAATGTTGAAGTAAGCTCCTCAGAACATCAAAACAAGAGAAATTATTTATTTTGAATTATTAAAATTAATTCAAAAATAAATAAATAAATACAAACTCTAAATCATTAGAAACATATTTATCATGTGTCAGCCAAAGTCAAAAAACCAAAATTAAAATTCATATTATGTCCCCACCCCGCATTTAATGCATTAAAATTCCCAAATATAAAAGCCTTGAGATCCGTGAATAAATAAATCAATGGTCATGAATATGATTTTGATCCTAGCCCCTCCAGCATTTAACTGAAGGGGGGGTCCGAAATTTTTTTGCCAAAATTAAAATTCATTTTATGTCCCCACCCCGCATTTAATGCATTAAAATTCCCAAATATAAAAAGCTTGAGATCCATGAATAAATAAATCAATGGTCATGAATATGATTCGGACCCAGCTCCTCTGGCATTTAACTGAAGGGGGGGTCCGAAAAGTTGTTTTATTGTTTATTGCCTTTTACCAAGTGTCACCTTCATGTTATTTGGGACCCCCTCTCCTAGAACCACTTACTACCTACCCCCCTCCGAAAACCATTAACTCTGTTTTTTTTAGTTTCATTAGATTATGAAATAAATGTTATGTGGATGGGAAGTAGATTGAGATTTTAAAGGAATGGACGAATGGAAGGCTAAGTGGGTGAAATGAAATTACAAGCTAAGGTGTAAAATGATTTTACAGCTACAGGTGAAATGGAATTCATAGATGCAAGAAAATTACAAGAGAAAATACAATGACCATTTTGTAATCATATGTTTATGTACAAGTGAGGAAAAACATGTAAACGAGTTTTACATATATAAGGAAAAGTAAAAATTATTTTTTATAGAGGAAATATATTTTTGTTTTTACAGAGATAAAATTCAATATAAAAATATTTTACTAGCCATGGATTTACAAAGAAAAAACAACCCATGGTTTTGGAAATTTATCCACATATTCTATAGGAGTGAAAATTAAATGAGAAAGTTCAGCTGCATCTATCACAACAGCCAATTTAGCCCACAAATAGGTCCACTCAACAGTTGTTTCCTCTATATCAGTGCTAGCGTTCTAGATCACCTCCACAGAGCCTATTTTTTGTCACAGTTAGAGTTTATTATTCAATTTTTGCTAATAATACACTGTCTATTGAGACAACATTAATGTAATCAGTTTTGTAAAATATTAGAATAAAGACTTCACTATTCGAAGTATTCTAGGTTGATTTCTGACTATATTTTTCCTACTGAGCAATTGTAATTTTCAAGTTTTGTTGAAGCATCAATAATACAAGGACCTATTTCAGTATTCATGTGGTGTATTCACTGGTGAAGTTTCTTCTTCTGTAATTGTGTTTTTCAATGTTTTTCCTTTCTCAGTAAATCTGAAAAGTCTTAATTATAAAACAGAAAGTGTGATGAATAAGACATGTTAATAAGAACACTTTATTTTGGTTGCTTTTGCAATTTATATGTTTTCTACTAAAGTCGGATTGAATAATACTTAATTTGTTTTCAATTTCTACTGAATTTCACTTTTCTTCCATCTCCATAATCCATTTAAAAATCTTAAAGGATCCAGTTAATGCAACCTAGCTTGCCCTGTTATAACTCTTTTAAATTTCTTCCATCTCCATAATCCATTTAAAAATCTTAAAGGATCCAGTTAATGCAACCTATCTTGCCCTATTATAACTCTTTTAAATTTCTTCCATCTCCATAATCCATTTAAAAATCTTAAAGGATCCAGTTAATGCAACCTAGCTTGCCCTGTTATAACTCTTTTAAATATTGATGCAAAAGCAGTTATATTTTTGACTCCATATCACAATGGGAATATAGTAACTTAATCAACAAAAAAATCAAAATTAAACAAAAAATCAAGAATATTCATAACTAGCCTAAAATTTATTAAAAACAAAGTTAAATTTTATAGAGATATCACTCTCTGAAGCTGGCAGGGCTAGATCCCAGCTTCCAAATTGGTTTTTATGTTTTCCTCTGTGTTTATTCTCACAATCTTGTAAATTAAAAAACGATAACATAGGGGAAACCTTTCAGGAAGTATCGCTTTTCATGGATACTTCAATGCACAAAGGCTGTATATTCCCACCCTGAATAAAATACTTTCTTAAATGCAACAATGGACATATACAACCCTACACATTAATTGGTCAATATCACAATAATTGTTGTCATAAAATGAGAGAGAGGAAATGGGGAGCCCATACCCCTGACAACAATAAACGTTGGATACTAAAAATCTTCGACTTTCATCATAGGGATATTTGTATCAACTTCTTGAACCACTCGATTTCCTCTCACCGGAGATGTCACAATCATGCTTGCCTGACCAAAAGAACAGATGCACCATGGATGCCAAGCCATCAATTCCATGACATGTGATAAGACCAGTCACTAAGCCAATGATTGGCTTAGTGATTGAGAAATAAGCTTCACCCAAGAATGCATACTAGGTGTCTTGTTGTTGAGACACAAAGTTAGATAAAATTCTTAATAATTGTGTTGACACCCAATCTTTAGGGACTAGGAAAATATTGTAAATATTAAATATGAATATGAGATCTTGGAATATGAATCCCGAGAGTCTCTCCTCTACTTATATATATTAGAAATATTCTTAATTGAAAAGTATTCATTCGTGGAGTTATCAATACCTGACTGACATGGTATCAGAGCATAGGTCCCATTCTAAGCATTTCTCTACCCTATAACAACTCCTATCTATTGCCATTTTTCCTGCTCCTATCCCCACTCTATCATTTATCCCTCTATGAAAAGTTGGAGCCTTAATTCCTTGTGCATTGAGCCTTGAATTATGTGTGATGAATGAAGCATTTTTACTATTGAATAGTGTGTTTAATTCCATGTATGCAGGTATTTGATCGCATTTGTGTTGAAGCTCCTAAATACAAAGGTTCATTTCCGTGCATTAATTGAATTTTGTGCGTAACTCATGGATTATATGTGTGTTGAGCCAAGCATTTAAATGTGCGTTTATTGTTTCATATGTTACATTTTTCAAAGGATTAAGGTATATAAGTTGTCGCATATCATTCATTCTCATACCCATTTGTGTGGTTGTGTACTAGACTGTCCATTGTGACTGCATATTGGATAGGATCATAGTTTTTTTGAGTGTGTTGAATCTCTAAATACAATGTTTAATGGTGCTCTTTACATGTGCATTGGTAGCATTGAATATTTAAACCCTGGCATGTGATGATTTTTTATATGCTAGTGGTATGCGATGAAGTTTTATATGTTGGTCATAATTCTCTGTGTTGATGTCCTGCATTGAATATCTCTACATATTATATGTTGGCTATATGTTGAAGTTAAATATACAATGTTAAATTAATTTATATGTGCATTGAAGTTTTATATCTATTGGTTCAAAATATGTATGTTTGTTGGTGCATTGATTTATATATGCAATGGTTTATATGCTAGCTCGAAATATGTAGATTGAGGCATGATATTGTAGTGTATGTTGTACATAAGCTAAAGTTTGGTTGTAAAATGCTTATTTACATTGAACCCTATCTCAAGAGTTTTTTTTAACAAGATTGAGGGAAGTTATCAATGTAGTAAACAAAGGAATATTGCAACATTTTTTTTGGTGAACAAACACGAATTTTAGAACTTTTCAATGCATATTATTATTGTGCTCAACTCACCTTAAAATTCATTCACTCATATCAATAGTTAGAGTAGTTCTCTCTGGAAAAGGGACATGAATGGTCCAGAAGATAAATCATACCCTCATTGTCAATGTATTTTGGAAAAGAGTTTGTGAAGGAGAAGGTGGAAATCCTCCTAAAAAGCCCACATCTGACAAATAGATCACCACATGGGAGAAAAGAAACAACAAGGAATATGCTTTGATTGCAACATTAGTAAATGGAGAGATGAGTCGTCACATTGCACCATTTACAAATTCTTTTAGTGCTTTAAAGAAGTTGAAAGACTTATATGACTCACACTCTGAGCTTGAAATAGTCCAAATTATGATCAAACTCTTCAATCTAGAATTGAAAGATGTTAATCCCCTTGCCCTAGCCTCTTAAATAATATCCATTATGCATGATATAAAATCCACCCGAGTTCAAATATTTGTTCCTCTCATAGCTTTCATCAAGGCACTATATCCCACATATTGTCATTATCTTGAATCATTACAAGCTAGTGGAAAAATTAAGGAGATTTCCTTTGCCTCTCTTGTGGAGAAGTTTGCAGAAAGAGAGAAATATTCTGGGAAGAAGAAGACAACTACTCAGCCATTTGAAGAACATAAGTGCCTTGCATAGAAAGAGAAGAATGAGGCACAATATTCTTCTAGAGGAAGAGGTGGCAGAAGAGGATGTGGAAAGAACAATAACATAGGCAAGGAGGTTAAACGTAACCAAGGAGGAAGACCTGATCTTCATTGTATATGGTGCAAAAAAAATGGACATGATGCTTCCACATGCATGATCTCTTGGTATAGAATCTGTTATTAAATGAGCTCCAAAAGTAGAAGAAAAGAGAGATCAACGCCTTAGGAATTAGCCACTTCGAGGGGGAAACCTCCTTTATAATTACATAAATGAACACTTCTTGGATGATTCAAATGACAAAACCTCCTTTCTTTATATAGGAGTCCATGGGGTCACAATACAATCCTATTTGACCTAACAATAATAATCCAAGGGATAACAATAGCAATAGTGGGGTTTTATGAGGTACAATAATAACAATATGAGGACTACATGGGTACAATAATAACAATACGGGGGATACACTAAAAAAATAAGGGACTACACTAGTAATATAGGGACCTAAATGCCCCTCTTCTTCAAAAAAGTGTTTTCCTCAATGCTTGAGTAGCTCTGGATGCTTTTGTATAGAATTCTCATTCTCCCATGTGGAATCTTCAGTGGGTAAATTCTTCCACTTGATGACATACTCTGCAATTGATCGATTTCGTAGCTATCGAGTTCTTGCTTTTGTGACTGCTTCAGGTTCCAATATAATTTTTCCTTCCTCATCAAGTTTTGGTAATATTGTTTGGACTGGAATTTTGTCACCTATAACCTTCTTTAAGCATGAAACATGGAAAACTGGGTGCACTCGAGAAGAAGTAGGAAGCTCCAATTTGTATGCCATAGTACCAATCTTTTGTAACAACTTGTAAGGACCATAGTAATTTGGCGATAATTTATTATCCTTCTTAGCTTGCATGAGTGATAATTGTTTGTATGGTTGTAGATGTAAAAATACCCAGTCTCATACATCAAAACTTCTCTCGCTGCGATGTTGATCTACCTGTTGTTTCATTCGATTTTGTGCCAGATTTAGGTTATCATTTAAGAGTTGGAGAACTTGTTGTTCATGCTTGATGTGATCTTCAACTGCTTGAACCTTATAATTTTCTCTTAAAGATGATGTGATGGACAAGGGATGATATCCATTAAGTGCCATAAATGTGGTCATTTTGCCTGCAGTATGGAAGGAAGTGTTATACCACCATTCAACTAGAGGTAACCACTTGACCCATTTTGTTTGTTTATCATATACAAAACATCAAATATAGCATTCCAAACATTTGTTCACTATTTTAGTTTTCCCATCGGATTGAGGATGATAAGATGAGCTATGGGCTAGTTGAGTACCCAAAAAATAAAATAATTCCATCCAAAAATTTCTAGTGAAAATGGGATCTTTGTCTCTTACAATAATCTTTGGATTTCCATGTATCTTTTGAATTGTTTCCATAAATTCAGTAGCAACTGTACTTTATTTAAATGGATGAGATAATGCACAAAAGTGTGCATACTTGGTAAATCTATCAAATACCACCATGATGACACTCTTTCCTTCTGATTTTGGTAAACCTGTGATAAAATCCATTGAAACCTCCTCCCAACGTTGACTTGGAATGTGTAAAGGTTGTAGCAGACTCGGGGTCTTAATTTTCTCAACTTTATTTTGTTGGAAAACCAAATATTCTGCCAAAAAATTTTGAATATTAGATTTAAGGCCATCCTAAAAAAAATCTTTCTTCACCCTTTGGTATGTTTTTAAAATTTCGAGTGTCCTCCAACGGGAGAGGTGTGCAATTTCAAAAGAATCTTTTGTTTTAGTTGGGAATTATTACAAAGATATAAGTGATCTTTTTACCATAAGGGATCATTTTTCCAACTAAATGTATCAGATGTACTGGGATTTTGTTGCAACTTTTGAATGAATGTCCACACTTCTTCTTCATTCTTCCATTCCTCCCTTACTTCGGTTATGCAATCTGGTTGGATAATAGAAATGGCACAAAGCAATGCTTCCACCTCCTCATCCTTTCTTGAGAGTGCATCTGCAACAACATTTAACTTCCATTTTTTGTAGATGATTTCAAAGTCATAACCCAACATTTTTGTGACCCATTTTTTATGTTCTTATAAATATAGTCTTTGTTCCAAAAAGTATTTAATACTATCATGATCAATTTTTACCTTGAAGTTTCTTCCCATTAGGTAAGGTCGCCATTTATTTAATGCATGTAGTATTGCCAGCATTTCCTTCTCATAAATATCTTTCTGTAAATAATTTCCTTTTATTGGACGACTTTCAAAAGAAGTGGGTCTTCCTTCTTGTATTAAAACAACATCAATTCCATTTCTTGAGGCATCACATTCCACTCTAAAGGTTTTTGTGAAGTCTGGCGTAGTTAAGATTGGTGCTAGGCACATTGCCTCTTTAAGATGTTTAAAGGCCTTGGTTGCTTCAGGAGTTCATGAAAATGCATCTTTCTTCAATAATGTTGTTAGAGGTGTTGCTATTCTCCCATAATTATTAACAAACTTGCGATAATACCCTGTTAACCTGAGAAATTCTCGCAACTGCTTTATGCTTGTGGGGACTTTTCATTCCGTAGTGGATTAATTTTTTTAGGGTCTCCCTTAACACCCTCCTAAGATACAATATGACCCACATATTCCACCTCTTGTACTCCAAAGAAACATTTGGAGGTTTTTGCATAAGGTTGTTTCTCCTCCAATAGTTTGAGCACCATGTCAACATGTTGAACATGATCCTTCCAAGACCTGTTGTAGATTAGTATATCATCAAAAAATACTAACACAATTTTTCTAAGGGTTTAAAAATGGAATTCATCAACCCTTGAAATTTAAAAGGTTCATTGGTAAGGCCAAAAGGCATGACCAAAAATTCATAATGACGCTCATGAGTTCAAAATGTTGTTTTCAAAATATCTTCAGTCTTCATTCTAATTTGATGATATCTTGAACGAAGATCCAACTTGGTAAAATAAATTGTTCCATGTAATTCATCCAATAATTCATCAATCATAGGAATGAGAAATTTATCTTTGCTAGTGAGCTTATTAAGCTCCCTATAATCCGGAAACATGCGCCATGATCCATCCTTCTTGTGCACCAATATTACTAGAGCAAAGAAAGAACTTTGATGAGGTTGAATTATACCAGCCTCTAACATTTCTGCAATCATACATTCAATTTCTCTCTTTTGGACATAAGGATATCTGTAAGGTATGATGTTTGGAGGAACACTTCCTGGAATCAAATGAATAACATGATCTTGATCACGAATAGGTTGGAGTCCTTTGGGAGTTTCAAACACCTTGAAATGATTGTCCAAGACTTTTTGCAGATCCGGAGAAATAGATGATTTTGATGTTGGAACTTCTAATGAGCATAATTGTGCAATTACACCTCATTGTTATTTATTCAAAAGCTTTATCATGACATTAGAGCTTATTATCTTTCTTGGCTTCCCTGCGATACCCTGTAATTAAACTTCCTTTCCTTCTGAAAAAAAATTCAAGAAAATTTCTTGAAAATTAAAAGCTATTGTTCCCAAATATTGTAACCATTGTACTCCTTATACAACATCTGCACCTCCCATTGGAATGGAAAGCATTGGATTAATCAATACATATTCCTACATGGTTATATTGATATTATGTCATTTTTTAAAGCAATTTATAGACCCTCCATTTGCAACCATCACTTGACACTTTGGTGCTGGGTATAGGAAGCAATTCAATTCCTTGGCTACCTTACAATGAATAAAATTATGGGTACTACCTGAATCAATCAACACTATTACCTTTTTCTTCTTGATATGTCCTTCTATCTTGAGAGTTTGAGGAGTGGTAATTCCTGCCAATGCATTACAAGATATGGTCAGACTCATTTCTTCTTTCTCTATGGTTGGTTCTTAGTGTATATCCTCTTCTTTTGAAGTTTCTTGTTCATTTTCTTCCTCGTTTTCACAATCTATGTAAAATAATTTCTTCTCGGCACACTTATGACCTTTAGTGTATTTGCTATCACAACTATAGAAAAGTCCTTTTCCTCTTTTTTTGTCCAATTGTTGTGGTGTCAACCTTGTAGGTTGTGGAAGTCTAGGAGTAGCAACACTTCCATCTTTATATATGTTAGTGGTAGGCTTCCTTGTCGCCATAAATATACTTTCAAATTTTCTTGCCAACCTGAATTTATTCTCCAATGAATCAAGCTCCCAAAGGCGAACCTCATGTTGGATGTTATCCATTAAAGTCCCTATGAAGACATCAATCATGCGTTCCTATGGAATATTTATTACCCTTATATTCAATTTTTGGAATTCCTCAATGTGCTCCACCATTGAAACCTTTTGTTTGAGATTTATTAATTGGCTAAAGAAGGTGTTCCTCTTTGTATCCTCATAACGTGCTATCATTTCCTCCGTAAAAATTGACCAAGTAAAAAAAAAATTACGAGAGAAAATCCATTGATACCAGACAAATGTATTTTGTTCTAAATGTAAAGTTGAAATGTGTACCTTTTGTGTGTTTTTCACATTATGGAGATCAAAATATTATTCCAACTGTAGTATCCATGTAACGGGATCCTTGCCATCAAAATTCCTCATATCCATCTTTGGGATATGGTGGGTCTTCAATCCAACATTAGAGTTTATGAAATCATGATTAAAATTTGTTTTGTTCTCATCATGGGTTTCGTGTACTACCTTTTCGCCATTAGGAATCATTTCTTGTATCAACTTTGTCAAACCTTCCTTCAAACCTTCCATGTCTTCTTTATAGCATTCTTCATGTCTTCCATGTTAGATTCCATGCCATCAATATTAACTTCCACGCATTTCTTCAAACCCTCCATATTAGCTTCCATCCCTTTCTTCAAACCATCCATCTTGGCTTCCACGCCTTTCTTCAAAACTTCCATTTCATTTTTTGTTTCTCTTTGCGAGAGCGAAATTTGGTGCACTTGCTCTTGTAATTTTGATATATCATGTTGCACTTCTTCCTGTTCATGAGTCATAGTAAAGCCTTCTGAGGGATTAATGTGTGTTGAATTAATTTTAGGGGGAATTTTAGAACCCAATATAGATATATATGCTTCACTATGCCCTTGGAATCACTTCAAACTGATTTTTCAAACAGTACTTACGCAATTTGAAAAACAAAATACACACATTTTTCTTTCTTTTGAGGAGCTCAATATTGAAACTGATGTATCTATGTAATTTAGGATCTCAGAGATTTAATATTAGGTCCTGTAATATCCCTCTGAGTATTCTTTCCAATGCCATAGGTCTGACCTGATTTGGATTATTCAAGGCAAAGTTATTCCCAATCTCCCACAATGACCTAATTATGGACTGGTTTAGTAGAGAAAATTGTATGGCGTGCCACGTGTAATTGTTTCCTCATTCAGCTCTGAAATTGATACATATAAAAGTATAGTCCATGTAATTTCATCCAATTGTTACATAATTCCAATCCGATGCTCAGAGAGAGAGTTACGACGATTTTCCCAAGGTCACCTCTTTGAGATGAAATTCGAGAGCCTACAAAAACCCTAACTTCCACTGATCATATCTCCAAAAATATTGCGAACCAAGATCTGAAATTTTTACATGAACTTCCTCAAGATTTCTTTGCAAATGGGTTTTTTTAGCATCTGAACCTTCGTATAAAAAAAATATATAGCGAAAATGCTTTGATGACCTGTTTGAAGTAGTGAAACCCTAGAATCCAAAGCTCTGATACAAAATGTTATGAAACCAACTCCAAAAATAGAAGAAAAGAGAGAAAAAAGCCTTAGAAATCAGCCACTTCGAGGTGGCAACCTCATTTACATTACATAAATGAATAATTCTTGGATGATTCAAATGAAAAAACTTTTTTTTCTATATATATGAGTCCATGGGGTCAGAATATAATCCTATCCTATTTAACAATAATAATCTAAGGGCCAACAATAGCAACAATGGGGTTTTATGGGGTATATTAATAACAATATGGAGACTATAGGGGTACTATAATAACAATAAGGGGGCTACACTACAACAATAAGGGACTACATTAGTAATATAGGGACCTAACATAATCAAACAAGAAAGGAATGAAAAGAAACGAAAATCACCAGATCCAGGGAAAGGTAAAGCACCTGATCCACTCATTATCTTATGGCTCATTGCAATATTGGAGTAATTTAATACTTTTTTAATGTTTCGCCTGACTCGTGGAGTTACCAAGGCATGTGCATGGTTTCTTGATTAAGGAGAAACTTTCCACATGACCTTTCGACAATATTTCTTTGAAGAATTGAGTGACAATGTAGATGGAGTTGTATACTTTGCAGACAAGTTAAAACTCAAGCCATCCAATCTTGGCACCATCAAGCTCAAATTTCCTGGACTCCCTGACTTCCTTCTACATTATGTTCTCTACCTCCCAGAGTTGCAAAGAAAATTGTTTTCCTTGGTTCACATCCGCTTGCAAGGACCATTCACATGTTTTAAGGCAAGGTTGAGGTGAGAAAACCATAGAAAACTCACTTTTCATGAATGGGATAGAAGAAGAAAGACTCTTTAAGCTACATGGAACTTCTGCTCATGCACAAAAATTTGCATATAGTTCTAAATATGATGAAGTTACACTACCTTCTAGTCTCTTATGTCATGCTAGATTGGACATATCAACTATGAAAGTCTTTGTTTATTGAAAAGAAATGGTGTTACTGGTTTTGTCATCATTCCTAGGAAACTTAAGCAATTTTATGCTTGTATCTTAGGAAAATACAACAAAAAATCATTTCATGATTCTCATTCCAGAGCACATAGAAATCTTGAACTGATTCATTATGGCTTGTGTGGCCCTATGCAAGCTCCTTCTGCAAATGGAAATAAATACATGATGAATTTTATTGATACTACACCAGAATGTGTTGGTTATATCTATTGAAGAACAAAACTGAAGCTTTAGAAATTTTCAAAAACTTTCATGCATGGATTGAAAACAATACACAATATCATATTGGCTTTATTCATATTGATAATAGAAAATAATATACTTAAAACAAATTTGAAAACCATCTTCACGCGCATGGGATCCAACATCAAGAAACAATTCCTTATAATCCTCAACAAAACGTTGTAGCCGAAGTAATGGATAGAACAATCTTAAATATGGTATGTTCAATGGTGTTTTTCAAAAATGTAAATTTGATGTTCTGGGCTAATGTAGTTTTATGTGAAATGTATATTAAGAATAGGTTTCCATCTCATGCTCTAAAAAACAAGGTTCCCTATGAAATGTGGTATGGCCACATTCCTTCATTAACGCATCTTAAGGTTTTTGGTTCCACCTGTTATGCCTTGAAACCTAAGGAACAAAGAAACAAACTTGGTGCAAGGAGTCAAAGATGTTCCTTATTGGGGTACTCATATACCTCCAAAGCATATCGTCTCTATGATGAAGCAAATAAGAAGTTTATATTGTCTAGAGATGTATTTTTTCTTGAATCTTCCAAGATTGACAATGTTGTTGAGCGACAACTTGATTGCTTGGAAATATTTGGGAATGAAAAATATTTTTAGGAATTTGATAATGAGATTCCACATATTTAAGGGGGGATCCCTATCTTAGATCAATCTGTGGGATCTCATTTGGAAGAACTCTCCCCCCCTCATGAAGCTCCAACCAATAATCATGAAGACACTTTGAGTGATGTGATTGAGAGAATTGGAAGGATAAATATTGATTCAGACCCATCTCAATCAACTAAACATGGGCCATCTTAGAAAGGTTCATTAAAATGGCTCACAAAGACACTTGAAAGTGTTCATTCTGATGAGGTTGGAAAGATAGGAATCAGAAGTTATACTATATAAAATGGAGGTGATGTAGATGATTATGATTCAAGTGTTGATATGAATGTTTCTTATGATTGTGAATTAAATTTGTTTACAAATTTTGAACAAAATTCCTTTAAATAAGTTGCTTCTCATGATGAATGGAAAGAATAAACACATAAAGAGTATGATGCTCTGATAAAGAATGGAACCTGGAAGCTGGTGGACCCTCCATTGGGAATGTTACATGTCATTTTGTCACTATTAGTAAAATGACCACCAATCCGGATCTCTCGCCATCCAAATAAATCCCCTGTAATGTTGGAAGAAAAACAATCCCAAATATAACAAGAATCCTAGATTACATTGCGTAAAAACCTATTTTCAAGAACTTGTGCATTTTCCATAATCATTACCTGCGCAAGTGCAGTTTTGACCTTTATGGCCTCCACATTCCTATGCTCTGTCTTCCACTAAAAAGTGCACAAAAATCTTAACAAAGGTAAAAATAAAAAGTGATTTCTATAAGCTTTGTTCGAGGAATATTTCCTAATTGAAGGCCTCGATCCCCTGCTTTCTTGGGCCTCATTCGTTGAGAAGAGGATCTCAAACCTCCTCCTCTTGTCCTATAAATTCAAAAAATACCAAAGGGTGAGGGAGACTTTTTGAATGTAAAATTATGTTGTTGGATTGGGGCTGGAAGCTTATCATTGAAGGAAGTATTGGAGACTATTGGGAAGAGGCTTACAACATCAAGGCTAAGGTTGTATTGCTTGTTCTTATTCAATATTAATACAAGCAACTGTTTCTTTCTTATTTTCACTTTTTATGATGCTCATTGCAAAGCTCCTTGATATTTTACATATTTTATAATTGAGTATTGGATTAATATTATGATATAGGCTATGTTTCAATTTCCATTATTTTGTATTCCAATTTTTATCTATGTTATGCTTTTACTCTTTGTCTGGTTATTTCTATGCATGCCTTCTCTTGAAGAAAAAATGGAGGAATTTTTCCCAAGATGTGGTTGACATGCCCTGACTGTGCGAAGACAGATCTTCCATGCACCGGATGATGACGCCCTACTAAGCCAGCTCTAACATGATGCAGAACCTCAACTCAAAAATCATTCACATCGGTGCTCTGCTGCACCTGATCTCCTGCCGTACACTGAATCCCATGCAATCTTTGTCCCACATCGCATATGCAAGTGTGCCACAATCTCGCACAAAATCTGCGCTCATGCCACAGGTCTTCAAAAGGTGCTAAAGCTCCTCATTTTGACATCCCTCTACTGCTCCATCTAGACTCTAGATCCATTTATGTCTCTTCCCTTTCCATCACGTTGCTGCTCCAGCTTCCCTGCGCTCTCTCACTGCTATGCGCTCCCCTTGACGTGCGCCCCTTGTCGTGCACCCTCCTATATCATGCTCCTCTCTCTGATTTCCTCCTCGTTGCACGCCCCCTACTATGTGCCCCCCGAATGTGTGCCTCCCTATGGAAATCCCCTCCTATTTTCCTTCTCCCTGCTGCGTGCCCCCCTTCTTCCCACCCCCTACTACCTGCCCTCCCCCGCTGTGCTTCTCTGTTGCGTGTTCTCCTACTGCGCAACTTACTTCTCTGAGCTCGGTCTTCCCCCCTCTACTTTTTAGCCTCCCCATGGCTCCACGCCAGCGTCAAAAGCCCATGAGGGGTAGCCAAAGAGGTGCGTTCTCGGGTCATTATCATCGCGGTCAAGATCACCGTCTGGTATCCATTGAAGGTTCCTATTTTGGAAGCCACGATAGGGAGGCTAATCAAAGGAATGATCGCACCCAAGATGAGATAATCTTATCTCTAGAGAATTAGAGGGGCAAAAGAGACCCCAAGAATTCTACCATTTCACACTTGGAGCCGCCCAATCCTCGAAAAATCGATCCACACCCTGTTCACGAGCCAACGGAGGAGGATAAAAACGTTTGGATCATGGGTTCAAATGGAGTTTGGACCAGAGTTCCAGATGTTGAGTACCCTGTTTCTCCTATCATCTGCGTAACCCCCACGTGAGCCAACAACTTAAGAGGAGGCCATTGCACATGAATATGGATGCCTCATCGAGGAGGAGGACCCCGCTACAGAGGATGATGAAGGAATACCATGACTGAACGGTTTCTTGCTTCATATTGGTTTTCTGTCATTTCAGCACATACTACAACTATTTTGTTTTATATGTGTTACGGAACACTTTGTAAATCATGACTGTTTGACGATACTAAGGGGTTGGTTTCCTCCTAGGAGGTAGCCCCAATCCTGCTCTATTTTGAAAGCTTATAAGGTTGGGATAGGCTAAGCACCGCTTACCATCTCAACCCAATGCCTATGTAAAGTTTCTTTTATGATCTAATATAGCTTAGCCTAACTTACAAAAAAAAACAAAGGAGGTATTTTGAAAGTATCGAAGGACATCTACAATAATTTCGTAGAAAATTAAGAGGTCTTGCAGATCTTGTATATCATGCTTCAGTTATAAAATAAGGAACATTTATGATCACTTGTTTGTTTGTTTCTAGAATTTTCTTTGAATCTAGGGAGATCGTTCGTGTCCGCAAGAGTGATTTTTCTGATATAAAAAATTGGTGACCATAATGGGGAATGATTTTTTCTTCATTATGCCTTCCTGTAATATCTGATTTCTTTCTGATTTCCTTTATTGACTATGTTTAGAACCTTGAAAAAATAAATTTTTGGACTTGTGGCTTTATTGCTTATTTTGCTTAATTTTTGATCGATCTTTGTGATTTTTCTTTAGAAACAATGTGCAAGTTGTGCACTTATCCTTTAGCAACAGCACGACTGCGCAGGAAGACTAACTAGTTAACTGCACAAGTCTGTAAAATTTTGAAAAAATTAAGGTTTTTATTTGTTGGGTCCATTTTTTGTTTTTTTGTTGTGTTTTCTTGGGTTTGCTTACATTCTGAAGAACTTTACTTTAGTTTCAGTGGATGTTTTGAATCACTTTATTAAATAATTACCCATATTTACAAATTAAGGTTGAATGTTTGATCTGGTGGATTTTTTATTTATCAAAAGAAAGGTTGGTCATTACTGAGATAGTTTGTGCTTGTCTTTCTTCTTGCAAAGGATAAGATTCAATACTTTGTTTACCTTTTTGTAAAGGATCACTTGAATTGGTGAACGTTAGTTTTTTTCAAGTTGAGAATTTTTCATTCATGAGTTGATTCTTTTAGTGAAATTGAAATGAATAATGTGCATTCCTTTTAAGCAAAGAAACAACTTAGGATTGTGTTTTTAGTGATTTTTTATTCATTACATTCAGTTGGAAAGATTGATTTGAAAACTTGTTGGTTTTCTCTGTTGCATTTTAGATTTTAGGGTTTTGTGTTCAAAGGAAGTTTTTTTATGATTATTGTGTTATTGGATGAATTGAAATTAAAAATCGAAATCATTGCATTGGATCAAATATGAAAGTGACAATTTTATGTTTGATGAAAGGAAATATGATGAAAATAGAAGTTTTGCATCTTGTTTGAATTTTGAAACGAACTTTCTCCTTACCGTAGATAGAATTCCATCGAAATCAAAAGATCCATTTTCACATATTTGTTGCATTAGAATTGTTGAAGTTGAAAACTAATATCATCTACACCACATTTGTTAAAACAACTTTAATGAAAATAGGAACTTTAAAATTAATCAAACATTAAATCAACCAAACATTAGTGGTTCTAGGTTAGAAGACGTGTTTTGATGTCTATAAACATAACAGTTGTTGTTATTTGTGTTTGACACATTCTACGAGTAGTCAGTATCCCACATATGTAAGTATATAGGATCATTCTCCACATACCTTCAAGTGTATCAGATGGCACTCCACTTATGAAAAGTATATCGAGATGCTTCCTACCATACATGCTCGCATTAGACATCACTAACACGGATTGTACCTCCACGTACCTCGAGTATATTTTGGAAGCCCCATTATAGGTTACATACCATCCACAAGTAACCGAGTCAACCACTTTGTCATATGTGATACACCAAACACAACATTCAGGGAGATTACCTACAAGTATTAGAAACTATATTCTGCAAGTTATAATGGCTTAGTAATCATTTTCTACCTAGTTACTTTCATTTTTTACTTTTGTTTATTTATTTGATTGATTAAAAATTGGAATATAGCTTTAATAAATTTAATTGTGGCATAATTACCAAGACATTCACGTAGAATCCATGGTTTACCCCTTGAGTAAACACCTGGTCAATTGGAAAAAATCAAGGTAGAAAGATCGAAATCAACAGAAACCTTAGATCAACCTAAAACATCTGGAGTTGGAGAGGTTCAAACAGTAGAATCTGAAGTAACTCAACCGCATAGAATACATGCATACATAGTTCAGTATGAGCATGAAGTCACTGGAATTTTAGAACCTAATGCTATTCAGGGAGAGTTCGAGATCAGTAGAAATTTAGAGATAGAATTTGAACCAAACATTGAAGAACCGGAATCTCATATTTATGAGCCTGATTCATCTTCAGTTTCTATATCTGCTACTCCTCAATCAATTTTGTTAGTATGAATCTTTTGTCGAAAAAATACCACTTTAGCTACGCATAACAAATAGCCCTAACATCAATTATGGCTGCCAATATCTTTAAATATGTAGTTAGTTGATCCAAATAAAGCTGCACAAATTCAGGTCTATGCATAAAAAGACATTAAGCAGTAAAAATGAAATGTTGCTCCATGAATCCAATAGATAAGACAAGAACAATATTTTTTAAAGAATTTTTATATTAAAGGGGCACTTGAGAGGAAAACAAGAAAGGTGTTTCCAATTCTCCTCAATGGGATGGGTTCTTGAAAGTCCTCAGCATTTCAGATCTAAAATTTCTCTCTCTTATTGGTGTAGAAAACCCAGACAAACATAAAACTCAAAGGGAGTTCACAAAACATGGCTCAAAGTCGGACCAAGAGTATAGATCCAGAGTGGTCTGATATGCAAATGAAAGGTGACAAATGAATGGGAAAACCCTTCTATTTATAACAAAATATTAGGGTATTCTAGAACTTGGTGTATGAATAAAATATTATTAACCAAATTCTAGAACCACCTTTTAGGAATATTTTATTATATTTATCGGAGGGAAAAGGGTTTTTGATTTGGGTCAAATCCTTTATTTATAAATAATAAATAAATAAATAATTTATTTATTATTTTAAGGAAATGGTGGAAATATAATTAAATAAATAATGATTTATTTAATTATTTATAAGTGATTTAGTCAAATTTAACTAGGAATATTATTTAAATAAGGATTAAATAACTTATTCCTAGGAAATAATCAAATAAATAAGGATTTATTTAATTGATTTCCTTGTTTTGGGTTAAATATGACCATGAATAATAATTAAATTGATGTTTAACTAATTATTCTTTGAGGAAATATAAACAAATATAGATTTGTTTATTATTTCCTTTTGGGGTTTCCTGTTTAGACCATAAACAACTTAATAAAGGTGTTTTACTAAGTTATTTCACATAGTGAAAGCAATTTTACTTGGGGTAAAATTGGTCTTACATGGTGTACTTGGGTCCATCTAATGACAATAGGTTAGATGACCCAAAAATGGTGTAACAAATTTCATCTTAAATAACTACAATTACAAGTGGTCTACCTCCTGTTATTCTAATTATTGAAGATATTATTGAAGAAGAAGAGGAAGAATCCGAAAATAATCCTCTTACTACTAGTGATCCATTAATTGTTAAAAGTCTTCCTTTTGAACCTTTTCAACCAGATGCATGGTATTTTACTCCATTGACCTTTTGAGGTCAAGCTATTCCTCGTTTACACACTCCTTTTAATTTTATACCTAAGTGAATCATGTTGGATATTCCTCCTGTAAACTTAACCTCATATTTTCTGATGAGTACACCACTTAGCCAACCCGCTGTAAATTCTATGTTTAAAGGATATCTGGAGTCATTATTATACTTCTTATCCAAATTATATTGATAGTGTTCCCTTTTTGGGGAAAAATACTACTTCTTATGAAGATGTCATCGGTTTTCTTAAGGATTCATCCATGATGGGAAATTTTTCACTCCCTCCACCCAAATTTCCTTTTAATATCTCCCAGGTCAACATGATATCATCAAGCATTCAAGAATCATATGACCCTTGGATCGTGCTTATAGAATCATATTTTACCACTTATGGTGATCAAATGAATTTAAACCCATTTGAAATAGCTTATCAGTTTGTTCAATCGTTTTCATAACCCCTTCATATTGAAATTGATCGAGTAAATGCGATCATTCACGAGTATTCCCAGTCATCCTAGTTGGAACCAATATAATTTCCTGATCCTTTCGATAACATGTTTCCAACAGATGAAAGTATAATGGAAGTTATGATTTTAGATGAAATTCCTTGGGACGATTATCATCATCGTTCCTCTTTTCTTCCCAACCTCGAAAATATTGAGAATAAATTTTCTACTATTTTTTTACCTGAGATTGTAGATGATCCTGAATTCCCTATTTCGATTTTCGAATCTAAATTTGAAAAGAATTTGGAAAATATATCTACAACAACCCCACTTAAAATTTCAGTGAAACCTTGAATTACAAAGAACATTCATATAGGTGCTTCATATTCACTTGATGAAATTTAGACTTATAAGGCCCTATTACAAGGATTCTGAGAATTTGTTTTTGGTCTTATGAGGAAATTCCAGTAATAGACTTGAGTATCATAGTTCGTGAGATAAAGACTTACTCGGGTGCTAAGCCTATTAGACAAATATTACGTCTTATGCATCCTAGAACAGTTTTCGCAATTAACGTTGGAGTTGAAAAACTTCTAAAGGCTAGTTTTATCTATCTTGCTCCATTGAGTGATTGGGTTTACAAAATCGATCCTTTTAATAATAAGAAATGGACCTTAATATTATGGGTTGATTACAAACATATTAACAAATCTTATCCAAAAGAAAACTATCCTACTCCCTATATCGACCAAATAATTGATGATTGTGTCGGTAATGAAATTTTTTCTTTTATGGATGGATTTTTCAGATACATCCAAATCAACATACTCCCAACGGATCAATATAAAATTGCATTCATTTTCCCATGGGGAACTTTTTCTTATCAAAAAATTTTGTTCATACTAAATAAGGTTAGTGCTACTTTTCAAAGGGCTATGTCTTATGCTTTCCACGATATTAAGCATATTGTACAACCGTATTTGGATGATCTACCATCCCATTCATTGAAACAAGAAGATCATCCAATAAATTTATGAGCGATTTTTCTCCAATGTCGGCATTATAATATATGCTTAAATCTGCACCAATGTGTCTTTTTGTGTAAAATCTGGTCAGTTACTGGGGTTTGTCATATCAAAATAAGGCATCTGTGTTGACCCCTTTAAGGTAGAGGTTATTATGAATTTTCCTCCTCCTTCCAATTTACACTAACTCCAAAGTTTGCAGGGGAAAGAAATTTTTTTATGCTGATTCATTCTTAACTATGAAAAGCTAACTAAATGTTTCACGTCGGCTTCTGAAAAAGGGCATCTCGTTAAATTGGGATGAAACTACTCAAAAGGCTTTCAATGCACTTAAACAAGTGTTGACTCACACACCTTTTTTGCATCCCCCTGATTGTCACCGAGATTAATTTTTGTATTTAGTTGCATCTGATGTTACCATTGGAATGATACTTTTCCAAGAGGAGGAACTAAACAATGAACAAGTGGTTTATTATTTGAATAGGAATATTACCAATTCTGAAATAAATTATGCACATGTGAAGAAATTAGCCTTGGAAGTTGTACAATTTGTACAAAGTTTTCGTCATTATATCTTATTACGCAAAACAACAATGGTTTCATATTACAACCCAATGGATCATATTCTTACCACACAATTTCTTGAGGGAAAATATTCCAAATGGATTTTCATCCTATAGGAATTTGACTTAGAATTTATCAAATCCAAGTCACAAAAATCATTGGTATTCCTTGAATTTATTTGTGACTTTCCCTATTCTAAGAAGAAAACTATGGTAGAGGATTCTCTTCTAGATGAATATCGCTTTCCCATCAGCACATTATACCCAAGTTATGGAGACATTATCATTTATCTCCAAACTCAAACTTTTCGGCCTGATTTATGTAGATTTTACCATCGTCGTATTTGGTACCAACACCAGTAATATACTATTGTTGGTGATACACTTTATCTTCGAGGTGCTTATTCGGTTTTTAGATGATGTCTGACACATGATGAAGCCGAAAAATCTCTAAATGACTGGCACTCTAAAGCATGTGGTGGTTATATGTCAGGGTTTTCCACTTCCCAAAAAATCTTATGCATAGGGTATTTATGGCCTTGTATGTTTAAATATTTCATTACTATAGTCCATAAATGTCACGATTGTCAAATTTATCATATCAAAATGCATGCTCCGCCCACCCCTCTTCACCCAAACATCTTTTTCGGTTCCTTTGCGAAATGGGGCATTGATTTCATTACATGTAACCCTCACTCAGCCAAGGGGCATGGGTATATTATCCTATTTATGGATTATTTTACAAAATGGGTTGAGGCGGTGCCTACATATAGGGATGAGGGTGAAACTGCTACTCTTTTCATATTTAATCATAAGATTAATAGGTTTGGTGTCCCACAGGCCATCGTCATGGACCATAGTAGACATTTTCATAATTTTATGATGACTGAACTGGCGAAGTTGGGCTTACGTCACGATGGTTCAACTCCATATTACCCACAGTAAAATGGCCAGGTAGAAGTCGTGAACAAAGTTTTAACCACTATGCTTCAACAAATTATAGGGATTCCTAAAAAAAGCATAAATTTTATGTTTTTCTCAACATTGTGGGCATATCGCACCTCAGCCAATACTACAATTGGTTTTACACCCTTTCAGGTTGTTTACATGCTAACGGAAGTTTTACCGATTGAATGTGAGATCCCGTCATTGAAACTACCGATCAAACTGCTTCCTGCTACTTTTGTAGAAGAGAAATTTTTTTTGTACTTAGCACGTTTAGATGAAACTCTCAGTGATGTTGCATTGACTAGTGAGGCTCATTAAAAGTGTGTTAAAGAAAAATTTGATCGAACTATAAATCCTCGTACATATTCAAAAGGTGAATTAGTATTGGTTTACGATCAATAACACGATAAGTTGGAAGCTAGTAAGTTCAAACCTATGTGGCATGGTCCATATATTGTAAAACATGCACTTGAAAAAGGTGCTTATGAGCTAGTAAATTATGACGATATTCCTTTGGCTAACCCCATAAATGGGCTTTACCTGAAAAATTACTATGCTTCATTTATCACATGGGTACATTGTATATTGTTGTATCATATTTTACATGTGTAGAAATTTTATTTATTTTTTACAAACTCCTTTTATTTCTCTTGCTTATCTTGTGTTACACTTGATTTTTGGATGTTGGCATTCCTTCAAACTTACACTGGATACACTAATGGCACTAGTCGTAGTACTCAAAATATTTCTTCCACAGCTTGGGCCATTTATTTACCCACCGATGACTTAATGATTCTACATGGAACATGCCTTGGTCAAACGACAAACAATATTGCATAATATATTGCAGTCATTGAACTATTATCTTATGTAATTTTTATTTGGTATTCGTCATTTAATTGTTAGATTGGATTCTCGGCTCATAGTATTACACTTAAGTTGTGTTTATTCAGTTAGAAGCTCTTCAATGTTAAGGATGTTTTTACGGGTTCATCTCTTGGAAAGAGATTTTGATTACATTGAATACCAACTCATTCCAGTACATTTAAACACATTAACTGATGCATTGGAGAATTACGTGTTAAATCGAAATTTGCAACATTTGTAAAAGAAAAAGAAGAATAATTCACATATTGAACAAAATAAGCAGAGCAAATAAAAGTAGCCTCCATTAATCATAATGTTTGTAAAAATATTTGAGTGTTTACAAAAATTCCATCCAAGGTGAATGAGGCATACGACATTTATTATTTGAACATGCCAATAGACCAAAAAACAAAATCTAGCTCTATATCTAGAGACTAAGAATGATGCTCATGGTAGCAGATAATGGCATGAGCTACTCGTCGTAACAAATGGCCAATCCCCCCAGGTGCTCCTACAATATGCCTATGATAGATAGGAGGGAGATCATCAATCCCAATGTTTGAAATATCCAGAGTAAGCCTCTCTAGGTTACTCTCAAGATAATTTAGAGTCTCTAATGCATCGGGATCCTGCGCTACAGGATTTGGTTTCTCATTGCGTGTATGAAATCGCCGCATTGCTACCAGTCTAACTAGTCCCATATCTGCATGATAATTTTAGATAACTATTTTTGGATGCCAAAATAAAACAAAAAGTTTTGAAAAATATAAAACAACCAAAGTGAGAGTTTTAACCTATATCAACCCATTGCATTCATTTAGGAAGATGAATATATGGATCACCTGTATAATCCATATCCGCATATGGGTAATCCTCAATCATGATGGTTTGGCGATTCAACCATCTAAAAAATACATGAGTGTATTTGACCACTGGACCATGCGACCATCAATGTAACCCACTGTAACATATGGGGATATCGTGGGCCTCCCAACTCCATGGAAACCTATGGGAAAATTATAAGGATCCCCTCCAAAGAAAATGATACTACTATGGCACCATGCCCAAAGTTATTTAGTCATACATTCTTTTCTCTGGTGATTTGTCCTTTTATATTGGTAGAAAATACTTCACACCAATTGAACATAGTGGGTTTTTGGCTCTCTAATGAAATTTGCATTTGTGTTTTGGTGACTAGGTGGAGCGCTACACTTCCAGATAAACGAGCAACAATAAATGCTATGCTCCTCAGTGGAAGTGATACGATGTCTTTAATATCAATTCTTCCACCACTAATTTTGGATCCAAGAACACAATGCTCGGTTAGGTAATATTTGGTTGATTCACTCCCTGACCCACCACCAAACAATGAGATGTTAGTTCCACGACGTAGAGCCTCATTAATAAATAGATGTCTTTGGAATCAATGGTTAGTATTTGATCACCGATCTAGAATCACCGGTGTTCGAAATTCTAATCCCTCACTAACCATGTCAACAAATCCACTTTGGCCTTCATTCCTAAAATTATGAAATATTGAAGTAAACCATAATTTCTCAGTGTTTGCATTATTTATGGATCATTAAATGATTAAAAACATTTGGATTCATGTTATTTGTCCCTTCATTTCCATTTTAACACACCAAAGATCTGTAATCAATGAAGAAAAATAGTTAGAAGATGAAAATCAAAATAAATTGCAAAAAAATTGAGTGTATTTTATTTAATTTTGGATTCCCTCGCCACCTTGTGCGATCCTCTTTTACATAAAGTGTGGATTTATGCAGATCCATCACAGAGAAACTGTGTAAGCTAAAATTTTCCAGGACTGGAAAAATCGGTCTTACACACCCCTGGTGAAGATAAATTGTACAAGCCCGTGAGCGCACCATAAATTTTTAAACATGCCCAAAAACTTGAAAATTATCATTAAAATGAAAAATAAAATCCATGAATGTTGAGAGAAAAGAATGAACTCTTACCTGGAAAAGACCACACTTGAAATGGTCCGCCAGTCTAATCACAATCCATTGTTGAATTTTTGGGTGAAAATGCACTCTCAACAATGCTAAAATGGTAAAACCAAATGGTAAATAATTTTTATTTTTTTTACTTTCTATAAGAAAAATAGGCTTATTAAAATAAGATGTTTTGCTTAGAGCTTTCAAATTTCAAAATATTTTAAAGTTTTTTATTATTTTTTCAACAATTATGATAAATTTTGAGATTGGATGTGCAATTTATAGGGTTATTTATGAAAGCATATCATTTTGGAGACAATTAAACATTTATCACTTTTTCAGGCTCTTAAAATTTATGAGGAAAGTGAAACCCTGGAGTTATCTTTAAGCTCCTTTCTAACTCTCGAAATATGAAAATATTGTCGAGTATACTTGTTTATTTCAAAATCATAAAAGGAAACAAAAAAACATCTACCAGGTATAAGTTTACCCCTTTTACGGACCACGGAGTATATTTACGAAAAAAATATACTTTGACTAATCATGGTAAAAAGAGTTCTCTCCTACATTATTTTACCCTTTTCTGGGCTTGAGAGACTAAATTTACAAAAAAGGACATTTTGGATTCTACTTATGTTTTTCAACTGACTTCCTAAACATGAAAAATGTCAAGCTTCACTTTCTCTCGGCTCGTTAAAATTTTACATTGAAATAGTTGTATGAGTTTCCTTTTTGTGTCTTTAAAACTCTTTAAATATGAAAATTGCATCGAGTTGCCCCTTTTCTAGACTCGTAAAATGTAAACAATGTAGGACTCGTCATTCATGATGAGGTCGAGCCACTCCTTCCTAGGGTTTGTTAAAAACACTCTGAAGGACTCATTCAAAGGATGATATTACAGGGTAAGCATATGTTATCCTCATCAAGCTTGTATAAAAATAAAGAGGTACTTGCCGGTAATGGTGGGGGGAAATGGGAAAGAAACATTTTTTTTTGTATTATAAAAAGGTAGTATGTTGCTCTTGAACATGACACTTAGTCACCTTTGTATCTAGGTTGGGTAATCCATTTGCCTCTCAGTTGATCATACCTTATTGAAAGTCTTCAGACTGGTGTTTGGTCTTATTTTTTAGTCAAATGCTGTCAAGTCGAAATGTCGTGTCATTGGTATGTTCAAAAGAAGTCCAACCTCAATCAAAATTACCTTGCAAATCATAGCCTTCAATTGCTTCGTTCATCCCTGAGTCAGTCTTGAATTACTCAAAAAAATTTCTTCAAAACTTGACATGATTTTGTGTCGTAGGCCCTCCTGTGATAAATCACTCCCTATCGACTTCAACTCATTATATAGGAATTTGATCTAGAAACACCCTTTAGTACCTTAGAGTCTGCATGCCTCAATGGCAGGTTTCTCTGTTTTGACGACAGGTTCTCAAAATTGACCTTCGATCGGATGATTCTATGAGTTTTCGACTTCAATACATTTTTTCACACTTCATAAATTGTACTGGAGTACCTTGAGAGCCATTGTCATTTTTGGTGTTTTCTCTCACACTTGTCAATGGTTCACATCATTGACCAGTAATCAGGTGGTTTCTACCATGTTCGACTTTGAGACATTCACTCGCATGGTCAGATTCGTACTATGGATCGATAGAGATGGAGAACAAGACCATAGATCTAGTTTTATCCATTCAGGCTACATGGAGTTTTAAATATTCATGATTTTACTTACAGATCCATATTTGATGTATGCATCCATATTGTGTCTACTGTTGATGTGGATATTTGTATATTTCCATACTTATTCTTTGATATACTTGTACTCTGAGTAGGGGATGCCTATCTCAGTGATGATTATATGAATATATTGTATTTTAATACTTGATTGTTTGTTTCAGGTCTCCAACCATGGTCTCTAATCCAAATTTTTGTATGGTAAAGTGCTTAAGTCCTTAAAAATATTTTCTAACTTTGCACTTTAAGGGGAAATTTGTTACACGTAATTTTGTCACCATTAGGAAAATGACCGCCAATCTAGATCTCTCTCCATCCAATGAAGTATTCCAAAGCAATCCATTACAATTTTGGAAGCAAAAAAATCCCAAAGATAGCAACAATTCTGGATTACATTGCTTAAAAACATATTTTCAAGAACTTTCGCATTTTCCCTAATTATTACCTACACAAGCGTAGTTTTGACCAATGTGGCGTGCGCTTTGTCTTCCACTAAAAATTATGCATATCTCTTAATGAAGGTAAAAATAAAAATTAATTTCTAGAAACTTTGTTCTAGGAATATTTCCCAACTGAAGGCCTCGATCCCCTACTTACTTGGGCCTCATCCCTCTGTTCATGGAGCAATATTACTCTCTTTGTGGAACCATAATCCATCTCTTTATGGATATCATCCCTTGAGAAGAGGATCTGAAACCTCCTCCTCTTTGCCTATAAGTTCAACACGAACCAGAGGGTGAGAGATACTTTTTGAATGTAAACTTATGTTGTTGGATTGGGGCTATAAGCTTATCATTGAAGGAATTATTGGAGACTATTGGGAATAGTCTTACAACATCAAGGCTAAGGTTGTTTTCTCCTTCTTATTCAAGATTAATTCAAGAAATTGTTTCTTTCCTATTTTCACTTGTTATGATGTTCATTGAAAATCTCCTTGATTAATTTCATAGTTTATAATTGAGTATTGGATTAATGTTATGATATATGCTATGTTGAAATTTCCATTCTTTTGTATTTCAATCTACATCTATACTATGCTTTTACTTTTTGTCTGGTTTTGTCTATGCATACCTTCTCTTGAAGCAACAAAGGAGGGATTTTCAAAGTATCAAAAGACATCTACAATAATTTCGTAGAAAAGTAAGATTTCTTGCGCATATTATATATCATGCTTCAGTTATAAACTAAGGAAAGTTTACAGTCACGTGTTTGTTTGTTTCTATATTTGTCTTTGAATCTAGGGAGATCTTTCTTGTCTGCAAGAATGATTTTTCCAACATAACAGTGAACCAAACATTAGGGGAATTTTGAGGTCTAAAATGGGCCTCCTAAGGAAATAATAAAATAATAGCTAAACCAATAAAATAATATTTATGAATTTTCAATTCACTTTTTTCACCACAATCCATGTAACCATAGTTAAATTCAATTCAAAAGTTGTACCAAAATAAAATTATTAAAAAAATTGTATTGATGTGACTATTAATAAGAATGATATTTAAAAAAAAATTCATTATCATTGAACAACTAATGCATTTGTCCTTTGTACTTAAATAACTTAAAATAAAATATAAATATAAATTTATAAATTCTTAATTATATTATATGCTATTAATTAAAAATTATATTATTTAAATTGTATAATAACATGTAATTAATATACTATATAAAAATAAAATAAAATAAAATAATATAATAAATGTATAGGGATATGCATTGTTTCTTTCAAGAAATATGAAATGACAATAATATATTTTTATTCAAAAAATGTGAAATGACATTTATTATGAGTACTTTACTTTGACTTTAAAAGTACTTAGAGCACTACCGTGGTTAACCATGAGTTTTTATCCACCATTGAGAATGTGACAAGTAAGTACCTTTAACTCAAGTAATGCCACCTCAACCATTAGGGATGATGTCATCCCCTAAAAAGTGATTGGTTCTCATAAAGTTAATTTTGATTGTACATTTTCCTTAGGAGGCCCATTTTAGACCTCAAAATTCCCCTAATGTTGATTGGCTGCAATTGGGTCTTCGAGAACAAGTATAAATCATATGGTTCACTTAACAAGCATAAAGCTAGGCTAATGGCAAAAGGTTTTGCACAAAAAGAAGGGGTCAATTATGAGGACACTTTTTCCCCCACAATAAAATGGGCCGCCATCTAGACTCTCTTTTCCTTGGTGGCTTAGAATGGATGGAAATTCCATCAAATGGATGTAAAAATTGCATTCTTGAATGAAGATCTGAAAGAAAATGTTCTTATGTATCAACCTGAATGATTTGTTGTGAAGGGACAATAACACAAAGTATGAAATCCTATCAAATACTTGTATGGCCTCAAGAAAACATCATGAGCCTAGTACAATATATTTATTGAGCATCTTATGAAACTAAATTTAAAACATTATGATCTTGATGATGCAAATTTGTTTTTCAAGAAAGTTGGAATTTTTTTTTTTTTATATATTGTGGTGTATGTAGATGATCTTCTAATGACGGGGAACAATGAAAATTACTTTGCATCCATAAAGAAATAATTGAGGAAGGCTTTTTAGAAGACAAATTTGGGATATGTTCACTACTATCTAGGTATTGAAGTAACCCAACATCCAAATTTTATATTCCTCTCTCAAAAGAAGTACATTCAAGATTTTTTAAACGAATTTGGCATGGTTGAGTGCAATCCTTTGACCACTCTGATGGAGAAAAATTTAAAGCTCAAATCCAAATAAGAAAATGAATTTGAGGATGCAACAAAGTACATATAGCTCATAAGAAGTCTCAACTACCTAGCTTCTACCATATCAGACATTTCAGTTGTTGTCAGAATCCTTTCTAGGTTTATGAAAAATCCTTGTGAGGTTCATTCGTCTGCTACAAAAAGAGTTGTAAGGTACTTGAAGGGAACTCAAGACTTTGGACTCTAGTATACATAGGTGGATGACATCAACTTGATTGGATACTCTGATTCAATTTTTGATGGAGATAAATAAAATGGAGTATCTACTTCAGGTTATGTATGAACTTTGGATCAAGATTTTTCTCCTGGAGTTCACACAAATAGTAAGTTCCAACATATTCCACAACTGAGGAAAAATATGTGGCAGTTTTATAAGAAAATAAGGAAAGTGTGTGGCTCAGGGAAATTCTTCAATATTTGCAAGAGAAACAAGTGCATTCTACTCCTCTTTTGATTGGCAATACTTCTGTAATAAATTGGCCAAGAACCCAAACTTACATGATCGAACTAATCATATCAATACAAAGTATCATTTGATTCGATATCATGTTAAGGCCAACACTATTCACCTATTCCATTGTTCTACAAATGAGAAGATTGCAGACATCTTCACCAAAGCACTTGGAAGAGAAAATTTTGAAAGATTCATAATGATGCTTGGACTCACGAACATCCATTTAGATTAAGGAGGGGAATGTTGACACCCAATCTTTAGGGATTATGAAAACACAATAAATATTTTAAATATTAAATAAGAAGACAAAGAAATATTGGAATATGAATCCCAAGAGTCTCTCCTCTACTTGTAAATATTATAAGTATTCTTAATTGAAAAATATTCATTCATGGAGTTACCAATGCATGGATTTACAAATTTCAATAAAGACTATTAAAATCGTATGTGTGATTGACTTATTTTTGTGCACTATATTAATTTATATTTACTATATGACTCAAGTCACATTCTCTTATCGTACAATAAGGTATTTACAATTAACACCCATCAGATCAAATGGAATTCGATACTTTTCTTTTATTTACCAATCCATTGAAGGCTACCATGCATTTTCATCATCAACCAGTTAGTAAGAACTTGAAAAATGGACAAGGGAAAGTAGAAAGTGGAAACAAACCCCTCAATAATTGGTCTTTCAAGAACCAATAGGCATGCACAAGAGATGTTGACATTGAAGGTAGGCAAGGTTTTATAAAATCAAGCTAAAACTAGGACAAACTTAATATGGTTCACAAACAATTAATGGAATTAAAAGCGGGTTTGAAAATTTCTTATACTTAATGCATTTCAAATGGAATTTCTTCCAACATGGTTGAAAACCATAGGGTAGTTTCTAATAGTTATTTTTATAACATGATATATATTTCAATTGAATCTAATTGGAATTTTGAAGGACCGTTTAATCTACTTTAAGCATCTTTTTGAACAAAGGGTCTTGGACTCAAAAAGCTTTAAGGCTTAACTATAACATTTTTTTTAAACAATATTCAACTTGAAGAGGCCATGCAGTGTATTCATGGCTTCTTGTAAGTCTATATACATATTCTATTTTTATCTCACTATCTCTAGTTGTTACAATATGAAGTAAAATTTGCATTGTGATTGTGTATTTCAATGCAATAGTTTTTCTTTTCGTCTTTTTAGAAAATAAGTTTTTTCTTATAAATTTTTTTAACTTGTAAGGAGTGTCTCAGAGTATTTCCACATTATATAGAAAACGTGTAGACAAATTAGATTCAATACATAGTTTTGTAGTGGTTTCCCTTGATATTGTTGTAAGTGATTTGAATAGAATAAATATTCATGTATTAGTGAGAATTTTGAAGAAACCTAACATTGTTTATAGATATTGATTAATATTTTATAATAAACATCAATCTAGTCTAGTAACAAAATAGTTTTATAATTTCATCTTCATAAGTTCCCTAACCTGATGTTGCTCCACTGTCAGTGAGTGTCCATAGCATTGAAATATATAACTAGGTTTGATATTCATAATATCTATTGTAATCATGATTTTATATATTTACTATTAAAGAGAAAATAAATTTGTTATTATCATTCTTTAGGCACGGGTTTCATGCTCAAGATAAAATTATTTATATTTCAAGCACCCATTGCGTGCTTCTAGGTTTATCATAGAATTATGAAGCCAAAAGATTCATTGCCATACATGTAAGACCCCTTTGGGAATATTGTATTATGTAAAAGAAATTTGTTTGAGTCATAAAATACCCTCCAAGACCTTGGCAACAAGCTGCAACAAGTTGGCCTACATGAAAGATCAAGTTAGCCTCATGGAGGAAATTCTTACCCCTGGAAAGGCTATATATAAGAGAAATTTGACCTCATTTGTAGCACACATCCATCACATAAGAAGAATCAAGAAAAATATTTTGATCTTAAAAATGAAGAATTCCTAAGGCAAGTGAAGTTTAAGAAGGAAGCTAGAGTCAAATCTTTTGGGTCTTTCTCTCTTAAGTGCAACAAAATTATGAAGTTGCTAGGTAAGAGGTGTTGGAGGATGAAGTTGTCGAAAAGTTGTTGGAGGACGAATTTGTTGGAAACTTTCTTGAATTTGAAGTTTTTGGAAAGTTTTTTGGGTTCGAATTAGCTGGAAAATTTTCTGGGGTTGAAGTCGTTGGAGTCGAAGTTGTTGGGGTCAAAGTTGTTGCTGGAAGGTCAAAGTTTTTTTTTGTAATTTTTTAGGGAAAGCTCATCAAGATTAAGGAATGTTGACTTGGTCTTGGATGGGTCTTTGTCAAGGGTATTAGGTGTTGTAATTCATCATTTGAATATTCTATAAGAAGAGAATAATTATTTTGGGTTTTCCTCTCAAGAGGAGAGGTTTTGGCCCTACCTAGCAGCCTACATTTTGTGTCCTCTTGTCTCTTTGATCTTCATTGTTTGGTACTTGTTTAATGATAGAGAACACAATAATAGTCGAGTGAAAGAATAAGTTAATAACAAGTACCTCAAGTTACTATAAAATAACATCACAAGCAATTATCAAAGTCAGAGAAATCATCTAATTTAGTTACCCCTGATTTCTCGATATGGTATCAGAGCTAAGGTGACTACAAAAAGAAGAAGACGTAGGTTGATATCGCACTATTGAAGAAGGATACATAAGGGTTGAACAGAAGGAAATCATTAAGGGGGAATAAGAAGCACCAAGTAGGAGTACTTATCTCAAATATCACATCATCACAAGGAGAAGAAGACCTCAATGACCCTACTCCACTCAAAGAAATAAGGACTACACATTTGAAGCATATTGAAGTATCCATATTATACATTTATACATCCAAAGGAAGCAAGAAGAAGCATTCCCATCATCATCAAAGAAATCAAGGTGATCTCCCTCTCTTTGAATAAAATACCACATCTTAGACATCCTTGAATAATATCATCAAGGAATCATCATAATCAAAGGCATCAAGTTGAAAATATTATCATCTAGAAACATATTCACTTGAAAAGTAAGTAGCTTTATATTTATGTTTGAATCTACTATCAACATGACATCATTTTGCAAGAAGAGAAACAAATTAGTTGGGTCATCAAATTTCCTTGCATGGAAAAAGAGGATACATTTGATCCTCATAGAGAATGAAGTTATTGAATATGTTAAGGGTTCAATTTCCAAACCATCTCAAGAGCAATCTCAAGCACTATCAAAGTATATGAATGGGAAAATAAGGGCTCTGCTAGGTCCTTATAATACTAGTGTAGCCCCCATATTGTTATTGTTGTGCCCATGTAGTTCCCATATTTTCATTATTGTGCCCCATAGAATCCCACTATTGTTATTGTTGTGCCCTTACATTATCATTGTTATGTCGGCTTTGATTATTTTGTGACCCATTAGACTCTTATATATGTAAAGGAGGTTTTTTCATTTGAATACTCCAAGAATTGTTCATTTATGTAATGTAAATTAGGATTCTCCCTTGAAGGGGATAATTTTTAAGTCATTGATCTATATTTTCTTCTATTTTGTGATTTGGTTGTATAACATTTGGTATCACAACTTTGGATTCTAGGGTTTCACTTCTCCAAAGGTCGTCTTGGAATTTTCACTATAACGTTTTTTCTATGAGGCTTCATAAGATAAAAAATTTATCACATGGAGGCGAAATCATATTGAACTTCTTGTAAAAATTTTAGATCTTGGTTCGCTATATTTTTGGAGATATGATTTGGGAAGTTAGGGTTTTTGTAGGCTCCAAAATTCAGTTAAAAAAATGTGACCTAGGGAAAATATTCATAAATTTTGTTTCAGGAATCGGATTTGAATTCTGTAAAATGTGGCTAAAAGTGCACAAACTATAGTTTTTCATGTATAAATTTTAGGGATGAAAGTAGAAACAATGACACGTGGCACTCCATACAAGTTTTCTTTATTGAATCAATCAATAATCGAGTGATCGTGAGAGATTGGGCATAACTCTTTCTTCAAAAATCCACTTTTGATCTGATTTGTGGCATTGGAAATAAGACTCATATGGTTACCATAGGAATGAATTTTATTCCTTGAATAGCCAAAATTACAAAGATACAATAGTTTCAATATTGAGCTCGTAAAAATCAAGAAACATGTGTATTTGTTTATAAAATTTTGCATACATTATGTTTGAAAAATTAGTTTGAAGTGATTTAAAGGGCATAATGAAGCATATATATATTTTTTTAATTCCAAAATGCCTCGAAGAAAAAAAATTGACATGCCTAGTAAGCAGCCAGAAATTTCTACTATGACGCATGAAGAAGAGGAATAAATGCAACATGATATATCAAAATTACAAGACCAAGTGCAACAAATTTCGCTCTTGCAAAGAGTAACCAAAAATGAAATGGAAGCTAAGATGGATGGTTTGAAGAATAGTTTAAAATCATACATGGAAGGTTTTAAAGATGGCATAAAATCAAAAATAAAAGGAAACATGGAAGATTTGAAGAATGGTTTAAATTCATACATGGAAGTTTTGAAGGAAGGTTTGGCAAAGTTGCTACAAGAAATGCTTCCTAATGGAGAAATAGTATTAGATGAAACTCATGAAGAGAAAAAAATAAATATTAATCATGATTTCATAGACTCTAATGTTGGATTAAATATCCACCATATTCAAAAGATCGACATGAAGAAGTTTTATGGCAAGGATCTGGTAAATGGATACTACATATGGAACAATATTTTGATCTCCATAATGTGCAACACACACAAAAGGTATGCACTTAAAATTTATATTTAGAACCCAATCAATGTGTATGGTATCAATGGATTTATTATTGTAAACCACTTGTCACTTGGTCAATTTTTACAGAGGAAATGATAACATATTATGAGGATACAAAGAGCAACACCATCTTTAGCCAATTGATAAATCTCAAACAAAAGGGTTCAATGATGGAGCACATCGAGGACATCCAAAAATTGAAATATAAGGGTAAATGAAATTCCAAAGGAGCATAGGATTGATGTCTTCATAGGGATTTTAAATGATAACATACAACATGAGGTTCGTCTTTAGGAACCTAATTCATTGGAGAAGGCATTCAGGTTGGCAAGAAAAATTGAAAGCAAAATTATGGAAACAAGGAAGCCTACCACTCAAAATTATAAAAATGGAAGTGTTTATGCTCCTATCCTTCCACAACCTATAAGGTTGACACCAAAAAAAATGGAAGAAAAGAGAGAAAAATGGTTTTGTTACAATTGTGATAGAAAATACACTAAAGTTCGTAAGTGTGCTGAGAAGAAATTATTTTACATAGGTTATGAAGAGGAAGAATAAAAGGAACAAGAAACTTCAAAAGAATAGGATATACACTAGTAACTAACCCTAGAGAAATAAGAAATGAATCCAACCATATCTTGTAATGCATTGGCAGGAATTACCACTCCTCAAACTCTCAATATAGAAGGATAAATCAAGAAGAATAAGGTAATAGTGTTGATTGATTTAGGTAGTACCCATAATTAGATTCAATTTAAGATAACCAAGGAATTGAATTGCTTCCTATATCCAGCACCAGAGTTTCAATTGATGGTTGAAAATAGAGGAACTATAAATTTCTCTGGAAAGTGCCATAATATCAAGTTAACCATGGGGGAATATGTATTGAATAATGCAATGCTTTCCATTCCAATGGGTGGTGTTGATGTTGTACTAAGAGTCGAATGGTTACAATATCTGGGTAAGATAGCTTTTAATTTTCAAGAACTTTTCTTGAATTTTTTTTTGGGAAGGAAAGGAATTTGAATTAAGGGGTGTCGCAGGGAAACCAAGAAAGATAATTAGCTCTAATGGCATGAAAAAGATTCTAAAGAAATAACAACAAGGTGTAATTGCACAATTATTCTCACCAGAGGTTCAAACATCAAAATCATCTATTTCTCCATATCTCCAAAATGTCATGGAAAATATAGACTCCCAATGGCCTTCCACCTATTCGTGATCATGATCATGCTATTCATTTTATTCCAGGAAGTGTCCTCCCAACATCAAACCTTACAGATATCCTTATGCCCAAAAGAGTGAAATTGAGCATATGATTGCATAAATGCTAGAGGTCTGTATAATTCAACCTATTCAAACTTCTTTCTATGCTCTAGTAGTATTGGTTCACAATTAGGATGGATCATGGCGCATGTGTCCAGATATAGGGAACTCAACAAGCTCACTATTTAATATAAATTTCCCATTCCTCTTATTGATGAATTATTGGATGAATTACATGGATAAATTTACTTCACCTGCAAGTTGGATATTCGTTCAGGATATGGTCAAATAAGAATTAAGACTAAAGACATTTTGAAAACAACATTTAGAACTCATGAGGGTCATTATGAATTTTTGGTCATGCCTTTTGGCCTTACCAGTGCACCTTCTACATTTGAAGGTTTGATGAATTCCATTTTCAAACCCTTCCTTAGAAATTTTGTGTTAGTATTTTTTGTTGATATACTAATATACAACAAGTCTTGGAAGGATCATGTTCAACATGTTGAGAGTGTGCTCAAACTATTGGAGGAGAAACAATTATGTGCAAAAACATCCAAATGTTTCTTTGGAGTACAAGAGGTGGAATATCTGGGTCATATTGTGTCTCATAAGGGTGTTAAGGTAGACCCTAACAAAATTAAATCCATTAAGGAATGGAAAATCCTCATAACCATAAAGAATTTGCGAGAATTTCTCGGGTTGATAGGGTATTATCGTAAGTTTTTTAAGAATTATTAGAGAATAGTAGCACCTCTAACAACATTACTGAAGAAAGATGCATTTTCTTGGACTTCGGAAGCAACTAAGGCCTTTGAACATATTAAAGAGGCAATGTGACAAGAATCGGTCTTAGATATGCTAGAATTCACAAAACCTTTATTATGGAATGTGATGCCTTAGGAAATGGAATTGGTGTTGTTTTAATGCTTTTGAAATTCGTCCAATCAAAGGAAAGTATTTACAAAAACCTGTTTATGAGAAGGAAATGTTGGCAATAATACATGCACTAAAGTAATGGAGACCTTACCTAATGGGAAGACACTTCAAGGTAAAACCGGATCATGATAACCTTAAATACTTTTTGGAACAAATATTATCTTCATAAGAGAAACAAAAATGGGTCATAAATATGTTGGGTTATGACTTTGAAATCATCTACAAAAAAGGGAAGCAAATTGTTGTTGCAGATGCACTGTCAAGAAAGGATGAGGATGTGGAAGCATTACTTTGTGCCATTTATATTATTCAATCAGATTGGATAACCGAAGCAAGGAATGAATAGAAAAATGAAAAATAAGTGTGGAAAATCATTCAAAAGTTGCAACAAGATCCAAGTATATTTGACACATTTAGCTAGAAAAATAATTCATTCTGGTACAAGGATAACTTCTATCTTTGTAAGAATTCCCAATTCAAACAAAATATTCTTTTGGAATTGCACACCTCTCCCTTAGGAGGGCACTCAGGATTTTTAAAAACTTACCATAGGGTTAAGAAGGATTTTTTTTGGAATGGCCTTAAATATGATATTCAAAAGTTTGTGGCAGAATGTTTGGTTTGCCAAAAAAATAAAATTGAGACAATTAAGGCCCTGGGTTTGTTACAACCTTTATCCATTCCAAGTCAATGTTGGGAGGAGGTTTCAATGGATTTTATCATAGGTTTACCTAAGTCTGAAGGAAAGAGTGTGATCATGGTGGTAATTGATAGACTTACCAAGTATGCACAATTTTGTACATTATCTCATCCATTTAAAGTCAATACAATTCCTACTAAATTTATGTAAACAATTCAAAAGTTACATGGAAACCCAAAGATTATTGTAAGCGACAGAGATCCGATTTTCACTGGAAATTTTTGGATGGAATTGTTTTCTTGTCTAGGTACTCAATTAGATCGTATATCACCTTATCATGCTCAATCTAATGGGAAAACGAAGATAGTGAATAAATTTTTGGAATGATATCTCTGTTGCTTTGTATCTAATAAAAAAACATAATGGGTCAAATGGTTACCTCTGGTTGAATGGTGGTATAACACTTCCTTCCATACTGCAACAAAAATTACCCCATTTATGTCACTTTATGGATATCATCCATTGTCCATCACATCATATTTAAGAGAAAATTCTAAAATTCAAGCGGTGGAAGATCACATCGAGCATCAACAACAAGTTCTCCAATTATTAAAGGATAACCTCACTTTGGCACATAATCAAATGAAACAATAGGCGCATCAACATCGCAACGAAATAAGTTTTAATATAGGTGACTGGGTATGTAAGTTTGAGGGAGCGTCGACATCTGCAAATCAAGCGGAATACAAGATAACCAGGAGCAGTAGCAAAAAATTGTAAAAATATGTTAAAATGTCCATAAACTCATAAAAAATATGATACATAAGTGTACAAAGTCTTCACAGCATGAATTAAGCATAGTATTTCATTAGTTAAATACCATTTATGGTCTATCTTAAATAAATGCCGTCATAATCAACTAGCTCATAAGCCCCTTTTGCTAGTATGTGTTTTAAAATATAAGGACCATGCCACATGGGCTCGAATTTACCGACACCTAATTTATCATGCTCTTGATCATAAACTAAGACTAGGTCATCTTGTGAATATGAACATGGATTTACATTTTGGTCAAAATGTGCCTTAACCTGTTTCTTATGAGTCTCACTAGATAATGTAGCCTCACGGCGAGTCTCATCTGGTCGTGAGAAATATAAAAAAATTTCCTCCTCTATAGAAGTGGCTGGTGATAAATCAATTTCCAGTTTTAATGACGATATTTCACATTCAATAGGAAATATTTCTTCCAAACCATAAGCCAGCTGGAAGGGAGTAAAATCGGTCGAAGTTTTTACTGAGGTACGATATGCCCACAAGGCTATAAAAAGCATCAAATGCCAATTTCATTAATGAATTCCGATAATTTGTTTGATCATGGTAGTCAAAAATTTTTTTACGTCTTCTACTTTTCCATTCGCTTATGGGTAATATGGAGTAGAACTTTCATGACACAAGCCTAGCTTCACAGCAATTTTGGTCACCATAAAATTTCGAAATGGCTACCATGGTCTGTGACGATGGTTTGTGGAACGTCGAACCTATAAATCACAAGATTGAATATGAAAATGGTTGTAGTTTCACCATCATCCTTATATGTAGGCATCACCTTGGCCTCTTTTGTAAAATAACCCACAGTTAGGATAATATACCCATGCGCCCCAACCGAGTGAGGGTTTCATGTAATGAAATCGATGCCCCATAATTTGGAAAAATGTCTGATGAAAATGATTGGGTGAAGAGAATATGGAGTTGTACACATTTTGCGATGGTAAACTTGGCAATTGTGGACCGTGGTTAAACAATATTTGAGCATCGAAGGCCAACAATACCTAGCGTGCAAGATTTTTTGGGAAATGGAAAACCCTGACATATGACCACCACAAGCTCTATAATGACAGTTATTCAATGCCTTTTCAGCTTCCTCACGATTCAAATGTCATCTAAAGATGGAATCATCACCATGACGATAAAGTGTATCGCCAAAAATAGTGTATTGATGGGATTGGTACCGAATATGATGACGGTCGGTTCAAGATAATTATAACCGAAAAGTATGAGTTTGAAGATACAGAATAATATCTCCATACCAGGGTTCTAAAGTACTGATAAGAAACTAATTCATCTAGAAGAGAATCCTCTACGATGGTTTCTGTCTTAGTACAGGGAAAGTCACATAACAATTAGACAAACACCATTTATTTTTTGGGCTTATATTTTATGGATTCTAAATAAAATTCTTGCAGGATAACTATCCATTAGAATATATGCCCCCTATAAATTTTCTGTTACAAATGTACATCATAGGGTTGCAGTCTGTAATAAATATTTTTTTATGTAAGAGAATGTAGTGACGGAATCGTTGGACAACTTGAATGACTACCAAGGCCAATTTATCCACATGTGTGTATTTTATCTCGGTTTTTGTAAGATTTATACTCAAATAATATATCACATGTTAATCGTTGGACTCATTTTCCTGAACTAAAACCATGCCAATGGTGACATTGGATGCAACGAAATACAAAAAGTAGTCTCAATGATAATCGGGCAGATTCAACAATCTTGTATGATTCAACGTGTGTTTGAGTGCATCAAAATATTTTTGAGCAACTTCATCCCATGTAAATGAGATGTCATTTTTAAATAGTTAGGTAAAACATTTAGTCAGTTCAACATAGTTCAATATGAACCGACGTAAAACGTTTTCTCTCCCTTGCAAACTTTGGAGTTGGTGTAGGTTGGAAAGAGAAGGAAAACTAAAAATAGCCTCTACCTTAAGTGGATCGACACGAATGCTTTCCTTTGAAAAAAAAATCCCAACACTCAACCAGATTGTACACAAAAAAAACATTTGTGAGGATTCAAGTAGATATTATAATTTCTACATCTAAAAAAGATAGCTCTCAAATGCATCGGATGATCTTCCCGTTTCAATGAATGAGTTGGTAAATCATCCAAGTAGGGTAGTACAATATGCTTGATATCGTAAAAGGCGCATGGCCCATTGAAAGGTTGCACTGACATTATTTAATCCAAATGGGAGTTTATGATAAGCAAAGTTTCCCCATCTACAAATGAATGTGGTTTTATGTTGATCTACAAGTAATATGTTGATTTGGTTGTATCCGGAAAATCCGTCCATGAAAGAAAATATTTTGTTACTGACACAAACGTCAATGATTTGGTCGATATAGGGGGTAGGATTGTTGTATTTGGGAAAATTTTTGTTAATATCCCTATAATATATATATACTATGATGGTACCTTTCTTTTTGTTAACTGGAACAATATAGGAAACTCAATCAGTCAAGGGAACATGATAGATAAAACCTGCTTTAAGTATTTTTTCAACCTCATCTTTTATAGCAATAACCTTTCATGAATGTAATGGATGTAATCTTTGTTAAATGGGTTTAGCATCAAGGTAAGTCTTGATTTCATAAATAAAATTTCTAGGGTAAATTCCTGGCAATTCCTCATAATTCCAGGAAAAAATGTCACGGAATTCTTGAAATAGGGCTTTGTATGTTTGAATTTCTTCAAGTGAGCATGAAGAACCTATGTGAATGTTCTCAATAATTCTAGATTTGACTAGGATTTTAATTGGAATAGTTGTAGATAATTTTCCTAAATTCTTTCCAGATTCATATTGAAGAATTGACATAAGACATTCATGATTATCTATGATCTCAGGTGAAAATATGATAGAAAAATCATTCTCGGTTTTCTCAATATTAGGTAACAAATATGAACGATGATGATAACCATCCTATGGCATTTCATGAAACGTCATTATTTCCATGATACTTTCATCCGTTGGAAACATTTTATCGAAGGGATCAGGAAATGATATTGGTTATAACCAAGATAATTGAGAATAATAATTAGTGATCACATTCACTTAATCAAATTTAGAGGGTGGTGGATCGGAAAATGTTTCATTTTCTTGATAAGCTAATTCAAATGGGCCAAAAGGAATCTCATTTCCAAACAAGCTCAATTCAGATTCTAAAGGAACAATCCATAGATCAGAAGATTTCATTGTTCTTGATGAGATCATATTAACTTGGGAAATGTTAGAAGAAAATTTCGGTGGAGGGAGTGAAAAATTTCCCATGAGTGACGAATCTTTGAGCAAACCAACACCAACATCCTCATAGGGAATAATTGTTTTCCCCAAAAAAGGTATACTACCTATATAGTTAGGGTTCGATATAGTAAGATAACTAGCCTACTTTCACTATTTTCCCTTGATGAGGAAATAGTATCATGACTAAGAGTGATGAAACCATTGTATACATAGAACAGTTCCAAGTTCTACCCAATAAAAATTTATAATCGATTTGGGCATCAACGACTTCAACTTTGATTGCAACTGTCTTACCTCCTAACTCTATTGGTAGATCATTTAAAACACTGTAAGGAATAAAACCTCTTCCATCAAAGGATTTAAAAGTGGTATGAGATTTATTGATAGTTGGAGAACCTAAAGCTTTCCAACGAGCAATAGACATGATACACGTAGAAGCTCCTACGTCAATTACTGTGTGGAAAATTCATTTAATTTTGATGAAAACTGTTATTTGGAATGCCAGTTGATGTGCAAGTATATGTATATGAATTTTAAGATAAAATATGATAAGGTTAGAATCATGAGTTCAGTGAACATAAGCATTGTTGCTAATGGATAAGTGCATAGATATGTGCTTTGTTGCTAAAAATGAAAAACACAATTCGAGAAAAAAATAAAAATAAAAAAAATAAATTCAACCAAACAATTCACAAAATCCAAACTTTCACTATCTTGTAGACAAGTGTAAAATATTCAAAAGTAAAGACAATGAGATGATGAATAAAAATATATTCCCAAGTATGGTCTCCAATTCATTATGGTGAAATAATTGCTAATATGGATAGATGAAATATCCTAGATTCAATGACTGAATCTAGTAACAAACATACAAACAAGCAGATATTTTACTAATTTTATTTGTATTGAATCATAAACAAGAATGGTATAAGATGGAATCCATACCTTTCAAAAAATAATTCTGATGAATATCCTCGCTATGGTTTGATGCAACTCCTCAATGCTTAGAATTCAAATCTACAAACATAGTAACAAAAAAATATCTAAGGCATATGAGGGATTAATGATTCAATACAAGTCATACTAGTGATGAATTAAACTACTGCCTAATATCATTATCAATGGAAAGATGGAAGCAAATACACAATGCATCAACTCCATTGAACAATACAGTGGGAAGAAAAACTATTTTGTATTAATCTCAAGAATGAAGGAGTGATACAACCTAGCCTTGATGAAGTATGGCTCCTTCCAATGATCCCCAATATTCTCCTTTGATGACAAGCTCTATAGCTTTATTTCATAAGCATAACTTTACCTTTATTAGTCCTCCATAAGCCTTTGGTCTATATTTGATTTATAGGCCAAGAGGAGGATGTTTGAGATCCTCAAATGGTTGGATTAGGGTTCCATAAAGGATGGGAATAGATCCATGAACAGAGGGATCATGATTGAATAAGCATCACCTCGAATCTTTCAATTGGGAAATATTGGCCCAACAAAGCTTCTAGATTTCACTTTTTATTTTTACTTTTTTTGAGTCATGTGTGCAGTTTATAGTGAACGATAAAGCACACTTTTGCACTAGCTTTAATGGTCAAATATGTGTCTATGCAAAATTTGGTTAAGAAAATTTTCATGCAACTAAAAGTAGGTTTTTAGACCTTGTAATCTAGAATTCTCATTTCCTTTAGGATTGTTTAGCTTCTAGCCTTGCAAGGGAATGCTTTGGAACACATTGATGGATAGTGAAAGATCCAAATCGACAGTATTTTGACATGGTTTCAAAATGACGTGCAATAGTCAGTTGGATCTGTCTATGACTTCTTTTAACTCATGTGGGTTTCAGTCTCGATTTTATCACATGGGTTATTATTTGTATTCAAATGGTTTGTTTAATTGTAATAATAAATGGTGCAACTTTTCCATTCTTTCATGCTCAGAGGGTCTTTGTGAGGGATGCCCTCTTTCTCCTTTATTATTCATGTTGATTGTTGAGGGCCTAAGAAAGCTCTTGGAGGAAGCTAAACTAAATGGGGATTTCCAAGGGTGCTTAGTTTCTTGAGCCCTGGATATATCCCACCTTTTATTCATTGATGATATTCTCATTTTTTTCTATGGAAATCCCTATGAGGTGGTAGTTTTAAATAATATTCTTTCATTATTTAGGAAGGTGGTCAGTGTTTCTATAAATTTTAAGAAATCCTCCCTTATTATCTCAAATTTGGAAGATGATGAGATTCAACAAATAAATGTTTTTCTTTCGATGGAGATATTTTTCCTTGATGATGATCTCAAATATATAGGTTTTCACGTGAAGCCCAACACATATAGAGTGATGGACTAGCACTGGTTGATCTCTAAGGTGGAGAAATGTATCAAAATATAGTGCCATAGATCTGGATTTCTCAGGCAAGATGTCTAGTATTAATCAAATATGTTATTGAAGCCATTCCTATTTATTGGTCCTCATTTTCAATGATAACTAAGGTTGTTTTGAAGCACATAAGGTTTTTATGTTACAAATTTTTATGGTCTGACTCAAATTCTGAGGTGACCCTTCCTTGGGTGGGGTGGGCCAAAGTTTCTAGACCAAAGGCCATGGGTGGTTGGGGTTGTAAGAATATCTTCCTATTTTCTCATGCCCTAGCTGCTAAATGTGGATGACGTCTTCTTACCACTTAGATATTATGGACATCAGTTGTAATTGATAAATATATCTCACCTTTCTTAGTGGAGGATTAGGTGCATAGGGTGGATAAACCTCGAAAAAACATCTTAGTTATATGGAGAGATATCTTAAATGTTTTTGAAACTATTCATAGTGGCCTTGCTTGGAAATTTGGCTCTAGTGCATGGATTCGTCCAGGTGAAGACCCTTGGCCCAATAGTCATAGTGATCATATTCTACGCTCTCCATTAATTAATTTTATTCAGGATTGTGGATTTTCAATGTTGGCATACATTATAGATCTGACATCCACTACTATTTGGAATCAAGGATGGAAATAAATGCTTGAGATGAAGATTCCAGATACCTTCATGGAGCCCTGGAACAACTATGTTAATGATCTAAAATGAGGTCATGTTAGAATAATAGACAGGGATGATGAACTCATTTGGTCAAGAGCTAAGAGTGGGATTTGTTCCCCAAAATCCGAATATAATTTCATTTCTTCGAAGCACCATTCGATTGCTTCTCAATGGCGGTGGAATATCATTTGGAAATTGAAATTCCCTCCAAAGGCTAATATTCCCATGTAGTGCATATTGAATAGGAAAGTCCCTTCTTGGGATGTTCTACAAAAACGTTTCTTCATTGTCCCTGGTTGGTGTTCTCTTTGTCAGGCTGAAGACACAACTATTTCTCATGTTTTTTTTACTTTCCCCTTTCGTCAACATATATAGGATCATTGCAGTTATATTAAGCTTAAATTAGGCGTTTATGTGGCCCATTTATTGATTTTTCTTGGATTTCTTGGCTCTCCCACCTGACCTCCCATACTTTTAATCTCTTCCATTAATCATTTGTTGGGGAATCTAGATCGATCGCAATTGAGTTATCTTCCAAGAAATTATTTTCTCTCCAAGGCTCATTGTTGCTGAGGTAATGATAATTCTTAGTGTTATGCAGAATTGTGATCTACAGATAAATCAAATTCCCTAAGTGTGGTGCTAGGAACTTAGAACAACAGAATAAAGGCTTTTCTATCACTTTCTCAAAAATAAGCGGATACACGAAATGATGAAAGAACCTACTTGTGATCCAAGCACTTCTTCTTCTCCTTATAATGTTGTTGTTGTCGCTCTCAATCCAAATTAGATCACTGGATCGATTCCTACAAACACAAAAAAATAACAGAAAACAACATGCATATACATATATCTACTTATCTTAATCACTAAAATCAATTAGATGTGAAATATATATATCATTCAATAATCCATTGCATAAGATACAGAAACATATAGAGACATATATATGGGAAAATGAACAACAATATTTATTAAAGAGTAGAAGGGAGAGGTTACAACCAATGATCTATTTTTTTCCACTAGCTCTAGCTTCATCCCAGCCTCATCACATCCAACATCACACCAGCGGCATATCAATAATTTCACTCTCTCAAATGAGAATCCAACAACATTTCTTTACCAAAATTATCCCTTCCTTATCACTAGGATCTGTGCTCAAATTATAGGGAAAATGATGGCAGTTTATCAATGAATGACTTTCTAAGATTAGGAAAGACATGTTCCGAAGTTCAGAGATGTTAGATGGACACTTGGATTCAAATTTTGACACATATGAACTCTTCTAGAAGGCACTGGCCATGTGGAGATTCCCAAAACAATGAGAATTCTGCTCCCAGGTGACCAATGTACTCTTGAATGTCGGGCAGTGCATTGCAGTGCACCCTTGAATGGAGGATGTTGCATATGCAACATAGTTAGTCCCTTTAGAGGCAGCGTTGGTGAGTTCATAAGTGATATAACATATACTTCAAACCTTGGAAATATCACAATAGAAGCCATGAATGAATTGTTCTTTTCTTAGGGCATATAGCAACTGAAATGTAAGGGGATGATAGACCCTATTTCATTAGTCCTTTGCATGATGTCCAGTTTTATTAGGTCATGGGGGATGATGCCAAAATTGACCTATAACAATTTCCCCCTAAAGCATGAAGTCAAAATAATAATAATAATATATTTGAATGAGATTCTTTACGATGTGATGAGCTGGAACTAAAGTGGAGTGGCGACCTGCATCAATCTTACAATACATTACATCATGACATTTTCATCTTGATCACGAATTGTTGAGGGAGGCATTCCCATGCTCAGCACATAAGCTATCTAATAACATGTACATAGTTCAGAAAGTCATCTATATTGGAATGTTGCCCAATATAGACATGTCTACAGGTATAGGCCCATGTTTGGATGACGATCTATATGTAAATTCATTCTACATATAATGTGTACAACAATCCTGAAATTGCAGCCCGGATGGATGAAACTAGATCCGAGGTATTCTTATCTCATTCACTCAATCGTTCGGGTACAAGTCTAGCCATGTGCATATTTGATTTGTAATCAAACATGGTAATACATCGTTTGATTACCAGCCAATGATGTGAGCTAGTAACAAACGTGAGAGAGCCACCATTAATGTTAATGGCTCTCAAGGTACTACAGTACAGTTTGTAAGGTGTGAATAGATGATTTGATTTTGAACGACAAAAAAAAATTTTATTCAAAGGTCTGGAAACGAGGATCTTGTTGATGCTGTAACAAGCCTCATGGTACTGGAAGATGATGTTTCTAAGTAAACTTTGTGGATGATGATTTGATGTCGACAGGAAGCCACTTTATCGTGAAACGAGAGTTAATGATTTCGAAGACAAAATATGACTTTATATAGCAATGTTCAAGGATGACTGTCATGAAATGAAGGTTTATGAGTATTGCAGAAGGATTAGTATTGACTGGATTACTTCTCTTGAACATATCGGCGACATTCAGATGAATTGGTAGCATTGACCCAAAACCAAAGTGAAGGTGTGATGAACCATAGGTATGAATGAATTGTCAAGAAGATTACCCAACCCAAAAAGTCACAATGATGGAGCGAAGTGTCATGTTCAAGAGTGACCTGCTACCGTAAAAAGGTCTATTCACTTTTTCCCAAAATTTTCTCAGTCATTTTTCGACCATTACCTATTTATTTTTTAACAATATTGAGGAGGATAACATATGCTTGACCTATAATTCAACCCTTTAGGTGAATATGCATCGCTATTTAATAATTTAACGAGTCTAGAGATAAATGAAACTCGATTCTTGACATGATCGACAAGCCCGTTGCTATTTTATGTTTTAATGAGACTAATGACAATGACATCTCGACCCTTTTTCATGTTTAGAGAGTTTGAAAAAGAGGACAAAAGAAAACTCCATGAGTCATTTTTTCGTAAATTTGTCACTCAGATCCGAAAAGTGTAAAATAATATATGAGAGAACCTCCTAGCCATGTTCGACTAAGGTTTTCCTTTTTCTTAAATAATCTATCTCAGTCTGGAAAAGGGTTAAACTTATAGTGAGCATATTTCTTTTCATTTACTTTTATGAACTCGAAAAGACAAGTGGTTGGCAATATTTTCACATTATCAGAGTTTGAAAAGAGCTAAAATACAACTCTAGGGGTTCCTTTTTCGTCGTTATCAAAGCTTGAAAAAGAGATAAAAGTGTGCTTCAAGTCCTTTTTCATTTTTATCAAAGATAGAAAAATAAGGATAAAAGTATGCTTTGTGGTCAAATCATTCTTAGATAAGTGTGCACGACTAATCTGCTATGTCAGCTGTAAACCTGTTCATAACAACATAAAATGGATTAAAAATACTTGTTTCATGATAAAAAATAATAAAAACCATAGTCACAGCAATAAATATAATTTTCAAATAATCAAATTACTAATTAAAAGAGTTTTACCATTCATGTTTACCATTTGGATTTTGGAGCTCTGAACCAGTTTTGGCCCTCGAACTTCAGTAGTTGATTGTGAGAGATTTTATGGACGGTTTTCCTCACCATTCGATTTAGGTTAGATCTATGAACCTCCTCTTTCATTAAGTTGTCTTTATATTTCATTTCATTGCAATTTTTAGGGATTTGGGTCCCTTAGGGTAAATTTATTTTTCAAACAGGGAAACGCACCCTTGAATGTCGAAAGGTGCATTGCAGTGCACTGGAATTGAAGGCCAGGTGCACTTGCAATTCATTTTCCCTTGACCAGGGGTGTGTTGGGCACAATTCAAATTTTTTTTCTTTGCATTGTACCCAAAATTTTCCTAGTTTTTTGCATTAAATGGATCCTTATGAGTCTTATGGTTGTGTTTCAGGGATTCATTGGACCAAAATGACTATTACATGGAGGGAAAGATAACATGAGGAACAAAACATGATTTCCATAAATGATTTGGGTACTGTAAGAGCGCTCAGAGACTGTGGGTTGCTAAAGTAATTCAGAATATTGGGTATGAGGAAACAGATGGATCTATTGGAGTTCCTTGCTCATTCATGGGATCCAGCGATAGAGGAATTTCACATTGGGGACAAAGTGGTCCCAATTTTAGTGGAGGATATCTATTTTCTCACAGGATTATCGAGGAGAGGTTTTCCTATTTCTCTTTCAGGGTCTGCTCTCAGAGGAGAGACGGTGAGAGATTATATATTGTAGTATTGCAATCCAGGGGTTGAACCTAGTAAGGATGGGAAAATAAGCATCTGTGATGTTCGTGACTTTCCATTTAGAGCCATCTTATTCATGATCGCAAAGCTTGCTGGTACCGCTACACTACATGTACCAAACAGATATTACATGCATTATGCACTAGAGTGCTTGGAACCAACGGTTTTCAATAGGGTTGAAGTTGTACTCTCTTAAATGAAAGAACAACTCAGTAAGGCAAAGGGAGGAAGGAAGAAAAATTTCAACTATGGTTCGATCCTCATTTCTTTTTCCTTAGAGTGGATTCCATTGATGCAGCCTCAACATATGACATTGGTTATATATAACCCTAGAGATCCAAGGATGCAGAGATGGGTAGAACTAATGGCTATACATGCTGGTCAATTGACCATCATGTTCTTGACTACATTCTTCACCTAGTTCAGGCGACAGATGGTCGCCATTGATTATTATGCATATGTAGGCATGGACTTCTAAGGAGATCTAGATTTGTCTTTACCAGAAGGTGCTGAATAGGGTGAAATTGGAAAGAATGTTTTGACCATATTTTTTTATTTTTCTACGGTTTATACATGTTTTTTTTATTTTGATGTTTTCCCAATACTAAACTAAAGTTTTGATGTATGAATATGTAGGCCGAGTTCGACCAGTGGGACAGCTAGAGCAGGGAGCAAATGAGCCAGCAGATAGGGTTGTCGGGAGAGAAGTCCTTCAGGATTTGGATATGGCTAAGACTCTTGCTGAGATACAACGGCACATACAGGGGTTAACTCTCGGGATTCTAGATTTCTGGATAGAAGAGTTACCCATGCGACTGCAGCACCATACTATTGGTGTTCCTAACCGCTGGATGCGGTTATTGTGTAGGATAGCTAGATCAGTAGCATGTTATCATGAGCACCATTACTTTACTTTTGATATTTTGCATACATTTTGAGGTTAGATGACCAATGTGTCTTGGGACAAAATTTTGTAAAAGCATATAACTATATATCTATTTGTTTTCAGTGTTTCCTTATGTTTATTGCACAATCCTATTCAATTATGTGATTTGAATTGAAAATATGTCTTTACATGTGTCGCAAATGTCTGTTTATAACATAATTAGCTAAGGAATCAATTAATGTTTCAAGTTTATGAAAATGTGTTGATATTGAAAAAAAAAAAAATTCTTTCCAAAAGTAGAACTCTTAGGAATATACGATACAGTGTTGGATTGCTGACCGGTTAAACACTCGTAGTTGCAGTATGACAAGTTGTGATTCTAACCTAATGATGATGCGGTTAGTATAAAATGAAATGGCATCAGAGAGAAGTTAGATAAGCGCACTATACTAAGCGATATTGTTTGTAGATCGACCGATACAAATCCCTTGAAAACTCACTAACTCCTCATTCGAAGCGAAACTAGCCCATGCCGCAGAGGATAGATTCTGTGTACTACAACTAGCACCATCAGCATACCCAACGAATGGTTCCAAATATTTAGACATCTGCGATGAAATGTAAAGAGGATTACTAACTTCAAGAAAACTCTCGAAAAGAAAACTAAGACAGTAAATGAAAATCAACAGCATATATACAATATAATACAACAGTTCACTACGCTCATGTTTAAGCATAGTAACATTTTAGATACAACCCATTTCAGGGCTGCGCCAATGGAATTCCATCGTAATCTACCAAATCATAGGCACCCTTAGCAATAACTCTTTTGAAAATATAGGGGTCATGCCATTACGGCTCAAATTTCCACGTACCTATTACATCATCTTCCTGATCATAAAGAAGGACTAGGTCACCCTATGAGAAGATGCGAGGTTGGACATGCTTGTAATATTGTGCCTTTATATGTCTTTTATGCATTTCGTTGGCCAATGCAGCTTCATGAAGTGTTTCATCAAGATGGATGAGGTTAAAAAGACGCGCTTCTTCAGAAGAGGTGTCAAGTAACAAGTCGATTGAGAGTTTTAACGACAACATTTCACATTGGATTTGCAAGATAGCTTCCAGACCATACACCAATTGAAAGGGGTTAAATCTAGTTGCATTTCTCACCGAGGTTTGGTATGTCCACAAAGCTAAGTATAGGATCAAATTCCAATTTCATTTATGAACTCCTATCATGAGTTTAAGAATTCATGTAAGAATCTTGTTAATAGCCTCAACGTATCCATTTGATTGTGGATAATACGGAGTAGGACTATCATGGGACAGTCCTAATTTGGCAGTCAACTCATTCATCATATGATTGTGAAAATGAGAACCATGATCTTTGACTATAGCCTGTGGAACACCAAACTGTGAGATGGCATGATTAAAGGAAAACAATGTAGTTGTTTGTCCTGTGTTGTCGAATGTAGGCATCGCTTCAGCCCACTTGGTAAAGTAGTCTACTGTGACAATAATATAACCATGCCCCCCAGACGAACGAGGGTTATAGGTCATGAATTCAATGCCCCATTTTTCAAATGGTCCCATAGAGATAACAAGATGCATTGGCACTGGCGGTTTGCAGATTTTACTATCAAATATCTCAAACGTGTGACAACTTCTTACCATGAGGATGAATTTGCAAAATATGGTTGGCCAAAAGTAACTGGCGCAGAGTATCTTCTACGCGGTAGCATATCCAGAAAAGTGTCCACCACAAGCCCCAACATGATAATCATTTAAAACCTTTTTGGCCTCCTCATGAGTGAGGCACCTCCTTAAAATTGTATTGACACCACGATGATAAAGTGTATCATGGATTATCATATAATATTTGGCTTGGTATCGAATATGTCGTTGGTCATAGCGAGAGGTATTAGGCCAAAAATTCTAGGTCTGGAGATAAATGATAAAATCCCCATACCAAGGATCAGATGATCTGATTAGAAACAGAGACTCATCATGAATAGATGGTTCTAATGTAGTAGTATTACTATCAGAGGGAAGTTCGCAGAGAAGCTCAGCCAAAACTAAAGACTTCTTTGACTTGGATTTGATGAATTCCAAATCAAACTCCTGCAAAATGACAATCCATTTTGAATACTTGCCCCCCAGAAAAATACGTGATAAGATGTAAGTCATGGGGTTTCAATCCGAAATGAAAATGGTCTTTTGGAACAGAATATAGTGGAAAAATCTTTGGACAGCTTGAACGGACGCCAAGGCAAGATTTTCTATGTATGAATACTTCACTTCTGTATCATTGAGATTACGACTCAAATAATAGATAAGATGTTCTATCTCATTTTCTACTTGGACCAATACCATAACAATGGTCATAGCAACCGCGACGATACATAATAAATAATCACTCTGATAATTGGGGGGATACATTAATGATGCCCAGATAAGTGTATCCTTGACAATATCAAAAGAAGCTTGCGCAACCTTATCCCAATGGAAGGGAATCCCCTTTTTCAAGAGCCGAGTACATCCTTCAGCCATTTCGACTTAGTTGGGTATGAACCTCCCTAGTTAGTTAGCCTTTCCCTGCAGTTTCTGTAACTGAAGAAAATTTTATGGCGCGGGTAAATCAAGAATGGCCTAGACCTTCAGTGGGTCAATTTGAATTCCTTATTTTGAGATGAAGAATCCTAGAAAACGACAAGAATCAACACAAAACACACATTTATGTGGATTGAGGCGTATTTTGTAATGTCAGCAACGTAAAAATATAGCTCGCAAATGCATCGAGTGATTAGTCTGGTTTCGTGAATGCATGGGTAAATCGTCTAGATAAGGTTGAACAATGTGATTTATGCCATTAAAAACATAATCCATTTCTCTCTGAAAGGTTTCCCCAGCGTTCTTTAATCCAAATGGGAGTTTCCGATAAGTGAATGTGCCCAAGGGACAGATGAATGTTGTCTTATATTGGTCCTCTAGTCGGATATTAATTTGATTGTAACTAGAAAATCCATCCATGAACGAAAAGATTTCGCATCCAGCACAATTGTTAATAATCTAGTCGATAAAGGGAGTAGGATAGTTGTATTTTAACAAGCAAGATTGACATCCTGATAATCGACACAAACTCTGATGGTCCCTTATTTTTTCATAATACGAACAATGTTGGAAACCCAATCAGTTAGCAGAATAGGGTAAATGAAACCAGCATGCAAAAAAATTTCAACTTCTACTTTAATGGCAGTGACCTTCTTCGAATGAACAGGATGAAGGCGTTGATGTACCGATTTGAGATAAGGGTACATGTTAATGGTGTGTTCAACGATACTAGTATCTATGCCTGGAATTTCCTCATAAGACCAAGCAAATACATCATGAAATTTACGAAAGAGAGAGCGATATGTTTCGAGTTCTGATAGACAACAAGACACGCTGACATGAATGTTTTCTACAATGCCAGGTTTGGTCGAAATATCGATGGAAATGGTTTCTTCAATATTTGATAAATTTCTCTTGGATTTGATTGCATTAATGGGAAAAGAATTCAAAAAGAATGTTTTTATCGATGGGTGATATAGTTCAATAATATTATCTTCTTCGTAATCCTGAAGATGGGAGCAATGATGATGATCTTCCCATGGTTCTCTTTCTGGCATCATGGATTCCACAATATTCTCATCTGTCAAGAAAGTTGAGGAAAAAGGATCAGATGGAGTACCAAATATAATGAATGATCAACCCAAACGACCAGCGACAATGATTTCGGATTCGCCGCACAAGAAATGTAGATTAATTTCTATGCTAGCTCAATTGGGCTGGGCGATAGAAATTTATCCAACGTAACAACTTCATAAGCCAGATGGAGTGGAACATATCATGTAGTAGGTATCTATATTTGAAATTTATGACGACGTCGCAGGCGGCGGTAATGTGAAGGTTCCCATGAGGGAAGAATCCTTTAAGAGTCCCACACCAATGTTCTGAAGTATGAGTTGGGGTGTGTGAACTAACAGAATTCTTCCAGCTACTTGGTGTTGGTCGCTTTAATTGTTTTCACAATTCAAGCTCCACATAAATTGTCAACCCAAGGAAGTCTGTTTATTCCAAAGACAATCACGCACTGGATATGCTCAATTTCAAAAGCAAAAACAATGTTGTAGTAAAAAGCCACACAATTATCAATCATACAAATCTAATTATTCACACTCTGTTTAATCAAAGCTGAAGTCACTTAAGTTATAGCAGAAGTAATTCCTATATTGCAGTTTAGAATCCAAATAAAGGGAAATCAATCTGCAAAAAAGGAAACCAATTAACCATAACAGGAACAGGACCCTATTCCTTTGAATAGGAACTTCAGCACCTGCTGCCTGACACTAATCACTCTGTAGAAAAGATAACTTAAGAGAGCAGGACCCTATTCCCATGAACAGGAACCTTCAACACCTGTCTCTTGTTTCTAATCACACTACAGGAAAAGAAAAGTAATTAATGGAAACAGGACCCTATCCCTTTATACAGGAACCTTCAGCACCTACCTCCCAGCATTATACATTCAAACAAATAACAGAAACAGATTTCTCGACTTCCTAAGAATGAATGTACTGAACTCATGCAGTGTTAAGGAAACAGAATACTCAATAAACTACAGAACTGTGTAACTGGTGTCTCAGCAACATAATTAAAGTAAAGTGCAAACAGCATAAAGAAATTAAAAAAAACTACAGGGACAGTCGGGTGAATCTTGTGAGGAAGGCGGGCCCTTTCCTTCTCACAAGATTCCCCAGGAAAGGATTAAATTGGAGCGCTTAAAAGGAAATTTTATTCATCTGTCAAAAGAAATGATACATTACAAATGGAGTCTAGCTCCAGTTGTTGCATGTACCTATGCATTCCTGGCTTCTGTAAGAATTGGTGATACTGTGCTACAAACATGGCCGGACTTAAAGGTTCCGGTCTAATCCAAAGGAGCCTATTCTCCTCATTATGACTACTTGCAATAAACGCAGTTTTCCAGGTGAGCTGATTGGCCAAAAATGAAACAAATGCCCTTGTTTGTATATCACCTGCAATTGGAATGAGATTGACTCTTCTATTCTCGGGAATGGCCTCGTTATGGAGATAAAGTTCGCACAGCAAATGTTGGTCACTTTCAGGGGCCTCAGCAAAAGTCTTAACAAATTGTTCTGCAGTAAGAAATTCATGAGGTCTGCCATCCTTTATTGCCTTCAATTGAAAATAAACCAAACGTTTAGAAAGGAAGAGAGAGTAATTTACAGAGGGTTTGCGGGTAGCCATCAACTTCTGCACTAATGAAAACATCAAAACCATATTTTCCTTTGATTCCTTGACTTCCTTCTTGGAATCCCTGAGCTGTTGCAATGTCTGTTCCCAACTATCCCAGTTGGCATACATGTGATTCTGCCATGCTAACTTATGCTGCTGTAATATTGTATCTTGTTCTTCAGCATATTGTTTCTTCCATTTTTTCATAAGTTCTAATTGGTTCCATGGCAGGATCTGTGTCCCGACATTAGAATTACTAGGTTGGGACATTGTCTGAGTGGCTGAACTGACTAACTCAGGGCTAGATATCTGTAGTTGAGGCATTGTTTGAGTGGCTGAGCTAACTAACACAGGGCGAGATATCTGTGGTTTAGTTTCTTTTTCCAAACTTTTTGAGAACCCTACTGGTTCTTGTGAGGCAGTAGGGCATTCTTCTTTAATTTCAGCTGATGTAGATGCCTCAGATACTTGAATTTTGACTACTTTGTAGCCTGCCTGCTGGTAAATATTACCACACTCATGGCACATGTATTCCCTGCATGGCTCCCTATTTTGTGCTGATGTTGTGTGTGCTAGCATATAGAGATTCAATTCTCTATCAAAGGCTTCTCGTGCCATGATTAATTCATTCTTATAGGCTTCTAGCTCAGACTTCAAAAACTCATTTTCCTCCAATAAAGATGCCATAGTGTGTGAACCCTGTGTGCTGGTTGATTGTACTGGAGTTGTCTGCTGATCCACAACTGTAGCTGGTTCTTGTGGAGCAGCTACAGCTGGTTTCCCTGTATTATCATGCTTGGTGTATGATTCTTGTACCATAGTGGCTGGTTCTTGTGTTTCAGCCTCTGGGTAAGTGACTGGTTCTTGTGTGACAGTCACTGTTTGAGCCATAAACGATGTCATATTATCCCGGGGCACTAGTTCTTGTGTGGCAGTACCACCGGATGAGACGGGTTGGGGAATTTGAAATGGGGGTGAAGATTGAAGTTTTAACAGAATAGTGGCGGGGTCAGGGGAAATGGGAGTAACTCCTGTTTCAACAGTCATCTTCATTTTCCTTTTTGGTAGGAAAGCAGAGAAGTCACTGTCTTTCCTTTTCTTTGCAGGGGAAGATTCTTTTCTGGGGGAAGGGCTTTCGGAAGAAGTGAAAATTTGGAATTTGGCCCTTGTTCGTCGTTTTGAGACAGAGACTATTGGGGTTCTTTTCTTCATTTTATGAGTAGGCGGGGATGGGGGTGTTAGAGAGTCATCGCTAGGGATAGAAATAGTAGGACGGGTTGACTCTACTAAGTGGGACGAACTTGGGGTTGGGTCAACTGGCTCTGAGGATGGAATTACTGGGGAATCTGGGATATCGTCCAGTTGCCCTTCATAAGGATTCTTAGGAGTTTCTTGGGAACTTCCGGCTTGTTGGGGGATTTGGGCCTGTTGGGGAATTTCGGCCTGCTGGGAAACAAGGAGTGGATTATTCAGAGGGGGGTTTTGCTGAGAAAAACCCCTCTGAATTAATAATTGGCATAAATGGTGATGGGTGAGGGATAAAAATGGGAATTTAGCCCGTCTGCAATAATAGGACATGTTTTTGATACAACCAAGCAGATAATAGGGAATATTAACTAATCAGCCATTCCTTAAATGATTCATCAAAACGAGGTCGTGTTGGTAGACTACCTGGTAACGCCCTTCGCATGTCAAGTAGTGCTTGATGAATTCTTCTACTGTTGGCCATGGTCGAGGAAGTGAATGCAGACTTACACCGCGGCCTTTAAGTTCAACTGGTTCATTTGGAAGAAGAAAATCTTGCTGTGCATTTAAAATCACTTGCTTCCTACTGAACCAGTGAGTCCCGATAACCGGCAAACCTGAAACTTGAGCTATGTCCTCCTCTGTAACTGAAATGCGGACCCCTTGAACTACTGAATAATTCCCCGGAAGGTTTTGTGCGAACTCTAAAACTTGCTGCTCATCAAATTCTCCTAACCTTTCGAAGTATGATGTCCATCCTGCTTGTTGAAAAAATTGATAGACCTCTGGGAACATTTGAAGAAGAGTTATCGAACCAGGCTCGTGTCTGATAGCCGACCCTCCCATGGCTACTAGCTTGAGTTACATGCAGAGGCACAGAAGACAGAACACAGGCTTTGGTCAAGCTAGTTGTTGCAACAGAGGATGCGGAGTCTCAATGTCGGCGGAAATGGAATGAAGAATGACGGAGGATTGGTTGATGTGAAATGATTATTCAGTTTTCGAAATTCCCCCCCCCCTACGTATGGTGCAATGATGTTTGAGCGTGTGGAGATTGCAATCATTATGAGCGAGATCCTTTCTTTAAAATATAATTTAACTGCATTACATTAAAAACCACATACCTTACATTTTTACCTTTGGTTTAATAATTTGAAGTGTAGAGTGCTTCATAATGGCTTGATACTTATGGAAGAATCTGTAGATTTCTCTGAATTTTAGAACAGGAGCATAACAGGATTTGCTCAGTACTGAATAATTTCCACCCAAAGGATCTGAAGAGTAAAAGTGGAGAACTGAAAAGCTTGTATAGCAGGAAAGAAATGATGTTTTAATGATGAAAAGATGAATGGCAGGTTGCTGAAACTGGTGTTTCAACAACGGAAAAATGAATGACGCGTTGCTAAAACTGGTGTTTCAGCAACGAAAAAAATCAGGAAAATGGGATATAATGACTTGGGTTTAGGACAAGTGGGGGAAGTTTTTGATAAAGGATAATTTCAGCAGTAAGGGATAGGAAATACTAGCTGAAGGATGATATTTCAGGAATGGTAGAAGTGGGAAAAATGGAAAAAGGGAAATAATGTAGGAATGGGATGAAGGGATATTACTAGGAAATGGGATAAAATGAAGGGAACAAGCTTCTGTGATTGAAGCTTCAGATCTTCTTATGATGGATCTATCCTCCTAAATGAGCTTTTCCAGAATCTGCAAAATTCAATTGTAATATGCCAACCCTTGACAGGGATTATTAGTTTTAAATCTAATCTAATCTAATCTAATACTAAAAAAAACAGTGCAGAAAATTAAATGCTGTGAGGAGCAGAAGACTCCCCTAGAAAAAGATAATGAATATCAGTCATGCAAGCAGTCTTGAAATCTTCTTTAGAAACAGGGCGCTGGTATAAACGAAGCCTATGACCATTGACTAGTAGAGGTGTTTTAGAATCATCAATTGTTAAAAGTCTTACCGTTCCATTAGAAAAAACAACATCTACCTCATATGGTCCAAGCCAACGTGTACGTAGCTTACCCTGAAAATTTTCAAACCGAGAGTCATACAATAAGGCCCAATTACCTTTTTGGAACTGCTTGTGTTTGATAATTTTATCATGCCACTTCATTCTCTGTTTTTGAATCATGGTTGTTTGGTGAATGGCATATAATCTCTTTTCATCCAACTCAAGAAGCTGCTGCAACCTAGCTGTCTGCACATCAGTCAAATCAAGATTAACAGCTAAAGCAGTTCTTAGAGTTTTGATTTCAAATTCCACAGGAAAAACAGCATTTTTACCATAGACCAATTCATATGGACAGAAACCTGTAGTGTTTCTCCAAGTAGTTATGTAAGCCCATAATGCTTCAGGCAGCCTTTGAGACCAATCCTTCCGGTTGTCCTTCACTGTATTAGTTAGAATGGCTTCTAATACTTTGTTTGTGCTTTCCACCTGCCCATTGGCCTGGGGGTGGTATGGTGTAGTCATTCTATGATGAATATGATATTTCTGAAGGGTAGACTTAAAACCATGAGAATTGAATGGAGGTCCTCCATCTGTAACTAGCTCTCTAGGAATTCCAAATCTAGTGAAGATTTCTTCAAATAATAAAGCTAGGACAGCCTCTTCATTGGGTCTAATAAGTGCTTTGGCCTCCACCCATTTAGTCATATAGTCTGTACAGACTAATATATAAGTTCTTTGATTGGATGGAGGATTAATGGGTCCTATGAAATCCAAGGCCCATCTTTCAAATGGTTCAGAAACCACCTGGGGGTTTAATGGCATTTGATCTCTACGATTGGGTTGACCCATTCTCTGGCAGCTGTCACAAGCACTTACATATTTCTTTGCATCCTTAAATAATGAGGGCCAATAGTAACCCATCCTCAGAATTTTGTGTGATGTTCTCTTATCAGCAAAATGCCCTCCACAAGGGCCATCATGGCAAGCTTTCAGTATGTCATACACTTCATCTTCCCTAATGCATCTTCGGATTTCATGATCAAGCCCTGTGTAGAAAAGACACCCACTTATCCAGCTATACCTGGCACTTTGTTGAACAATTCTTCTCTTTTCTCTGTATGACAGGTGTGATGGTAATTTTTCTGCAACCAAATAATTAGCAATATCTGCATACCATGGAGAGTGAGCAGAAACTGCAAACAAATACTCATCAGGAAAAGAATCATCTACTGGAATATCATTGTCAGTTTTTAACCGTGAAAGGAAATCAGCCACCACATTTTCTTTACCAGGCCGATCTACAATTGTGATATCAAATTCCTACAGTAATAATAGCCATCTGGTAACTCTAGCATTTGTAACAGATTTTTTCATTAAATACTTGATCGTTGAGTGGTCAGTGTGCACAAAAGTAGAATAACCAGTGATATAGTGTCGAAATTTATTAACGGCATAAATTATTGCAAGAAACTCCTTTTCGGTAACTGTATAATTAAGCTCAGCAAGGTTCATATTCTTACTAATAAATTAGATAGCATAAGGAAGATGATTTTCCTCTTGTCCCAAGACAGCTCCAATTGCAGTATCTGAAGCATCAGAAGATATATGAAAAGGGAGGGCCCAATCAGGTCCCCTCAAAATAGGAGCAGTGGACAACTGATGCTTGAGTTCTTCAAAAGCTTTCTGACAAGAATTAGTCCACTTAAATTCAACATTTTTCATAAGCAACACAAATAATGGAGAAGCTATCTTAGAAAAATCTTTAATAAATATTCTGTAGTATCCAGCATGTCCTAGAAAACTTCTCACATCAGTTTGTGTTTTAGGAACAAAAAGATTCTGAATGACCAATATTTTAGATGGATCTACCTGAATACCTTGAGATGAAATAAAATGTCCAAGCACTACTCCTTCACTCATCATCATATGACATTTTTCAGTACTTAGGGAGAGGTGAGCTTGTATGCATCGTTTAAGTACCTTCTCAAGATTTTGTAATGCATCTTCAAAAGACACACCATAAGGAGTAAAATCATCCATAAATATTTCCATAGAGTCATTCAGCATATCAGAAAAAATTCCTATAACAGCCCTTTGAAAAGTTGCTGGTGCATTACATAGCCCAAATGGAAGAACTCTATAAGCAAAAGTTCCCCAAGGGCTAGTGAAAGTGGTCTTGTCTTGGTCTTGGGGTGCAATTCTATTCTGATTATACCCACTAAATCCATCTAGAAAAGAAAATAATTTCTTCCCTGCCAGACTATCCAACACCTGATCAATGAAGGGTAAAGGAAAGTGATCCTTTTGAGTAGCTTTATTCAAGGCTCTGTAGTCAACACATACTCTCCATTTCCCATTTTTCTTAGGGACAATTACCAATGGGGAAACCCATTCACTGTCAGATATGGGGTATATAAATCCTGCATTAAGCAATTTCTAAAGTTCTTCTTTAACAATTTCTCGTAAATTAGGGTTCATTCGTCTTTGGGGTTGACAGACTGGTCGGCATCCCTCCTTAATGTAAATTCGGTGAGTACATAATTCAGAAGAGATCCCTTTCATATCTGTGTAATCCCATGCAAATGCTTCCTTATATTCATGCAATAACTTCATTAACTGTTGTGTTTCAGCAACTATTAGATCAGGATTTATGTTTAATGTCTTGCCAGGTTCAATTTCAACTGTTACGCTTTTAGATGAGATGGTGGTTAATGTCTGAGATGAGTCTTCAAATTCAATATTTTCTTGGGTATCTGTTTCAAAAATTGCAGTCAATTGATTGTGTGTTTCAGCAATTACAGAGGAAGTTTCACAAATAAAATTATTAATTATTTCATCCTCTGTATTGTCTTTAAGAGTTAAAGCTTTCCCAATAGTTAGAATAGGCTGAACAGCATTATCATCATAATCCATCCACATGGAATCTTCATTATTAATTATGGGTGTAGCATGAGGATAAAGAGTAAGCTGTTTAGTTTCATAACCATTAGAAATTGTCATTGAACCAGATCTGCAACTGATAAAGGCATCAGCTGTGGCCAGCCATGGCCTCCCCAGAATTAAAGGATGTCCCCCCAGCTTTGTTTTAGTCTGCAATACAACAAAATCAGCTGGGTAATTCCAGGATTCAACTAAGATAAGTAGATCTTCAACAACTCCTTCAGGTTTAATTGTAGAACGGTCAGCCAACTCTAGAATGGTAGGAGTATCTCTGATTGTGTTATTCAGCTGTAACAATTGTGAAGTTTCAAGAGTCATTATGTTTATTGCAGCACCTAAATCTACCAGAACTTGAGGAATCATTGTTTTACCAATATGAACTGTCACGGTAGGATGGCCGGGATCACCATATTTCACAAGAGGGGTTTTTCCGGACATTAATGCGGATAAGTCACCCATCACATGTACTGTAAGAGGATCTTTAGTTTTCCTACCAGGTTTCTTAACACAAATATCCCTTATTGTTCTGGCATAAATTGGTACATCTCTTAATGCTTGTAAAAGTGGAATTTTAACATACAAATTTTGCAATTCCCCTAAAATATTAAAAGCAGGTGTTTCAGGCGTTCTAGTTAAAACCAAACGCTCGGGGAATGGTGGTTCTGTTATTTCAATACTCTTGTTAGAAGGTGGTTGTGCTTTCTTATGTTTCTCAGTTTCATCTTTATCAGAATCAGAAGTTATGTCATCAATAATAGGCTCTACTATTTTTCCCGATCTTAAATGAATATCATTACATTGCATAGTAGGAAATATAGACTGATTCTGAATATCAATGACTTGCACAACTTTATTATTGGGGTTAGGATTTGGTTGCAAAGGTAGCTGGGGTCTCATTTGGTTATTTGGCAGAGAATTTGATGGCAGAGGAAGTGGTTGTTGGAATTGAGGCAATTGATTTGGATACGGGAGTTGTTGGCTTCTCCAATTTGAATTCCAAGGGTTAAAAGAAGATGGCTGCTGTGGAGGCCAAGGAGTCCACATTAAAGGATCAACAAAGGGAGGGTTTGATTGTTGCATGGGTGGGAAATTCATTTGATTGAAGGGTGGGTATTTCATTTGATTAAAGGGAGGGTAATTTGTTTGACCGAAAGCAGAATAATTGTTCCAACGATTGAATGGCATACTAGAGTTCATACCTTGTCCTTTTGGTTGCCATTGTCTTCTTTGAGTTAGCAGATAAACTGCTTCAGCTTCTTCTTCCGTTGGCTGTAATGTTGCCTTTATTCCTGGTAGAGATGGACATTGTTTTGTTTCATGATCTTTCTCACAAAGGGTACAGATTGGTATTTTGTCCATTGGGCACTCCCTTAGTGGATGTTTGTCTCTGCACTTCAGGCAAAAGACAGCCAGAGTTGCTTCTGCTTCAGCCTGCTTCTTCTTAACCTGCAAAGTGTCAATTTGTGAAGCAAAAAAACTTAACATCTCAGTTTTAAATTCTTCAAGTAAATTACCTATTTCAACTCTTTTTGCTCCCCCACTGGCTGATTTATGCACTCTTGAATAGGTGGGATCTCTATTACTTACTCTGTTCCTTGCAGCTCCCCTTGAACACCTCTTAGAAAGTTCAACAATCTCATCATATGATTCCTTAGATATATCTCCCTTGCCAAGCATGTTTAACATATCTAAACAATCATCCCTTAAACCTCTAAGTAATATTATTTTGCGAATTTCCTTACTTATATTCGGATGATCAGATCTATGTATGTTGTACTGCAGCCTTTCTACATAGTCCTCCAAATTCTCATCCGGCTTTTGTGCCATATTGAATAGTTCATCCTTCTTTTCTCTCGTCCGGCAGTAGTCTTGATATTTAAGCAGAAATTTCTGTTTCATCTACTCCCAAGTTGTGATCACCTGACTCCCAAGGCTCATGAACCATCTTAAAGCATTTCCTTTTAAGGTTGCTGGAAACAGTTTCAAATTTTGAGCATTAGTAACATAATCATAACTTCTGCATAATATATCAAATTCAAAAAGAAATTCATCCGGATCTTCAGAGGATAAACCATGAAAGTTAGGTAAAGCAGGCAATGGAATGTTTTTCATAGGAGTTGTTCCTGCAAGGAGATCACTGATAGGAAATCCCAAGGTAGAGAGAATTTTCATCCTTTCCTTCTCCTTCAGGATCTACACGTCCTCCACCAAAGAAATCTTCATTGTTTCCTTCCATTGTCTGTTCTCCTACTGCACTTGCTCGATCATCAAGATCTTCTACTGGCTCTTCAATGTTTTCCACTGGTCGTCCAACACTCTCTATTATTTCCTCAATGTGCTCTGCTGATTTACTAACACTTTCTTTTGACTCTCTAGCACTGACTGCTGGTTCTTTAATCACTGGCTCCTCTATATTTTCAGGACCCACAACTTCCTCTATTTTGTAATCTGATTGAGGGGAGTGTTGAAGTTTTGGTCTTCGAGAACTTAATCTCTGTGATGATTCAGCCTTTGATACAATCTCGTCAATGAAAGTCTTTCTTCCTCCCCTTCCTTTGCCTTTGCCACCTGTGGGGTTAGTTTTCTTCTGGTTTCCGTGTCCTCTCATACAATCTGCACATTTAAAAAGAAAAGATTAATGCTTTTGAAATCTATAATTGCCTTCCCCGGCAACGGCGCCAAAATGTTGGTTGCTTTAATTGTTTTCACAATTCAAGCTCCACATAAATTGTCAACCCGAGGAAGTCTGTTTATTCCAAAGACAATCACGCACTGGATATGCTCAATTTCAAAAGCAAAAACAATGTTGTAGTAAAAATACACACAATTATCAATCATACAATTATAATTATTCACACTCTGTTTAATCAAAGCTGAAGTCACTTAAGTTATAGCAGAATTAATTCCTATATTGCAGTTTAGAATCCAAATAAAGGGAAATCAATCTGCAGGAAAGGAAACCAATCAACCATAACAGGAACAGGACCCTATTCCTTTGAATAGGAACTTCAGCACCTGCTGCCTAACACTAATCACTCTGTAGAAAAGATAACTTAAGAGAGCAGGACCCTATTCCCATGAACAGGAACCTTCGGCACCTGTCTCCTGTTTCTAATCACACTGCAGGAAAATAAAAGTAATTAATGGAAACAGGACCCTATCCCTTTATACAGGAACCTTCAGCACTTGCCTCCCAGCATTATACATTCAAACAAATAACAGAAACAGATTTCTCGACTTCCTAAGAATGAATGTACTGAACTCATGCAGTGTTAAGGAAACATAATACTCAATAAACTACAGAACTGTGTAACTGGTGTCTCAGCAACAGAATTAAAGTAAAGTGCAAACAGCATAAAGAAATTAACCAACTACAGGGACAGTCGGGTGAATCTTGTGAGGAAGGCGGGTCCTTTCCTTCTCACAAGATTCCCCAGGAAAGGATTAAATTGGAGCGCTCAAAAGGAAATTTTATTCATCTGTCAAAAGAAATGATACATTACAAATGGAGTCTAGCTCCAGTTCTCTCAAACACAATGTTCTCCTGTAGCTTTCAAACTTGAACTCTAATCTCCCTATAATGATGATGTCTCCTCTTTTTAAAGAGGAGACATCTCTTACAATTACATGAGAGCAAATCTACATTTATCCCGAATCTGTTCTTCTTTCTTAAAACAGGCTATTCTATTCTTCCATAAAAAGATATTGTTACAACATATACCAAAAGAGTACTATCTTCAGAATAATCCGTGTAACCACGTCTTCATGTTGTTGCCATTGTTCCACAAAATGCTCTTCCAGAATCGCAAATTACGAATAGTGGCGGAATTTGCGTGCCTGCTGGCTGTTTCAGCAACGGAGTCGACTGTTTCAGCAACGAAGTTTGACTGTTTCAGCAACGGATGATTGTTCCAGCACAGCATATAACTTATCTGCGATCTTTTAGACTTATGTTAGCAACAATCTACTTCGATTAATGATAAAATATAAGAGTAATATGGAATTATATGTAAACAAATTAAACATATAATAAAGAAGAGGATTTTATATACCTTGGGATAAAGTAAATGAAACTAATGATGGAATCCCTTTTAAACATGGTTATAAAAGGTAAGGTGGTGTCAAAATATATAGTAAAAATGATACATAGTGAGGTCCTAACACCTGGTAAGTGGAGGAAAGGAGAGTTTATTTATGACATGGAGTGGAACATATCATGTAGCAAGTCTCTATATTTTCAATTTATGAAGACGTCGCAGGCGACGGTATTGCAAAGGTTCCCATGAGGGAAGAATCCTTTAAGAGTCCCACACCAATGTTCTGAAGTGTGAGTTGGGGTGTGTGAACTAACAGAATGCTTCCAGCTACCTGGGAACTGGAGGCAAAGGAGAGTTTATTTATGACTATGATAACACCTTTATGTGGAAAGGTGATCATTCTAAAATATGTAGAAACAATCACAGTCATAGAATATACCATGGCCTTCCAAGTAGAATGTTGTAATCAAGGGGTCCATCAACGACCTCAACCTCAACATTCATTGTTTTTGCCCCGAGTTCGACAGGCAGGTTATTGATAATACCGCAAGGCTTATATGTACGTCTGTCGAAAGCTTTCAATGTCATAGGTGATTGAGATAGGCGTGGCGAGCCAAGTGACTTCCAGAAGTTTAGAGACATAATGCACGTAGATGCTCCCTCATCAATATTAGTACAATGAACGAGGTTATTGAGAACATTTAATTGGATGGAGAATTCCAATTCTATTGGTAATTGCAGCACATATCCTGTATGATCAAAGACTACGAGATTGGAACCTGTTGGATCAATTCCACCAATTGCCGACAACAAAGCCTGCTTCTAGGAGGGACAATTTCGAAGCACCTTAAGCACTGACATAGCTAAAGGGGATTGAGCCAAATCTTCAACTATATTATAATTTTGATCAGCTCAGGCTCGGGGATTAAATGTCGATTTATAAACAACTCCCTTCGGTGGATTTATTGTTAATTTAGGAATAGCAGTTGGCAGTATTGATTTCGTAGACAGATTCGTGGTCGAGGTGGTAGGTTGATAAGTAGCCTGACTACCATAATATTTATTATGCATTGACACCAAAACATCAGTTGATGGCTTTGTCACAGACAACATAAGAACTTGGAAACTTGAAGCTGGATTTGTAACAACCAAATTTGTGTCCAGATTCAGAAATGGATCTGTCAACACAACGGATGCATGCGAGGTCTTAATCAATTTTGAGACTTCAGCACAGTGAGGACAGTCTTGAAATTTTTTTTCCTCATTACAAATTATGTAAGGGTAACAAGGTTTCCAATTTCCAGACGATTGATCAGATGATCTTTCCTATGGGGTAGAAGTTTGATTTTTCTTTGATTTCCTCTTTTTCTTACTTCCAGGTTGCTTGTCACTTTTGCCTTTGTCAGGTGACACGACATGAATTTTAGAAGAAGGTGTAGGATCATATGCAATATAGTGATGTGTGCTTGAAGTACCGATATTACCGTCTCCGGCATGAGAGTCCTTAGATGGAAAAGGAATAGTAAAATTAGATCGCGGCGCCACCCTTAGCCACATCCTCAGTTATAGATGGTAACAGGGACTTAATGAACCACTTGGCAAGGAGCTGATTAGGAACAAAATATCTTAACCATTCTACGATGATGATGTCACTCATGAATATGATCAAAAATGTGAGTAGCATTAGTCTGTTTGAAATTGGTCAAGAGTTCTATTCCAGTTTCATATCATATGGGTAACTGGAAGTGGGTCAAAAATATAATAGCTAGGGCAGTGAAATTATCAAATGAAGCTCTAGGTAACTCAATGTACCGTTTTGAGGCCAGACCAGTGAGTGTACACTAGAAAAGACGCAGTCAAACGAAGTCATAATTTATGGAGTTAGATGAACACCACAAATGATAAGTCATAACATGCGTCGACGGGTCTTCCCTAGGGTTTCCATTAAACTTAGGAATATCCGAGGGTAATTTATGAGGTATCACTAGCCACCAAGGAGCGTAATTGATTGGATCATTGGTGATTCAATTTAAATCCGATAACTCTAAAGTTGCAACAAACGGAAACTGTCAATTTAAGTCGGTTGAGCATAGCCAAGGTATGATGGAATTTCTTGGGAAACAGGCCTTTGAGAACCGACATAAGGAATCTGTTGCTGGTAACCCAGATAGGGGTTGTTTTGAAAAGCAAATGCTTGAGGATTCTTTTGATCAAAACCTTGGTATGCTACTTGTTGAAATGAAGGTTGTGGCATTTGCACTTGTGGCTGCCAAGGGGTCTATCCACCAAGGTTATAACCCAAATTTGAATAGTTTGGATTCAGTTTTGGATAGGTATAAGCTGGTTATGGTTGCGACATCCCATAATATGACAATCCATATTGTGAATATATAATTCCATACATAGGTGTTTGTTGTAAACCAACCGAAGGAGTTGGAGTCTGAGGGCCCAATACTTGGGGGTATTGGGTAGAAGGACCTGCCTAAGATGATTCAGGTACAATATTTTGAGCCTGTAATAGGGGTAAGGATGTATTAACAAGTGAATTTGATGTGGGTGCAACAGGTTGAACCAGTTGATACGAATGTACAACCGTTTGTGGTTGGATGGGTAGAGTGGGTTGCCACTAACTGTTGGGGCCCTTGTTTTGAATTTTGCATGAAGATAGATTTTGGGTTGCAGATCGGCACATGGCAAGTGCAATAACGGTAGGCAGCAGAGCTGTCAAGGTTGTGGAGGAGCAGGAGATAGGTGACGAGGTTGGTGCAGAAAAGTATAGACGAAGGGAAGATGCGATAAGGGACAGATAGTTAAACTCATGTGCAACAAGAAGAAGCCGAAAGCAATTGAGTAAGAACATAAGAGAAACTAACAGTTGCACTGGCGGGTGAATAAATAGGCCATCACCCAGCAGAAAAAGAGAGACATGCATAGATACAGAGGGATCGAAGAGGTTAGAGTAGAACGAGGCTTAAGAGTAGACACCACAGGAGAGCTTTGTTCTAGGCTCGACATCATTGTATTTGTTTTGTCTCCATCGATCTGTTATTGCTGTAGTATCTCTCTCTCTGTCCTGCGGGACCTCTATAATGGAATTTGGAAGCTGATTCTATCGAGAAATGTAACTCTTGATCCTGCTGACTGGTTATTAATATATCTAAAGGTTGTAGTCTTACCGTATGACTTGAATGTGTTGCATGATGGCTATAGTACTTTAAAATTTTATTTGCTTAGTATCTGCATGATGTTTGGATAATATCTTCTACGTACGATGTTATGTATGTGTATGATTCTTTGTTAGCTTCGAGTTGTGGATCCCTTTGCTGATACCGATCTATTCCCCTCCTTCATGTGGTCGTGGAATGCCTTGGGTGAGACTCTCTGCTCTTTGGAGTAGGGTGAAAATCCCGGTGTGGTGCTAGACTACAGCAGACTCCCTTGTTGGCCCAATCCTCGAACCTGGGTCTTGCCCGCGAGACTTGTTTCCTTGCCAACAAATGGTTCCGTTGTCAAGACACGAACCCGGGTCTCTCGGGTGAGAGCCGAGTATCCTGACCAGCTAGACTACAACGGGCACGTCCAGCATGCCATCCCCATAGGATATGAAAATGTGTCAAGTGTTAGTCCCCATCATTTCATTCAGTACTGGTGTCAATCCGTAGGATCGCCAGGATTTGCAAAATAAATTGCCATAATTAGAATTAACCTTGTAGTAATCATTTTTCCATAATTAGAAGTAACCTCATCCATTGCATCTGCCCATTTCCCCACACCACCGTCAGCATATGTCAGAACACACCTCAGCTGGCAACTAATCACATGATTATCGCCACGGAGGACGCCAGCAAGAATTAATTAGTTAAGGGGTCTCATCAACCTCACTCGTGCCGATTAATTACATAGCCTGCATGCCGAAAAGAGTGAGAATGCTGGCGATTTCTGAGTTAGAAATATCTCAAGGAGAAAGGAAGGTCATGAGCACATAAGAACAGGGAAGGTTGCAGAAGGAAGAGAGCCAGGAATGCAGAGGTGAAGCAGTGATACAGGTGTACCAGTGCGGAGCGAAGATGGCTAGAAAAATCCCATCAGTTTTTGAGCCTGAGATAGATGAAAGAAGTGCAAAAACGGAGTCCCTAGTCGGGAAATATGATAGTGAAAATTTGATAGACTCGGACCTCATAGACTGGTTCGAATTCCCGGCCGTGAAGCGGCAACTGTATATGGAGGATTATCTGACGGCATCCAGGACTCCTGCATCAATAACGCGGCTAGAATTTCGGGGCCTCCGAAAATCAACACTATTGAATCTAAGAGACTTCTGGTATTTGGCACCATGGGCGCTGCCATGTAGTGTACAAAAATCTTACTCAGCTAGATTTAGAATGACTCATTGTGGTTGGGTAAGGAGATCCCCATACACGCAGAGGATATTAACTGATTGACAAGATTATCACAAGAAGGTTAGGAAGTCTCGACCGCGTTCCAAACAATATTCAAGCAGGCTAGGAAGGACAGAGAGCAGAACCTGTACACCAAGTATGGTATGTGGCGTGGAGGTAAGGGAGCTAGGATAGACCTGATTGATCAGCCCAATGTTAAAGTTGCATGCTACCTCATCGCTAGCAAAATGATGAGGCACTATACGAAGGGAGAGTGCATCCTAGACATTATCTCGATGGCAAAGCACTGTATCTAGGGGACGCAGCTCAATTAGTGTTCATTTATCCTCCATGAGTTTTTCGAGGCATGCGAAGACAACTATCGAAGAGTGACGGGATTCATATACGGGTACTTGATCATGGCCTTCGCCATGTGGAAATGGTCCTTCCCTGGCAGGCGGACACCAGTTGAGATACTAGATAGCCAGCTACTAGTAATGAAATACACTCCCTAGAGGGTATCCAGCAACCCAGGTTTGAAGGAGGCCAATGAGGAGGGATTCCAAGGTTGGTATGGTATGATGGTAGACGTGGTAATGAGCCAGCAGCGAATACCGGGGGTCCTGGTGGACAAATACAGCGAACAGGGTTGGTTCGGGGCCACACACAACCACACTCTCCTGAGGCCAAAAGGCGTGCTGGAAATGCCTTTTGAAATGACACCCCTAAAGCTGCACATTGATGAAAACACCTTCCACTCGGAAGTCTGCGGATGGACAAGGGTGCAGATGGAGGTTCGGGAGGGCGAATACGTCTATGACTTCGCAGGAATGATGGTTGTGCTGCTACCAGGAGAGACACCAAGGAAAACCGCAGCCAGGGTGACGGGATTGCAGCTAAATCCAGTCATAAATCAGCTAAATGACAAGGTACACACCCTCAATCGTACTGTTCAAAATATATCCAATGAGTCTCCTGAATTCCAAGCCTCCCAGTCTGCCTCACTCTCCCTCACGACTCCTATTTTCACCCCACTGCCCAATATTGTGTTTACTACACCACCCCCAGCACCCAAAATACTGGTGCGAAAGTCCAAATATGCAAAGCCAGGCGCAGCACCCAAAGCAAAGAAACCCAGGGTGGAAGTCCCTAGCTCTGTGGTTAACCTCACTGGCGAGGATCAGCCGCGACAGAAAGTCGGGGAGTCCCAATTAGAGAAGAACCCCTCATAGAGACCCCGGTGATTAGTAAGCTTCCACCCCATAACCCACTTTTTCCACTTAATTTTCTGAATATTTGGCCTTCCACCACCTCCAATTACCAATTTCCATAATTCACCTTGTTCCGGGAACCTAACACCTCCACCCCATCCACTTCATCTGCCATCGTGTCTGACCCCATCATCAGCAGAGAAAGGACTAGTGGGGACCTCGGGACTGAAGTTAACTTGGGTACTGTAGAAGTATCCTTGGTTAGCCAAACCCTAACCCCCCAATTCATATTTCCAAACTTATTGGCCAGAAAGAGCAAGCTATAAAAGACCAAGCTGACCAACTTCCAGTATAGAATCCAAAACAGCCTGCTCCCTCGACCCCTCCAGACACAAGAGCAGCACCTGAATCATGGCCCGACATCAACATGGGTGATTCTAGCCACCAGGCCAAGGATCCAACCCCTCCGCCGTCACCAACAAAAAATTAGGCCAAGTCAGTCACCAGCGGACAACCCTTATAGGCGAGGCTTCCAGAGCAGAGCATGTCAGGAGCAGAAAGCATGGAAACATGGGGATTTCCCCAACTATTCCACTTCATACAGTGGGCAACACAAGTGGCCAATGGGATCCACACCGAACTTCAACAGAGATGTGAGCAGCAGTATCAACAACTCATCGTGCTTACTGAAGAGCGTGATCAACTGCAAACTGAGAAAGGGGCCCTGCAGCAAGAAGTTACGTAGGTGACTCGAATCTTTCGGGACATCTGGCCTACTATAGCCGCCTACGACACCCAGGTACCACCAATGGAAGTCCCAAAATATGTTGTGGGTGACCGAGCTATCCACGTCAAGGTAGCATGGGACAACCTTCGGTATGAGAACAATGAGCTCAAAGCAGCTCTAGCGGCCTGCCCAGCTCTGCCAGACCCCCAAGTCACTTATGCCAATCAGGTAATAGAACGATAGGAATAGGTTGAGAGAGTGTAGGAAACCCTGAGTACTGAAGCCCGGGAAGTGTATGACCTACTGAAGCGTCTACAAGAACACACGATGGCCCTAAATCTCAAAACCCAACCGTTGTCTCTCCAACTTCAACAAATCAACTAAGAGATTCAGAACGCAAAGGATCCAGTCGGCCTTAATCCGCTATATGCCGCAGCAGACAGCTTGGAAGTCAAAATTCAGCAGATAGAGGCCAATTCCACAACGGCCAAGCAGGCCCTTCGGGAGCTCAAGCAACCTGTCACAGCAAGTGCTCAGCAGATGCAGCAACTGGTCGCTCAAGCTAGTACATAGGTTTCAACCGTCTTTGGCAAGCTCCCAACTGAAGGGGGAAAGGAAGCCATCACTCGAATTGCAGCCGCAACTGAACCAATTTTGCAGGAGTGGCAGAAGGCTATATCTTCCTTCCAGGAACTGAAGGTTGTGGCCCTTGCAAAGGTCCCTGAGTTGGAGCCCTTGTTTGAGCAAAAAGAGGAGGGACAACTGGGGAAATAGGAGACGGGAACAAGCAGAGCTATGGAGGTGGAGATGGTGATCTGAAATTGACTCAGGACGAGTCAAGAGACTATCATCGGGGCCTGTTGGGGCCCTTGTTTTGAATTTTGCATGAAGATAGATTTTGGGTTGTGGATCAGCACGTGGCAGGCACAACAACGGTAGGCAGCGAAGCTGCCGAGGTTGTGGAGGAGCAGGAGATAGGTGACGAGGTTGGCACAGATAAGTGCAGACGAAGGGAAGATGCGCAAAGGACAGATATTGGAACTTAGGTGGAACAGGAAGAAGCTGAAATCAGCTAAGTAAGAACACAAGAGAAACTAACAGTTGCACTGGCGGGTGAGTAAATAGGCCATCACCCAGCAGAAAAAGAGAGACATGCACAGATAAAGAGGGATCAGAGAGGTTAGAGTAGAACGAGGCTGAAGAGCAAACGCCATAGGAGAGCTCTATTCTTGGCTCGACATCATTGTATTTCCTATGTCTCCATCGATCTGTTATTGTTGTAGTATCTCTCTCTCTGTCCTGCGGGACCTCTGTAATGAAATTTGGAAGCTCATTCTGTCGAGAAATGTAACTCTTGATCCTGCTGACTAGTTATTAATATATCTGAACGTTGTTGTCTTACCGTATGACTTGAATGTGTTGCATGATGCCTATAGTACTTTAAAATTTTATTTTCTTATTATTTTCATGATTTTCGGATAATATCTTCTACGTATGATGTTATGTATGCGTATGATTCTGTGCTAGCTTCGAGTTGCAGATCCCTTTGCCGATACCGATCTGTTCCCCTCCTTCATGTGGTCGCGACATGCCTCGGGTGAGACTCTCTGCTCTTCAGAGTAGGGTGAAAATGTCGGCGTGGTGCTAGACTATAGCAGACTCCCTTGTTGGCCCAATCCCCGAACTTGGGTCTTGCTCACGAGACCTGTTTCCTTGCCAACACTGACAAACATTCATTCCAAGATTAGAATGACCAAATAATGACAAATTACTGTCAAAATGGGTGACCATAGGTTCCCCCCAGCATGAGGATTATAATAATATGGAAAATATTGTTCTCAAATGCTAGGAGTCCAGTTGATATGGTACTGGATGGAATATACCCAGATGGACCAGCTTGATATTGCCCTGATCATGTATATAAAGGATCAAGTCATTTAGTACTCACTATATATTTACCAGTTAGAATACCAAACAATGACATTGGTGAGGTCCATGGGTTTGAGGATGCACCAAAGAAGTTTCCAGATATATATTGGTAACCAGGTGAGATGGTCGTATTGAACATCGACAGGGTAGCAAGAGAAGGTGTTGTTGTACCTCGAATAGACGGTCCAGCTGAAGATGTTGGCTCAGGCATGGTTATTCGACCAAATGTATACCCTATTGGATCTATGGGAACTCAAAATAAAACAAGATCAACAAAAGAAAAGGAAGGCGATTGAAGAAAAGATTCGTACATGTAAATCTCCTCCCCAAAATGAGTTGGTGTTAAAGGTGTTTCGTCTTGTGATATTTCTTGAATCAAAATTAAACCAGGTGGAAGGATTTCGGCAGCAGGCCCGAAGTATATTTCAAGAGTTTGACTGCGTGATGTGGGAGACTCAATGGCTACAATCGATTGTGGGGCAAGCAATACAGGAACAAATTTTAGTCATTCGACTTTAGGATTCAGATGTTCTGGCAAAAGAGTGACAGGATCTGGATCAACTTACAGTTGAACAATGTCGGGTTTGGGAGGTATGGTCTCACTGATTGGATGGATAGTGACTACAGGTAGATGTGAGGACTTCGTCTCGACAACAGTATATGAACCAGGATTTGTAGAAAAAACTCAAGACGACTCTGGTATATGTGAGGATGATGTTGCACCAAAAGTACTGATAGTACTAGTTTTGATAGAACGATGTCGCCTTCGCTGACCAAAAATGGCTTCTGATGGTAAAGGTGGTTTCAGTGCTATTCTACGTGAACGACGAGGAAAGGGATCTTATTCTTCCACGACGACTGATTTATTTTATGAAAAAAAACAAATAAACAAAATAAAAGGGTAATTCTAGGAAAAAAAAATTCCAAGTAATTGTGAACTGCAGAATACCTCCTGGCGAACCAAGAAGTACGGGCAGGAAATCTCCCTGAATGCTATGTTCGGTGTATCACAAGTTACAAGGTGGCTAACTCAGTTCACTATGGATGGACAGCAACCTAAAGTTGTCCTCCCAAACATACTTGAAGGTACGTGGAGGCCCAAGTCTGTATTAGCATTGTCTAATGTGAAACCGCACAGTGAGAGCATCCCCTTATACTTTTTCGTACTAGAACACTGCCCTATATACTCAAAGGTACGTGGATGAGCTCCGATATACTTACGTACATGGAGTGATTTATCACACTCGGAATGTATCACAGACAACTTAGCGATAGCTGCTATGTTTAACAACAGTGGAACACGTCTCTAGCGTAGACCTTCTAAATGTTATCGTTATGGTTCCAATGCTTTCTTAGGTAAATTGATGTAAATTTTATGTTGATCTTGTTTAGAAATTTTTCTTTGAGGTTCACCATGTGATGTGATGGAAATTCATAAAAATTCAAACTAAAATGATAAGCAAACTTTTCAATTTGAGATTTTTCAATGAAAATCCTAGCTACTAAGGGAAAGAGAAATCAGTTTTAGAGCAAACAACAAAGAGCACAAACTAAAATGCAGCTTTCCTAACTTGTTCCTATGCAACACACACAATTTACTATATGCACATGCATGTTTTTGTTTTCAGCTCCCTTAATGTGAATGCAAGGAAGGAAACTATATGCATCAAATCAAATAAAACAAATGTTTTCTTCTTTGAGAAACGAGGAATTTAACAACAATTTCTCTTTTAGGAAAAATGAAGAATGGAACTACAAATATTCCTACAGGAAACAAAGAATGAAACAAAAATTTCCTTTATGAAAACAAATGGATCTATTGCATAAATAAAATACATTGAATTTGATTTTCCAATGATAAAGAAAAACACTAAAAATATATTGAACAAAATTACTTTTCAAAGGAGGAAGAATCAGGTAAGTTTACTGGTCTTTAACAGGTATCAAACAGTTGAGAATACCATAAAAAAATAGCAGAGAATGATAGAAATGACAAATTTGAATAGAATTTGGTTGGCTAAAGGGGCAACACAGTCTCTAAGGGGAGACAGTGTGTTGCAGTGCACCCCTGAGAGGGAGACAATCCACCGTGTCTTGACCAACAGTGTGTTGGGTGCAATAGGGATTGAAAATTCAAGCTACATAACACACTTCTAATGCAATTATTTCATTCAAAAGTCTAATAACTGAAATTAGATGCTACTGATGAGGATAAGTAGAGGAAAAAACACCAGGAATGAGAGGATACTCCCCAGTGGAGTCGCCAATTTGTTATGCAAAATTGTGATCTAAGTGTGGTGCTAGGCACTTATAACAACAAAAGAAAGACTTTGCTATCACTTTTTCTAAAATAATTAGATACACATAATGATGAAAGAACCTACTTGTGATCCAAGCGCTTCTTCTTCTCCTTTTGTCATTGTTGTTGTCGCTCTCAATCCAACTTAGATCGCTGGATTGATTCCTACAAACACAAACAAAGAACAACAAACAACATTCATATATAGATATCTACTTATCTTAATCATTCAAATCGATAAGATGTGAAATATATATATCATTCAACAATCCATTGCATAAGAGACAGAAACATATAGAGAAATATATATGGGAAAATGAACAAAAATATTTATTAAAGAGTAGAAGGGGAAGGTTACAACCAATGATCGATTTGTTTCCACTAGCTCCAGCTTCATCCCGACCTCATTACATCCAACATCACACCAGAAACATATCAGTGCTTTCACTCTCTCAAATGAGAATCCAACAACATTTCTTTACCAAAATTCTTCCTTCCCTAGCACTAGGATATGTGCTCAATTTATAGGGAAAATTATGGTAGTTTCTCAATGAATGTATTTCTAAGAATAGGCAAGACATGTTCCCAAGTTCAGAGGTGTTAGATGGACAATTAGATTCGAAGTTTGGCACATATGGACTCTTCTAGAAGGCACTGGCCATGTGGATATTCCCGGAACAATGAGAATTCAGCTCCCAGGTGACCAACACACTCTTGAATGTTGGGAAGTGCATTGCATTGCACCCTTGAATGGAGGATGCTGCATATGAAAAATATTTAGTCCCTTCAGAGGCAGTGTTGTTGAGTTCATACGTGATATAACATATACTTCAAACCTTGGTAATCTCACAATAGAAGCCATGAATATATTGTTCTTCTCTTAGGGCATATAGAAACTGAAATATAAGGGGATGATAGACCCTATTTCATTGGTCCTAGGGATGATGTCAAGTTTGACCAGGTCATGGGGGATGATGCCCAAATTGACCCATAACACTAAGTCACTTTCCCCAAGAGAAATATGCACGCAAAGTTCATGAAATTATAGTTTAACATCATGACAAATATAAACCGTGGGCTTATTTTGATGGAGCATCTGTTGAATGAGGTGGTAATTGTGGGGGTGGATTATTCTACATCTCTTAAATGATACTTATTTTCATGTTTCCATGGGTCTATGGTATGGTTCAAACAATTATGCCAAACTTATTACTTTTTCTATTGATTGGGGAGCACTTCACATTCAAATCCACGACGATTCTAAGTAAGTGGTCACTTGGTTGAACATAACTCAATCTTGCAGGAATTTTATATTATCGCCTATTATGGATGATGTTATACATTTAAAAAATATTTTCTCATATTTTACTTTCCATCATATATATAGGGAACTCAACCAAGTAGCAGATGGCCTCTCCAAAGAAACTCTAGACTTGGACCAAGATTGTTGGAGGATCTCTAAGTTTTGTGAGGGCATGATTTCTACATTCTCATCCAACCGATTCTTGTATCCTCACTATCTACATCTTATTCCACACAACTCGTGTGGATAGTTTTTGGTCTTCGGCTCAGATATATTTTTATTTTATATTTTATATGTTATTTACAGTTTTATATGGACTTTAATCATGATTATTTTTGTAACTCTCATATTATCATCGACCCTTGCCATGATATTTTCTTCTTTTATAAGTTTTTTTGTACTTGACCTATCTGCATACACACTTTAGTGTGTTTACAAAATGAAATTTTTATTACTATCATAAAAATTATTGTTTTTTGAATAGAAAAAAATCATTGAAAAAATTAATATATAAGTTAAACATATATAAATTTAAAAACACAAGATTTTTAACTATGAATATTCACCCCCACTCTATCATGAAGATTCCTAATCTATAAATAAGCTTTGTTACAATACCATGACTTATCAATACTACATGCCCAAAAAACCATAACTCATTTCATATGACACTTGTTCATATGATATTTTTGTTAATTAATCAAAGTAATTAAAAGGGTAAAAAGGGCGTAACTACTTTGGAGATAAATATCAACCTTTGATTTGTGCATACTACTAAGAATATTCTAGAATATTCTTTAGAGGTTAAAAATCTACCATCCACCTAAAAATTATTGATAATTAAATTAAAATTTTGGAAGATCTATTCCAATATAGACATGCCTACCAACATAACTAATAAAATACATAACACTTATAATTTTTTGGAATATTTTTTTACGATGTGTCTTCTTTAGTTATGGTGCGTTTACATAGTAAATCATTTTCCAGTTATAGTTCTCCATAATTTTTTTAGTAATTGTTAGAATTTGGTCTTTGTTTTATTATAAATTTGTTGATTATGTGAAAATGTACATAATTATATTTTTTTCTAAGGATAATGTTGTGGGGAACCTATTGTATGCCTCTCGACATTTGTGAATGGCATTGCCAACAAACTCGTGGACATATACAAGTATGCCCAACCGAAGAGGATATAAATATGGCACTTGTTGGCACAAAACTATCCAAATGCAAATAACATTGGCAATTGAAAATTAAAATAACTTCTCACACAAAGAATATATAGAACCAATTGAACTAATATCTTAAATATATCATACCTTGAGGAAAATAGTAAGGGGAAACAAAGATATGAGGGAAGTCCAATGAAGAAGCTCTTAATAAGGGATTATATATATATATATATATATATATATATATATATATATATATATATATATATATATATACACACACACACACACACAGAGAGAGAGAGCTACTAAATTCATAGTTGACATTGAAATATTTTATTCAACATGTCCATTGAAATATTTTATTTATGACCCACATTGTTCATATACACACACATTGAATTATTTTTTCTATTAATATTTTTAAAATGTTACATGTAAATTTCATATTAAACATTGAAGGAATTATAAATCTCCCTCATACCTTGAGATACAAAACACTAATCAATGGAATAAGAAATCTCTCTCTACACACATACACACACCATTTGTAATTAATTGTTTAAATTTCATATTGAATGCATAAATGGATACAATTACTTTAAAATTCCATTGGGAAATTGAATTGTGTAAACTACATAGCTTAATTCCAAAATAATATTTGTTATATTTAAAACAAAATTAACCAAAAAGTACATCTGAAAAAAGGAGAAAAATGTAAATTAATGGACTACCAAAATGTTTTAACCATAATAATTTATTGCTTATATATATATATATATATATATATATATATAGAGAGAGAGAGAGAGAGAGAGAGAGAGAGAGAGAGAGAGAGCTATTTTATTTAATATGGACATTGACATATTTTATTTATAATCCACATTAAGGAAAAAAATTATTAATAATATTTTTTAAACACTAGGGAGAGAGAGATGTGTGTCTTATTCCTTGTTGAATATGCAATAAACTACATATCTTCTTCATTTTGAGTAACAAATTTTTTATTTTATTTTATTTTATATAGTATATTCGTAGTTGACATTGAAATAGTTTATTAACTTGGTCATTGAGATATGTTATTGTGCCTCTCTAACCAAGTATGGTAGATATGTTGTAATGTAATGTAATGTCGAATCGCTCAAAATAAAATAAAAATATTTAATAACCCTATGTTAAAATAAAATAAAAAATTCAAACTAAAATAATAAAAATAAATATTCTAAGTTGTCATTATTATTTTTATTATTATTATTATTTAAGGTAAGCTTGATTTGATCAAGTTACTGAGGTTTTTGAGCTTCTTTTTTATGAGAACCTGTTAGCCACCTATAAAAAATTTTCATATCAAATGGTGGCTAGATCTTTTCTAGCCTTCAAGAAACAATTCATTTCCAAATTGTGAGTTCTTGAAGTCTTAATGATGTCTCTTTTTCCTTCAGAAAACCTTCACTGTTGTTTCCCTGGTAACACTGAAAAAATATGTTGTTTACCAAAGGAAAAGACTGCTAAAAATTTCCATTTTCCCTCATTTTCCCTTCTCCATTTCATCCATAAAACTTTTCATTCACCTCTCATTCCCTCAAAATTCCCTCTAAACCTTTGAAAATTCCTTTGGAAGGTTTAAAAACCCCTTTTCCCCCTTCTACCGAAAGCCAAAAAAGCATTGAAAATATTTCATTTTGGCCTAAAAAACTCATTTTTCTACTAAGGCCTTAAGCCCCTTTGGCCTTAGCCCCCATCTCCTCTTCTTCGCATAAGACCCAGAGCCGTAACCCAGAGCTAAACCCCCATCGCCCAATCACAATCAGGGCGTTCTTATTTCCTTATTTGCTTTTTGCTTTCAAAAATTCTGATGTGATTAAGCCCTTTTCTCTTAAAAACCCCCGAAACCTTGCTTTCTTTGTATAACCCTGAGCCCTGCAATCGGGCACTAAAAACACTAAAAAGTATGTCCAAAACCTTTTCCTCCTTTGTATTTCAGAAAAAACCCTGACTTTCCTTTGATTTCTTCTATTCCCTGACGAAAAGGTTTAAATAGATCTAGGCCGTTGATCTTTGCAGATCAACGGCCATTAGCTAAATCACATCGTAAAACTTTGCCGCATCGCAAGTTATAAATTGCATTGCAAATGATCATTTAACCCTTTTCTCTTGGTTCTTTTCTTTTCTCTGATGTGATCCTGCGATCGTTTCTCCACCGTTGATCTTCTTTAATACCCCCAGATCCGACAGTCCATGTTGCTCCATTTTCGAAACCCGTCGTTTCCCCTTTTACCTTTATGATTAAATCTCCACCATCGATCTAGTTTTTAGATCGATGGCTCGCACTTAATTGCATCGTGCAAAGTTTGAAGTGCCATCCCTTGACTTCCTCCGATTATGCGATCTCCAATTTAATCAGGACCGTCAATCATCCTTTGATCCGACGGTCGTTACCTCATCGCATCACAAAAAATCCTTTTGTCCATTCCCTTTCCCTCCTCCGATTGCGATCCCGTAATTTAATCTGAGTCGTTGAAATCCACAAGAACCAATAGCCCAGATTTAATCGTGCTCCTCTCGCATCCCTTACCATCACACCCGTCGATTGAATCTCCATCGTTGATCTCTCCTAGATCTAAAGGCCCACGCTTAATTGCATCGGTGCATTCCATTTGTGCCTTCCCTTTGTCTCCACCGATTTGCAATCCTGCGATCAGATCTAGGCCGTCCATCCCATAAATCCTATGGTCCAGATCAAACCCAAATTTATTTTTTATTCCACAAAGCCCGACAGTGAAATTCCTTGATGAATATCCACCGTTGATCTTTGCAGATCAACGGTCCACATTGCATCTGATCTCCACCCGATCCCCTGCCTTTCATTTCTTTCACCGTCGCCAGATCAAATCCCCACCGTCCATTTCATACATCCAACAACCAGGATTTATTTCGCACACCACATAACTTTTTCCCCTTTGTAAAACCTTCCACCTCAACTACAGATCTCCACCGTCCATTCCCAAGATCGAACGGTCCATATCTAAACCGCCCTTGACCTCGCCTACCTTTACCATCCGTGCATCTTGCCCTCTGTCGCGTGCGATCCGCACCGTTAGATCTGAGCCTCTCCATCTGATGGCTCGCAGTGCATTTCACGTTTTTTTTTTGCATCTAGGTTTTAACACCGAGAAAAAATGCGAAAAAAAAGTGGTTTTCTTGAGGACACGTGGCAGGCAGCAAAGCATATCACGTTTTTTTTCAAGATTTTGGAAATCGCCTCAGATCTGCACGAAAACCATTATGGTTTTCCGCCAAACCACCCTTCCCCACAGCATTTTGCTTTCCAATTTTTAATCCTGGTCATTGATTATCAGGATCCGACGGCTTATATTATTTCTCGACCCCAAGTTATTCGCCCCACCTATGCTCCCAATAGCATTTCATTGAGCCATCTCCACCGTTGATGATTCTAGATCAACGGCTCTCATCCGTCCCGCATCCAAACTTCTGTTTATGCCTTTTTCACTGCCGATTAAGGTTTTCCCCATTTTCATTACATTTTCTTCCATTTTATCTTAAATTTACCCCCGGCATTGTAAAGACTCCTGATTGATCTCAGCGGTTGATCAACATGCATCAATGACCCAGACTTAATCTGATCCTCATTTTACCCAACCGCCTCTCCATTGACCATAGCGAGCAATCCTCGCTGTTGGATGCTTTCATCCAACGGCCGCGATCTAACCTAAACCTCCAAAGCAATTTTTACCCATCCACGCAGGATTTTTATAACTTTTGTGTATTTTTGTAGGTTTTTAAAGGTTTTCCATTGTTTTAAAAGGAAATAAAGGGTCGGGGATGATGATCCCCCAGGCCTTTATTCATAAAGGAGATCATTCCACAGGGTTCCAAATTATGTTTTATCTGTGCCTCATGAGCACTGATGCCATTATGAAACCCTTTACGCGCCTACAAAAGGAACAAAAACACAACAACACCACAGACAAAGAGTATCAGTGTTATAGCATTCAATCAGAGCAAAAATCAAGAATTAAGGGATTTAACACAATTTTGAGGGATTAAGGCATAAATTCAACTATCAAAAGCCTAATCGATAGTTAAAGACAGTATGAAGACCTGAAGACACAGATTAAGCCTAATCATACCTAAAACACAAATCAAAAGCAAATTAACAGTGTTTTAGGGGAAAACAAAGAAAGTTGTCAATCCGAGAAGCCTCCACCGCCACATCAGAGGCTAATTGAATCCTCTCCAGCTACCAAAAGCCACTTTCAGCCTCAAAGCAATCAAAGGAGGCCTAGTTATTGCTAGAATAGAAGATATTTGCCTCAAGACAGTTGAATAGTTATTTCAAACAAAAGAAGATATTTTAAACTGTCAGCAAAGTTATTACAAAGATAAGAAAGAGCTTTAAAAGTCAACAACATCTCCCAAGTAGCTAACAACTTAATGAAAATCAATTAATACGGAGGAAATATTAGAAATCTTCTCCTTTGAGCCCCTCAAAAGCCGAGAAGCATTAAACTGTATTAATTGAGCCTAGAGATCTTATTTTACATCCCACCTCCTCTTTTCTTCTATAAATACCTCTGTAGAAGATGAGGCAAAGGTTGGTCTCCGAATATCTGTTGCATGTAAATAGTTTTCTAAAGCTGCTGAAAGCTTTGTTTGTAATTGAAGACACCTAAGCTGAGATGAGAAGTTTGAAGCTGTAGAGACCCACTGGACTTGATGATTGTAACTGGTTTGAAGCATCAAATACAAGTTGATTTATGGGATCCTGGTCTATGTCAATGGTGATGTTTTTCTTATTGTAAATTGCTATTTTCTTTTGTTTCCATTCTGTCCATATTCTCTGATAAAGAACAACAATTATAGAGTTAGGATTTACTGTCAAAAGTACCCTACTCTCATTGATAAGCTTTGTCTCCATGTTTTCTTACAATTGTGTATTCAGGAATGATTTAATATAGTCTAAGTATTTTAGGAGTGTTAGTGTTCCCATCTCTTACTATCTAGACTTTAAACATTGTTCTTGAATGTTATTTTCAGTTTATGCTAAGCAAAGTTGAACTAGGAAGTCTATGGTTAGCCCTGTCCTCTAGTTTTATCTCCAAAGGTTGTCTGAAAGTTTCCCTTAAAGTATGTTGAAAGCAGGATAGGTTCAAAGTCCTTACTTGATCTTAGACTACTTTTATTTTTTATCTTGAATGTTTTTTCTTTTGAATATGCTGAAAGCAGGATAGGTTCAAAGTCCTTACTTGATCTTAAGCTATTCTATGTGTTTTAAATGTTTTCTGTTGAAAGTGCATCGAAAGCAGGCTAGTTTCAAAGTACTTACCTGATCTTAGATAAATTTTATGTCTTTCTTAAGTGTATGCCGAAAGCTGGATAGTTTCAAATTACTTAATCGATCTTAGGCTGCTCTTTGTTCTTCATTTGTTTGATTCCCCTTCTTATTGTTTCATTCCATTCCATAAAATCAAGTTAAAGAGATCCTTTGACATAGATGACTTGCCCCATGGACCACTCTTGAACCTTGTTTTTTCAATTAAATCCTACTATGACTCCATAGCTCAATGGATTGAAGTTGCTTCTTGCCTATCTTGTTAGTTGAATCACTCTTTCACTTTCATAAATCTTCATGCTTCATTAAGACTTCCTTCACCTTCATTTATCTTTGCCCAACCAAAACAAACAAAACCTTGTTCCTCATAACTAGCCTAATATCACATTTCAAGCCTTAAAAGATAAATCAATATTTGCACTTATAGAGAGATCCCTCTCTGGATTCAGGAGGGCTAGATCCTAGAATCCCAAAGTGGTTCATATGTAGGCTTTGCAGTTTGTATTTGCCAATCTTGCAAATTATAGAGACCTAACAGAATCTATGGTATTTATCCATGGTATTCATGTGGAATATAGCCTATTAAACCAGCCTAGATCCATCTTAACTACATATCTACCAAGCACTGAGAGGGATCAAATTTCTTTTCACTTTAAAATAGGTTTGCATTTCAAGATTTTTTTTTATTCTTGGTAGATCTCAAGTTAAGATGGATCTACATTAGTTTATTATCCACATTGTTCATACCCACACACATTGAATTATTTTTGTTATTAATATTTTTAAAATATTACATGTGCCTCCCATATTTAACATTGAATGAATTAAAAATTCCCTCATACCTTGAGATACAAAACACCAATAATTGGAATAAGAAATCTATCTCTCTCTCTCTACACATACACATGCTATTTGTAATTAATTGTTTAAATTGCATTTTAAAGCATAAATGGGTACAATTCATCGAAGGGCAATTAGATTGTGTAAACTAAATAGCTTAATTCCAAACAATTTTTTGTTGGATTTAAGAGTTTTTTTTTCCCAATATATATATATAGAGGGAGAGTCATTTTACTTAATATGGATATTGACATATTTTATTAATAATATTTTTTAAACACCACATATAAAAAATTGAATGAATTACACATGTCCCTCTTATTAGTAAGTAATATTATTTCTCTTTATACATTGACATATATATATATATATATATATATATATATATATTGAAATATATCAAAATAGTTTATTTAAACCCTATAATGAAATATTTTCAAAAAGTATAAAAATTTGTAGAAATTTTAATACAATTATGTATTGTCGGATTCCCCTGATCTAACAATTATATACCACTGTTAAATACATAATCCTTCTGCTTAAATCTTTGCAGAAATTTAATCGCCAATTGCAAACACATGAAGAAAGATCAATCACACATAACACAGATGTTTTTACTGGGAAAGCGTAAAGCTAAAAACCCCACTATCATATATTATGTATATATCATGGATCATGAAACAATCTCATACAAAACTCTAATCCAAGAGCTCTCAGTACAATATACAATCATCTCACACTGTCATACAAAAATTGGCATAAGCATGCACCAATTTACTGCCTCTTGACAACCTTCCTCCACTGCGCAATCCCTGTTGATCACAATCCCTAAATGAATTCGATCTTGCCTTGCCTTTACTGCGCAATCCTCATTGGCATCTCCAATGTGTGTTTGGTTGCACTTGTGCACCTACTATATTCACAACTGATAGTCAAACAAACCCTTTCGCCTATCTCTCAACTATGTCTCCACTGGATCTGACATGCATGCAGTTAATAGTAGTATTTCTTCAGTTGCATGTGAGACCACTTCTTGTGAATTAATTAAATAATTAATTCATTGATCTCTCACTAGTGAATCTTTAGTTACAACTAGTTACAGCTAGCACAACTGAGTTTAACTCACTTAACTGAGTTAAACTAAATAACAACTCACATAACTACTCATCCAACTCTGTTACAACTTCGAATCACTCAGTTATAACTTAGTCACTCTGCATGTCCCACCAACCAACCTTAGAACTCGAAATTCCTTTAGTTAACTAGTTTTCCACATCAGTTAACTAAAATCAAGTGCTTAAAGAGAATAGATTATTATTTATTGTCTAATTATTATTAAGGGATAATAATAATTAATATGCAATCTATTTTTAGACATGCGATCTATAAATAGACTTCGCCCATGCATCTAAAAATAGACATACACCTAAAAATAGCCTGCGGGCCCCACCTAGTGTAGGTGCTTCATTTTCACTAGGATCATCATCTTGTTGAATCTCAACACTCCCTCTCAAAAAGAAATGGATTATCCTTCACCCTGATCCTGTCTCTATGGTATTCGAATTTGGTCCTGGTGAGCGCCTTCGTCAAGATATTTGCATCCTGATCTTCTGTAGGAATTTACTGAAGCAACATGATCTTCTGCTGCACACAATCTTTGATATGATGATACCGAATATCTATATCCTTAGATCTATCATGAAACACAAGATTAATTGAGAGTTTAATGCAATTCTGATTATCACAATGAATCATTGTAGGATCTAAATGAGAACCGAACAAACCGACCAGGATCTTCCTCATCCAGATAGCCTCACATGCAGCTTGAATTGCTACCATGTATTCAGCTTCCGCTGAACTGAGTGCCACAGATCTTTGTTTCCTGATTTACCAAGAAAAAGCTGTAGATCTGATACTGAAAACCCCTCTTGATTTTCTCTTTCTATTCATTGGGTTGCCTGCCGAATCTGCATCCATGAAGCCATGAAAATTTATCTCATCCATTTGTTTGTACCATAAGCCATACTCATATGTACCCCTAATATATCTCAGGACATGCTTGCCCACCTTCCAAAAGAGCAAGGTAGGCTTAACCATCACTTGACTAAGTTGGTTCACCGCATAGCATATGTTCAGTCTTATATTAACTAAATACATGAGAAAACCCACCAACTGTCAATAGGTAGTAGCATCCACTACCTCTCCAGATGTACCATCCTCTTTCCTCCATTTTACAGGAAGAGGAGTATCCATGGGTTTGAAACCCTCCATGTGAAACTTACTGAGTATCTCCCTTGCATACTTGCCTTGAGACACAAACAATTCACCTTCTCGCTGCCATATTTCCTATCCAAGGAAATAGTGAAGGAGGCCAATATCCTTCATCTTGAACTCCTTTTCAAGGTCCTCCTTGCATGAGTGTATCAGCTACTCATCACCAGTCAGTATTAAATCATCAACATAAAGATAAATTATTAAAATATTACCCTCCACCACAATATAGTATAGGTTTTCATCCTCCTCACCCTTAGTGAGGCCAAGTCCATTGAAATAGATGTCGATCCGAGTGTACCAAGCACGGGGTGCTTGCTTCAGCCCATACAATGCTCTTTTGATTCCACACACATGTGACTCGCTGCTGGAGATCTCAAATCCTTCAGGCCTCTCAATTTACACTTGTTCCTCAATGATCCCATTAAGGAACACAGTATTCACATCCATCTGATGAATGTGCCTACCCATCTGCGCTGAGAGAGAAAGGATGGTCCTTATGGAAGAATACCGTGCGACAGGTGCAAATGTTTCTTCATAATCAATCCCCTCGATCTGTGAGAAGCCCCGGACCATAAATCTTGCCTTATACTTTTCAACACTCCCATCAATAGCTTGCTTTACCTTGTAGATCCATCTTGAACCTACCACTGATTTATCGACCGACCTCGGAACAATTTCCCAAGCACTGTTTCTAACAATGGATTCATACTTCTCCACCATTTCATCTACCCATGTGGGCTCTTGCACTGCTTCCTGAAAAGAAGACGGCTCAGTCACAATACATTTTCTCATGAGAGCCATGTATCCAGTGAAGCAGCCAGGAGATTGTCTCAGTCTGTGCTGTGAAGTAGGGACTCCTACATTTTGTGTTGCATCAAGCTTCAGCCTCTCAGCTTTTGTGGCACGCCTTCTGCCAGTTCTGATGTTTGGCTCTGTGTGAGTGGATTCCTCCACTTCATGAACCTCCTCCTGTAGCTGATCCACATCTAGAGACTCATCTTTGGGAACAAGCAGCTCCTCTACATGCAAGTCTAGCTCCCTCTCAAGTGACAACTTCATGGCTTTCTCCTCATTGAATTTTATATCCCGTCGCACCTCAGTCATTCGAAAATTTGGCAAATACACACGGTAATTATGGGGTGTTTCTGTGTACCCCAAAAATATCCCAACTTCAGTAGTCAACTCTAGCTTCTTTCTGGTGTTCTTGGTCACATGCACATAAACATATGAGCCAAAAATATTAAAGTGAGAAACATCCGGTTTCTTACTAGTAAAATTTTCTTCAGGTGTACTCATACCAAGTACTCTATGAGGGTGATTTTTCACATAAACCGTAGTGTTGCATGCTTCCACCCACAAGTGCATTTGTAGGCCCTCATCATGCAGCATAGCTCGTGCAACACCCACAATCGTTCTATTCTTCCTCTTTGCAGCCCCATTCTGTTGTGGGTTATGAGGCGCTATGAGTTCTCTTCAAATTCCTTCTTTGATACAGAAGTATTTGAATTCATTCGAGATATATTCACCACCATTATCGCTCCGTAGAGCCTTCACTTGCTTCCTCGACTCTTTCTCCACCAATTCTTTAAACTCACAGAACTTTGAGAATGTTTAATCCTTCTTCTGCATGAAGAAGATCTAGAATCTATAAGAATATTCATAAAAAAAATAACATAATACCTGTGTTTTACTATTGAAGCAACCGAGAATGGTCCACACACGTCTGTGTGAACTCTCTCGAGGATCACCGAAGTACTGTTCTCCTTTTCATGAAAGGTGGTCTTCACAAACTTACCCATAGTACATCCCTTGCACTGATATATCTGTGCAAGTGTACGCTTAGGAAGTCCAATAGAAATTTTCTACAAAATTTTCAAGGCGCCATGGTGAAGATGGCCCAATCACCTGTCCATAATTCGCCCTCATCCCGGCTCACCACTTCTTCTTCTTTGCACACCATTGCAGTGCAGCCATCTACCTCCAGCTTGTAGAGATTCTTGACTCAAATCCCTATACTCTTGGTTTGACCCATTGTTTTATGTCGCAGGAAATATTTTCCATCCCTGAAAAAAAGGTCATAACCTCTGTCCTCCAACATCACGACTAAGACCAAATTTTTCTTCAGACCTTGAACATGCATAACATCTTTCAACAGAAATGGTTTACCTGACTCCCTCTCAAAGGTAATGGTACCAATTTCAATCGCACTGTATCTTCCATCATTTCCCATCTCTATATGCATTTGGAGATCTTTCTCCTTCAAGTCACTGAAAATATCCTTTTATCTCGTCATGTCGAAGGAAGCACCACTATCAAGATACCACACCGATCCCATTGCGCTTGAAACCAAGAATGTGATCAAAGAGAAATCAAGTTCAAATTGTGAGGCAATGGCCTCACCAACTGCAGCTCCAATAGCCTTCTTGTTTTTCTTTTTCTATGGGTAGTTAGTGGCGAGATTCCCATGTTCGTAACAGTGAGAACACTTCACCTTGGACAAATCCATCTTCTTGCCTTTAACCTCAGATTTTGAGTGGAATTTATTCCCCTTCTCTTTTCTTGCTTTGGCAGACAAAGCAAAATCCTCTTCATCATCATCCTTTGATGAAGAGCCATCCCTGGTGCTCTGCCCGAACTCCTCCTGCAGTAGATCCGACCACAGTCATTCCCAATCCGGAAGTTTTTCCCGTCCGTTGACAGAGTCTTGATAACTATGCCAACTCTTAGGATTTCCCAAGATAGCCAAACTCACAAAAGCATCATCAACAACCGTGATTCCCACACTCCCCAATTCATCCCAACATTGGAAAAACTTTGTGAGATACTTAGGAATATTTTCGCCCTTCTGCATTTTTATCTTTCTGAGTTTATCCTTCAGCGCCAACTTCCTATGGTCGTTGTTGCTTTGGAAAAGATCCATCAAATCATTCCACATTGCAAATGGAGTGGCTTTCCCATGAAGGCTTGAGACAATATGGTCTCTCACACCTTCCAACATAATCCTTCTCGTCTTTGCTACTTTCTTTTTCCAGGCATTAAGTAATGCAGCATACATTGAAGTGTGCTTAGGAACATCACTGTCGATGAATTCCTTCAAGCCATTATCTTCAAGCACCATCTCCATCCTATCCTTCCATACAATTTTTTTCTAGTTTCCCTCGAGTGCATACTCTAACCGAAAACCATTGAAATCCATTTCGATGTTTACTCAACTGTTGCACCAAGAAATTCTTTTAGCAAATTCAAATTGTTTCCACCAACAAACTCAGCTACTGTTTCAATTTTGCAATCTTCTTTTCTCCGATACCATGTAGAAATTTTAATAAAAATATGTATAGCTAGATTCTCCTGATCTAACAATTATATGCCACTGTTAAATACATAATCCTTCTACTTAAATATTTGTGAAAATTTAATCACCAATTGCAAACACATGAAGAAAGATCAATCACACATAACACAGATGTTTTTACCAGGAAAGCATAAAACTAAAAACCCCACGATCATATATTATGTATATATCATGGATCATGAAACAATATCATACAAAACTCTAATCCAAGAGCTCTCAGTGCAATATACAATCGTCTCACACTGTCATACAAAAATTGGCATAAGCATGCACCAATTTATTGCCTCCTAACAGCCTGCCTCCACTGCGCAATCCCTACTGATCATAATCCCTGAATGAATTCGATCTTGCCTTGCCTTGCCTTGACTGCGCAATCCTCATTGGCATCTCCAATGTGTGTTTGGTTGCACTGGTGCACCCACTATAGTCACAACTGATAGTCAAACATACCCTTTCACCTATCTCTAAACTAGGTCTCCACTGGATCTGACATGCATGTAGTTAACAAAAGTATTTCTTCAGTTGCATGTGATACCACTGCTTGTGAATTAATTAAATAATTAATTCACTGATCTCTCACTAGTGTATCTTTAGTTACAACTAGCACAACTGAGTTTAACTCACTGAACTGAGTTAAACTAAATATCAACTCACATAACTACTCATCCAACTCTGTTACGACTTCGAATCACTCAGTTCTAACTCAGTCACTCTACATGTCCCACCAACCAACCTTAGAACTCGAAATTCCTTCAGTCGACTGGTTTTCCACATCAGTTAACTGAAATCAAGTGCTTCAAGAGAATAGATTATTATTTATTGTCTAATTATTATTAAGGGCTAATAATCATTGACATTTGATCTATAAATAGACTTCACCCATGCATCTATAAATAGAATTTGCTCAACCATATATAAATATAATCCCACTATAAATATAATATGCTCAACATTCTAAAAATAGGCATACACCAAAAAATAGCCTGCGGGCCCCACCTAGTGTAGGTGCTTAATTTTCGCTAGGATCATCATCTTGTTGAATCTCAAAAAAATTATATATCTTCCTTGCGCGCACTCTAAAGTGAAAATATAAACATTTTTCATTTATTTTTTATTTTTTAATTACTTTGTCTCACTTTAAAGTTGATATAAAATTGCATAGACATTGTCAAACAATATTGTTGAGAATTTCTAGAAAGATGTGTGTTTTGTTCGAAGAGCCCGAAAAAAAACACAAGTTTCAGATAATTCTCAGCAATATGTTCCTGAATCTGGAAATATACACTCTCTAATTGTAAAAGGATGTTAGATAAAGTGCTTTGGTGAACATGTGAGATTAAAACATTTTTACCATATCTAGTTTATACTAGGTTGTAATATCAACAATGAACAAAGTGAGGATTGTGAGAGTGACCTATTGATGTTTTAAAATGATTTAAGTTAAAACTAAAAAAAATATGTATATCGTTTTTATTATACCCGACATTGTTTTTGTATATAGAATATTTTATTTTTATTTTAAAAAACTTGTGTTTCAACTTGAAGTTAAGGAGGGACTAGTTACAACATGTTTACGAAGGCTTGAACCCATGAAACTAGGGAAAAAATTGTTCACCAAACCACTATAGCTAAGATCCTTCGACCAAGACATATTGCATTTAAAATGGATGTTCTCACATATTTCTTTTGTGCTTGTTTACAAGGATAGGAACAATGAAGCCAACAATTATTTAAATGAGGAGTTACGCCTAAAAAAATGGATATGGGGGGTAATCCACAACTCTCATGATCCTTGTTTTTAGCATTTCTTATTAGTCTTAGAGTACTTGAACTTGTGTCCTCCTACTTGAGGACTATGTAAATTTTATTACTTACGAGTGTAGATCCTTATTAACCTAGGATATATGAATCACTAAGAGGAATGCAAACTTCTCTTTAGTGTGCAAAATTTAAAGAAAGGTTTGTATATAAGGGATTTGATCCATCTTGGCACTTATAGATACATGGTTAACATAATCACATACATATGACCCATATCTATTCTACTAGAAACCCTCCTAGATTGATATCACTTCCCACCATATACCCGGATTTATATAGATTTATATATATTCCATGTACACAAAATATCATGATAACATATCTGTGTAAGCATCCACAATGTATGGCCACTCCATATATTACATATATTTTCCATCCACACAAAAATGCACAAAAAAAGTGTTGTGTAACCAGCTCCAAAAATAGAAGAAAAGAGATATCAACGCCTTAGAAATTAGCCACTTCGAGGGGGAAACCTCCAATACATTACATAAATGAACAATTCTTGGATGATACAATTTAAAAACCTCCTTTCTATATATAGGAGTCCATGTGGCCATAATGTAATCCTAATGGGCCACAATGTAATCCTAGCCGACCTAACAATAATAATTTAAGGGCACAATAATAACAAAATGGGGGTTACAAGGGTACAATAATAACAATAAGGGGGTTACACTAATAGCAATGCTTCCACCTCTTCATTCTTTCTTGAGAGTGCATCTGCAACAACATTAAGCTTTCCTTTTTTGTATATTATTTCAAAGTCATAACCCAACATCTTTGTGACCCATTTTTGCTACTCTTCTAAAGATATTCTTTGTTCCAAAAAGTGTTTAAGACTATCATGATCATTTTTTACCTTGAAGTGTCTTCCCATTAGGTAAGTTCGCCATTTCTTTAGTGCATGCAGTATTGCTAACATTTCCTTCTCATAAATAGGTTTCTGTAAATACTTTCCTTTTATTGGACGACTTTCAAAAGCAATGGGTCTTCCTTCTTGCATTAAAACCGCACCAATTCCATTTCCTGAGGCATCACATTCCACAATAAAGGTTTTCGTGAAGTCTGGCGTAGCTAAGACCGGTGCTAAGCACATTGCCTCTTTAAGACGTTCAAAGGCCTTAGTTGCTTCAGGAGTCCATGAAAATGCATCTTTCTTCAATAATGTTGTTAGAGGTGCTGCTATTCTCCCATAATTCTTAACAAACTTGCGATAATACCCTGTTAACCCGAGAAATCCTCACAACTTCTTTATGGTTGTGGGACTTTCCATTCCTTAATGGCTTTAATTTTGTTAGGGTCTACTTTAACACCCTCGTGAGATACAATATGACCCAGATATTCCACCTCTTGTACTCCAAAGAAACATTTGGATGTTTTTGCATATAATTGTTTCTCCTGCAATAGTTTGAGCACCCTGTCAACATATTCAACATGATCCTTCCAAGACTTGCTATAGACTAGTATGTCATCAAAAAATACTAGCACAAATTTTCTAAGGGTTTGAAATGGAATTCATCAACCCTTGAAATGTAGAAGGTGCATTGGTAAAGCCAAAAGGCATGACCAAAAATTCATAATGACCCTCATGCGTTCGAAATGCTGTTTTTGGAATATCTTCAGTCTTCATTCTAATTTGATGATATCTTGAACGAAGATCCAACTTGGTAAAATAAATTGCTCCATGTAATTCATCCAATAATTCATCAATCACAGGAATGGGAAATTTATCTTTAATGGTGAGCTTATTGAGCTCCCTATAATCTGGATACATTCGCCATGATCCATCCTTCTTGTGTACCAATACTACAGGAGCAGAGAAAGAACTTTGACTAGGTTGAATTATACCCGCCTCTAACATTTATGCAATCATATGTTCAATTTCACTCTTTTGGACATAAGGATATCTATAAGGCCTGATGTTTGGAGGAACACTTCCTGGAATCAAATGAATAGCATGATCATGATCATGAATAGGTGGGAGTCCTTTGGGAGTTTCAAACACCTTGGAATGATTGTCCAAGACTTGTTGGAGATCTATAGAAATAGATGATTTTGATGTCAGAACTTCTAATGAGCATAATTGTGCAATTACACCTCGTTGTTATTTCTTTAGAAGCTTTGTCATGACATTAGAGCTTATTATCCTTCCTGGCTTCCCTTCAATACCCCGTAATTCGACTTCCTTTCCTTCTGAAAAAAATTTCAAGAAAAGTTCTTGAAAATTAAAAGCTACCATCCCCAAAGATTGTAACCATTGTACTCTAGTACAACATCAGCACCTCCCATAGGAATGGAAAGCATTGGACTATTCAATACATATTCCCCCATGGTTAGCTTGATATTATGGCATTTTCTAGAGCAATTTATAGTTCCTCCATTTGCAATCATCACTTGACATTCTGGTGCTGGGTATAGGAAACAATTCAATTCCTTGGCTACCTTACAATGAATAAAATTATGGGTGCTACCTGAATCAATCAACACTATTACCTTTTTCTTCTTGATATGTCCTTCTATCTTGAGAGTTTGAGGAGTGGTAATTCCTGCCAGTGCATTACACGATATGGTCGGATTCATTTTTTCCTCTTCTAGGGCTAGTTCCTGGTGTATATCCTCTTCTTGTTCATTTTCTTCTTCATCTTCACAATCTATGTAAAATAATTTCTTCTCAGCACACTTATGACCTTTAGTATATTTGCTATCACAACTATAAAAAAGCCCTTTTTCTCTCTTTTCTTCCAATTGTTGTGGTGTCAACCTTGTAGGTTGTGGAAATCTAGGCGTAGCAACACTTCCTTCTTTATAGAATTGAGTGGTAGGCTTCCTTGTTGCCATTATTTTACATTCAACTTTTCTTGCCAACTTGAATGCCTTCTCCAATGAATCCAGTTCCAAAACATGAACTTCATGTTGGATGTTATCCTTTAAAGCGCCTATGAAGAGATCGATCCTGTGTTCCTCTGGAATATCAGTTACCCTTATATTCAATTTTTGGAACTCCTCAATGTGCTGCCCCAATAAACCCTTTTGTTTGAGATTTACCAATTGGCTAAAGAAGGTGTTTCTCTTTGTATCCTCATAATGTGCTATCATTTCTTCTGTAAAAATTGACCAGGTGACAATTTTTTTACGGGAGCAAAGCCATCGATACCATACAAATGTTTTTTTTTCTAAATGTAAAGTTGCAATGTGTACCTTTTGTGTGTTTTGCACTTTATGGAGATCAAAATATTGCTCCATCTGTAGTATCCACGTTACAGGATCCTTCCCATCAAAATTCCTCATATCCATTTTTGGAATATGGTGGTTCTTCCCGCCAACATGAGAGTTTATGAAATCACGATTAGCATTTATTTTTTTCTCATCATGAGGTTCTTCTGCTATCTTTTCACCATTAGGAAACATTTCTTGTATCAACTTTGTCAAACCTTCGATGTCTGCTTTTAGGTCATGTTGCAATTCTTCATCTTCATGAGTCATAGTAGAGCCTTCTAAAGGCTTAATGGGTGTTGAATTATTTTTTATGGGGCATATTTTAGAACCTAATACTGATATCTATTCTACAATATTCCCTTGGAATCAGTTCAAATTGATTCTTTAAACAAGACTTATGCAATTCGGAAAAAAATACACACCTTTTTCTTGCTTTTGAGGAGCTCAATATTGAAATTAGATTATATCTGTGATTGCAGCACTTCCATATCTGAATTTTGGTACCCACGTAGCCCTCTGAATTATCTTTTGAATGCCATAGGTCTGACCTGATTTGGATTCTCCAAGACAAATTTGTGTCCAATCTTCCACAATGACCTAATTATGGACTGGTTCAGTAGAGCGAAATTGTATGATTTTCCACGTGTCATTGTTTCATCCTTTCTATCTGAAATTGACAGAAAAGAAACTGCAGTCTGTGTACTTGTGACCACTTTTTACGGCACTCCAATCCGATGCCCAGAGAGAGATTTATTGAACTTTTCCCACGATCACCTCTTTGAGATGAAATTCAGGAACCTGAAAAAGCACTACCTTCCACAGATCATATCTCCAAAAATTTTGCGAACCAAGATTTGAAATTTTTTGATGAATTTCCTCAGGATTTCAGCTTCGAACCATATGAATTTCAGATTCTAAACCTTGGCAGAAAAAAATTTATAGCGCAAATTCCACGATGACCTGTTTAGGAGCCTGAAAAAAGACCTAACTTCCATAGATCATATCTCCGAAAATATTTCGAACCAAGCTCTGAAATTTTTAGAAAATATTATTCGGGATTTCGGCTTCGCACCTTAAAAATTTCAGCTTCTGAAACCGCATAGAAAACAAATTTATAGCGAAAATGCCACGATGACCTGTTTGGAGCAGCGAAACCCTAGAATCCAAAGCTCTGATACCAAATGTTGTATAACCAGCTCCAAAAATAGAAGAAAAGAGATATCAACACCTTAGAAATAAGCCACTTTGAGGGGGAAACATCCAATACATTACATAAATGAGCAATTCTTGGATGATACAATTTACAAAACCTCCTTTCTATATATAGGAGTTCATGTGGCCATAATGTAATCCTAGTGTGCCACAATGTAATCCTAGCCGACCTAACAATAATAATTTAAGGGCACAATAATAACAAAATGGGGGTTACAATGGTACAATAATAACAATAAGGGGGTTACACTAATAACAATAAGGGACTATACTAGTAATATAGGGACCTAACAAAAAGATAATAAACATATAATAGAGTTCCATATATAGTATATGACTATGTCATATGAATACTCCCCACTCCCTAGAAAATGTCTTTGTAAAAGGCAGAGTAAAAAATCTCCCGAGGTGGTTTTTTGAGTCCTTATTTAGATAACCCATCAACAAATGAATCCACTCCTCATATAAATTAGAGAATGAAAAGTCCCTAAAGTCATCCTTAATAGTAAGATTATCTTCATCTAATTTATGATCTTGTAGGGTCTTAAAGATGATCTCTTATGAACCTAATCAATAACCACATATGAGTCTCTAAATACTATTAAAGATTCAATGGAGATCCATATAGCACAAAAAATAACCCCCCAAAGAGAAATGACCTTTGCTCGAGTATTAGTGCCCACCCCACTGTTCCACATAAAATGATAGTATGAACTCGATTTAATAAGAATGTAAGCCCCACTCCCACATTTATCATTGAAAAACACCCCATCAAAAAAACCCACAAGGAACTTGTCCCAAATATTCAAGAGTTAGGGTCTCTCAGGCCTCTTTGTTTTCCTTAGGCCAAATTCATTAAAATATGTTGGAATCTATTTGCAAGTCCTCTTGATGTCCATACAATATTCCTCAAATATTCTAAAATTTATTTGCGGCACCAAATGACACATAAAATAAATAAGGGAAGAGTGCACCAAGTCTTATAACCTGAGATCTAGTCCCGAAAGCATACATCAATAGATGTGTTGTTCTAATCAACAAATAATTTTAAAATGTCCACTACACTCATCTATATCGAGATCACATATGGGAATTTTAAAAACACATGTTCCACATCCTCACATGTCGAAACACACATGACACATCTCCTGACCCTTTGAACCCCCACTTGCATGAACTATCTCGCGTCAAGATCTTATTCCTCCACATCAACCAACCAAAACACTTAATTTTGAGATGATAGTTTCATTTCCATATTTTTATAATATACCTAGGAGTCTCTACATATGATGTGTAGAGGTGATGTAACTGTATGCCTCCTAAACTATAATATATCCATTTTTAGTTATGTTGTCCCATTGGAATTTGTCCCCCATGTCAAAATTAGCAAGTTCAAGGATAATTGACCCAATGACCTCCCAATTGGTGAGGTAATTAGTAACAAGAACTCGACCAGTTGAGCTAACCCTTGGGGCATTTTTTTTAATGTGGTTCACGAACACTGGGTGGTCGCTACCTCCACGAGAAAATCTAGGCAGATCAACATGAAGGGATCTACCCACCATCCAAAATAGCAAGGCCTAAAACCAAGGGTGTCGAGGAGATTTGACCCTGTGACCTCTCAATTGGAGAGGTACTTAGCAACAAAAACTTGACTAGTTGAGATTTCCCTTTGGGCTAAGTTATATATATATATATATATATGATAGTTTGGATATTTTTGTGGTGGAATTTTTTAGATTGATAATTCATAATATCCACGGTCTTCATTTTTTTGTCTACTTTTCGAGTCTAGAACAAGACTCATCTTTAGGATGAAACCTACAAATAAGATAAGAAACCAAAGGTTATAAATAAAGAATGGAGGGATGAGAGGATGAGAGGATCAAGTCACCAAATAAAACAAGATCCCTTGAACTGCAACATGAAGGATAATAGATGAAAACAACCCTGAATTGACATGCATCTGGTTTATAAAATATATCCCCAAGTTTGGATATATCAAATAATATTTACAGGTAGAATATGATCCCCTACATATCCCCTGATGTGATTCATGCCAATTTACACGATATTTCCCAAACCAACCACTTAGCCAATATTACCAATCAATCATATTTTTCTTTCATCATATTGTACCAAATTAATAATGTCGATATTGGAATCCCAACTTCATACTTAATCCACAACCACAAAGACATTGATTTCAAATAATTTTCATTAATAATCCACTGCCAAATGTCATTTCCATTTAGTGCTTTCCATAGACTCTTCATCAATAGAGACAATATGAACTACTTGGTATTTAATAAGTCCCATCCCCCTTCCTCCTTCCTCATGGATAAGACCTCCATGCAGAAAAGGTCGATCTTGTTGGGGCCTTGTTGACGGTGCTAGAAATCTGTCAACTAAGGGGGTATCCCCAATGTGAAGTCCCAATTAGACCTCACACTATTTGGAGTAGGAGCCCCATATAGAGTATCGACTCAACTGCCATGTATCCTTGTATATTTTCCTTCTCTACAAATTTCAACATAAGAGAGTAATACATAGGTATCTTCGGATCAGCAAGTGAGTATACCTTGTGAAATTTTCAACTGCAAAAAGTATGAAGGTCCTTCTACCGAAAGTGGAGAGAAAAGTGTACCCTTTAAAGACAAGTAACAATACTAATCTAGAAAAGAAACACAAGCACATACATAAGAATGAATCATTGGTCAATCAGCATAATAGTTCATAAGGAATCAATGATCGTTAAAGAAAACACAACAAACCTTGTCAAGATAAGTACCAAATCCACCGAAATAGTTCAATTTCCTTAGTACATATGAAAACAACATATATCGCAAACATCCAAAGAACAATATTACAATATTCATGACATATGCATGAAAGTGTGTCGACTCAATGAGATTTTGAATTAAGTAAATGTTCCAAGATACATCAAGACAATGAACATCAGTAGCCCCAACAGTGGACCATTAGAGTAGTCACTTGCTCCTCCAAAACAACTATCTTCCTCTCCAATTCTTGGTAGGAGGAGCCAAGGTGAAAATTACTTTGTATGAGTAATGAGGGTGTATATATAACAAATGGGTTGATCATCACATCCCTTGTGACTCTTCGACTACTCTCATGACTGTTTTAATTCTCAATGACCTTTCAACTTCCTACATGAATTTTCATATTACATGGATGACTCTTGGACTTTCAATTTAGATTACATTTCTCTCATATTGAATTTACATAGTCCACAAATTATGTGGCAAATAATGACTCATGACAGGGCATGACATGACAACGATGACATGGACTGCATGATGATGTGGCAGTGCTAAGTTGTCCTTCTTGTTGCTTCTTTCTTTCTATCTTAAATGCGAGATGTATCCAATACTTCATCTTCATGAGAGATATGCTTTTCTCTTCATATCCACCCTCCAAAGGGTTGTGAATCAAATGGAGTCTTCATGCGGTCTTGATCTTTGGTATTCTGTTGTAATCCATTTTTCCTTCGTCTTATTTCCTGATGATCATATTATTTCCTTAGCTCCTTAGGTGTCTTCTAACATGGTCTTCTTCTCCATCACCTTCATCATCATCCTATCATATGAAATAATAGAATACCTGTGACTACAATCCACTCATGAAAAGACAACATCAGTTCAATAAACCCTTAGCCTAAGATGCTTCATGAAATCACTTGTGAGGGTTGTAACTAGTGACTAATTGAGTGATTGACTCAGAGATTTCATATTTCTAGAAGCCAAGGTCTAGGATTGAGGCTTGAGACTATGAAATGCATAATATAGGATGGTTAGAGTCAAAGGATTACACAGTTGAGGGACGTAAGGACTCAAGCTGGAGGCTTGAGCCTTGAGACTGCACAATGTGCAATTCTGGAGGGTTGGGAAGAGGGAATTCGTAGTTAAGGGACTCAATGGCTCAATATGGACGCTTGAGGCTTGAGACTGAGTAGTGCACAGTTCTGAGGGCCTGGGCTAAGTGACTACAAAGTTGTGGAACTTAGGAGGTCAAGCTTAAGGCTTGAAGTTGCCCAATGCACAGTTCAAAGAGGAGAAGAATCTGGGAGATTGTGTAATTGAGGGGTTCAAGGGATCAAGGTTGAGGCTTAAATTTTCTGAATGCATAGTTCTGGAGGGAGAATAGTTTCAAGTATTGTGCAGTTGCATAAGCTTGAGGCTTGACACTACGCAGTGCACAGTTAAAGCTGGCTACGAGGAAAAATTGTGTAGTTTTGGACCTCAAGGGTAAATCCTGGGCACTACGACTGTGCAATGTGTAATTATAAGAGTAAATTTCAAGGATTGAGGGTTAATACTACGCAATTCACAATTTAGGAAGGCTGAGTGAGGTCAAGCTTCTCAAGAGTGAAATTTTCCAGATGAGTTTAAGTGTGGAATCAGTGAGACCAAAGTGAACAAGGACAAAACTTGAGCATGTTCACACACTTATAATAGTTGAAGACACAACATTGATCACTAAAAATACATGAACAATATACTTCCCTCAATGCAATGACATTGCTATAAATTTCCCCAAGTGCAACATTAAAGGTACACTTTGTGACGACAATGATGACAATTGCGCGAGAGTGCATAAAACTTTGGGAATGAGTGTAAAACATGTCTACATGACTAGAGGGACTCATCAACACAAAATTTACCCTTTGAAAAAAAACAAAAACTCCACTTTACATGATAAGTGACACTTCCCATGCCAAAAGACGACACATGTGATAAGAAAAGTTTGAACAACACTTTCAATATGCGAACGACGGTGAAAGTGACACATCCCAGAGTGAAGGTAATATGAAAATGGCACTAATTAAATTGAAATCACAAAAAAGAGACAACTGAAAACATGAGAAAAAAAATCATGAAAAGAAAGGTGTGTGAAAGCAACAGTTTGCAAAACTCATCGAAATAGAAGTACAAACGCATCTAGAAGTGAGAAACTATAGATGTCAATGCGCACTAATTGTCGACATGGATTGAACATTGCGCAAGCACTGTCTTGATGGGTTGTGCTTAGGATTATTCGAGATTGTGTAAAGGACTATGTTCATTAATTCATTACGGACTGGGAATGTGTGTTTAGGTGACTTTTACACTTATAATCCAAAAGGGAGCTTAAATACTTAATAGAGCTAGAAGTGACTATGGAACGATTGATCCCAAGATCCAAAGTAGGCTCTGAAATTCAAGTATAGGAAAAATTTTGGAGGGTGTTTGTCATAGCGAAAACACTTTTTGACACACTGGTAGAACTCCAGCTTCTATGTTTGGGTCTTATCCTGAATTGAAAGGTATCAATCTTTCAGGAAGTATTGATTCATCATGCATATTTCCATGGTATCATAATTTATCCCAGTTAAAGATATAGTCTCCTTTTTTCCTTGCCCAACTTCAAACACATCAACATAAGACTAGTCATAGCTCAATTTTTTCGATATGGGAGAAGGATAATAATTATATCGAGATTTTAAATCACATTCCCCAGTGTCGCTCTGTTGCCAGTGAGCCTAAACAGTACCCCGACGGATTCACCTCAAGGAACCATAAGCATTGATTCACTGCTAACAAGCCTAAATAGTACCCCAGTGAAGTTATTTTCTCCACCACTTTGTGCAATAATCCTTTCCCTTCTTCACCTTTTATTTAGCTATAAATAGAATGTGCAAAGGCACTTATTTATTTTGACGATGGAAGAGGGATCCCGACTTATTGAGAGAAAAAGTGGCTTGTTCCTTATTTTAATGGATTTGAAATATAACCAAAGTTATATGCTAATTTTAATTTTTTCTCCTTTCCCTTCTCTACTCAGATGGGTGGACATGTCGAAACACCATTCAATATAGGGTTGAGTCAGGAATGAAGATCCTAATGAAGATACAAGATTTTTGCTTCAACCAAAGGCTTTCCGTCGGGAATGAATCTATTTTCCTTCCATGCATCATTGAATCTAAAGATATGTAAACCCGAGATAGAGAATAGAATAACATATAAGCCAAGGATCGTTCATCATGACAATTTCCCTTTTCAAATTTTGCCACATTTTTTTTTTCGAGCCCAAATGCGACACCCTTCATGCATAGTTTCATTAACAGAGCATAAAATAAAGTACATGACACAACAAGATAGAAATCCCAAAGCACAAGCAAAAGGAAGCTAAACCAAAAACACGATGTGAGACAAAAAACTAGAGAACACACAAAAGACTACAAAAGCAAGTGCAGGATACATGTTCAAGGGAAATTAAGAGGCAACTAGACCTACTCCTAACCTAACTAGCTAGAAGGTCAGAGTCATATATAATGAAATTTCCAATGTAGTCACTGTAGCTGCTCCCAACCTGCATACACAAAGATATGATTGATTTAAACTGACATAAAGCAATTTGGAACAAAAAATATAAGAAATTGAATAATGTGCACAAAAATTTGAAGGTTTTTCCTGTCAGCAGAAAGACAGGCCATAACCACTACTTCTAACCAGTTCACATTTTACTTTTTTATGAAAAAAATAATTCAACACACGTCGGAAGCTTATTGTGAATGTGTCTCCATATACATCGAACTCCTTAGAAAGCACGAGTAACTATTGAAACTTGTTATTTGCTACAGAGCTTTTCAAGTAAGATTTCTCCAACCATTCAGCGATCGGTTGTAAAATTCATTACAATCCTCTTGAAGAGCTCGAAATTTTTTAAAAGATAAATTTTTTAAGACCCTCTTCCCACATAAACCCAAGTAACCATCCAACTGTAGTAAACATGCGACGAGAGGCTACTATAATGAGATTCAAATTCCTAGGTGACCTTAAGGAAGTGGAAACAACATAAAAACAACATACATACCTTGTACATCAACAAAAATACCCCCAAAGGGTAACCCAACCTTCCAAGACTCTTACCCTTGGGTCACACTAAATTTTTAACCTCTTTGAGCCGTCACAGGCTTAACACTGCATGCCAGCAACTAGGAGGCTATATCCCTAGGCACAACACTGCATGCCAATGGCCAGTGCCCCAAAAATTTAGTTATGTTCCTGCATCTCTAGGATTTGAACCACCTTTTTAAGCCCAGAACCTAGTGATTTTCCTAGAATGTCACGAAAATTTTAGAGATGATAAATAATAATAGAACAATGATAAGGAATCAATCACATCATTAAGAACTCATATGGTCCCCTCCTAGCCATGACAGGAATTTTTTCAAACATGTCACAAAAATTGAATCTAGAGCTGTAAACAACATAAATGAGCATAGGGATCTCATACTTATCTGAGAATCACTAAGAATAATTTCTCCCCTACATCATAAACTGTGATACAATATACTTGACCATAGATACATTGTGCATTAATTTACAAGTAAAAACAAGGATAGAGGCATACATCATCATTGATAAAATACATGCTTATAACCAACATAATAACAACATAATTACCATGGATACAACAACAATAGAATCCACATAATAAGCAGTGAAATTATACTTAAAATACCAAAGGAATGAGCTTCTCATTAGTGAGATTAAAAACCATCTAGAGATGGGACTTCCACGTTCCACCCAATAATATATTGGCTGAGCCAAATCTCTCTTCAGCCAATCACTCTCATGCCATATTCCAAGCATGAATGTGGGACTCATAACCAACCAAAAGGAACCAAACAAGCATGAATTCTATCGGGGTTCTTTGCCTACACCGTGAGGAATTTGAGTGCCTCCTAGTCTCTAAGGATTTATCGTAATCCACAGTTTGATCGAGGGATCACTAGGCCCTACACCAAGACCCACTCTCTAGGATTTATCATGCATCCCATCTCGGGACTACTAGGCCCAACAGAGAGAAATCCACCTCTTGGCTTTAGATTATATCCTTCCATTCACCAAAAATGATTCCTAGGCCCACCGAGGCATATAATATAGCTTTACTGAAACCTACAGTCTGGTTCAGGGGTTACTATGCTAGTGGATTTATTGTGATCCACAATCCAGTTCAGGGACCATTAGTCCATGTGTTTGTTATTTCAGAGATCCACCCCACTTAGTTTCAAATCCATTCGACAATCCATCTCAACCGAAGTATGGGAAATCCATCTCATCAAAGTTATACGGAAATCGAAAGGCTAGGTTGACAAACACTATCACACTTGGAAAATCCCATGCCAAGATAGAAAAGAACCACATGAAATACCATGCATGCCAGATTTAGCCAGGAAATCACACATTAAAATCAATACCTGTAAAGAATCATGTTGTAGCTTCTTGATTCCTGCTCTTCCTTTCTTTCTTCCTACTTCTTTCTGCTTTCTTTCCTTTCTTGATACAATGCCATAGTGCTCCAAGAAAAATCCAAGTGTCCAAGAGGTAGGGAGAGAATAATCAGAGAGTTCCAAAATAAACTGACAAAATGTTAACAACAGATCCTTAGAAGCCGTTTTATTAATGATACCTCTATTTTCTTCATTTTCCATTATTTTCCTTCATTTTCCTCCTCACTTGCAACCTACGACCTTTCACCTCCCTTTTCTCCTAATTTTCAATATTTTCATAAATAAATGTTCCAAATATGCCATTTTTCCTTTCCAAAGCCTTTTCCAATTTCCTTTAGCCATAATAACCGAAATTCATATCCGTAAGGATGTTTTTCCCAACATCTAGCTTCAAATAAGTGTCCCATCAACCGTGGTCTTATATTTTTACATGGATTTTTAAATAGGGTTGTTACAGAACCCTCCCCCTTGGGGGAACACCATCCTCGGTGTTCAATGACACCTACTTCTCAATAAAATACTGAAAAACAAAACATACTACTTATGGATCTTTATTACATAGCTTGTTGCATCATTTACAATGAATAACTTGCTCAAAAGAAAAACATCTTGAAAATCATACCGTATACTGGAGCTTTATAACACATCTCATTACGATATTTACAATAACAACCACATATATACATATGCACATTTGCGAAACCGACAAATAAAAGAATACGATGCCTGTATCAGCAACAAGACAATCTATAGGATCACACCTCCACCCTCAAAATAATACCAGGATTTGCCTCCTTCCCAATAAGTCTAGAATCCACTGCCAAATAAAATTTGCATCTAGTGTCTAATGCTATAATCCTGCTCCACTATACGCTCAGTGAAAATTTATCGACTCGTTGTTCTAGGGAACACTCCCAATGTGCATCTGATTCCATCTGGAAATGATAATGACCAAAAACATATATCCTTGATCTTCCCTTCTCTGATACACAGTATCTCAGGAAATCTAGTAATCCCCTTCCATGCAGTCACTCACCTTCAAAGTTCCGTTGGCACCCCCATCCTGGGCAGTCCATCCCTTGGCAAGGCTTCCTCGCATTAGAAGGTCAAACAACCAAGGGATATAACTGCCTCTAACTATCATACTGGTCATAATGTGCTCATGGAAATAAATGGACACTATTTGGTACCAGTGTCTCATAATGGCCCTGCTTCGGAAGTGCTTTACCAACATAATGCTTCTTCTTTCAATTCATTTTGCTAATGTTGCTAGTTCTTGCAGTCGGTTTCAACCATCACAAATCGGGCATTGCATTCTTTCTTGTACTAAGAACATAATTCCATTAGATTAAAAAAAAATTGAAATAAATTCACATCATACCCCATTGGTAGCTCATCAATAAGGTACACTTGCAATTTTGTTCACTTCTTGTCACAACAAGTCAAACTAGTTGTTTGATCAAATCATCATGTATAAACATATCACATATGGTTATCTCAAAACAAAACCATCATAGGTCAAAATCATGAATCGCATGCAATCATCATAAACCATAATCATAAATCAAAGTCATAGATCACATGCATAATATAACTGAAATAAATATCGACACTTATCCTTTGTCGGTCCTTACTTCTGCCTTTTTTCTTTTGTGCACACACTAGAACTACGTACACATCAATGTATTCTCTTTAACTACGTACACATACACATAGTGTAAAACAAGTACATCCACATAAGAAGTACAACACCACACAATACATACACCCACACTGGCATACGACACATACACCTATGCCTAGTGTACAATACAACACAATAGATATGCCTACACTGACATACAATACATACACCTACACCTGGTGTACAATAAAATAGAACACATACACCTACATCCAGTGTACAACACAACACAATACATATACATATACAAAGTACAACACGATGAATACACATGTCACGATACCATGACTACACCATGCACATACATAGTACTATGTGTCTACAACAAGCATGTATGACATGCACACAATACCACATGTATACCAGTACCATATTCCCAACATGTACACAGTACCACTTGTACAAAACACTACCTGCACAACATGTGCACTACATCATGTGTACATGGCACCACCTGCACAATGTGTACACAATGCCAAATGTTCATCGCACCACATGTACAATGTGTACACAATAACAAATGTACACAACACCACATGCGCGATATGTAAACGACACCACATGTACACAACACCATGTGCACAACGTGTACACGACACCACCTACACAAAACACCACATGTATAACATGTACATAGCACCACATGTACAATCATGCACCCAACACCATATGTACATAGCACCATATGTATGAAACACAGACAACACCATATGTACATAGTGTTGCATATACAACTTGTACATAGCACCATATGTACAATCACTGAATATACAACATGCACAAAATATACACATTAGTAGTACTACACATGAATAGACCACATACTGACCCCACAAAGCAGCCTTGCTTCTAGTGTCTTTCCACTATCCATGCTTATCCTAGCATGTCGTAGATCACACTACTTTCACTTCACTGATGTACCCCTCAGCATTACTTGTCCATAACATAAACATAGGCATAGTACAAACATATAATATCAATTCATGTCCACATGATATTGACCTCATAGATCTGTCAGAGTTACTCTTACCACTTGATTCCTCATAAGACCAAGAACCTCTTCATGCCATTCACCTGCATAAGAAATCATTCCTCCACAAGAATAATCCATGAAATCCCTTTCATACAGTGACATAGATACATAGATACATACATATGTATAATCATTAGCATAAAAAAATCATTATCATGTCAGACAATGACATAGATACACGCATATATACATATAAACATTAGCATTAAACATCATCAACACTTCTATGTAACAAGTACATATACCAAAAGCATATTAAACACATATGCAACCAACATAAATACATGATCAACACATTTCTCATCCAGCGTGAGGGTTGGACCATGCTCTGATACCACTCTATAACACCCTATTCCCACATCTACCCAATTAATCGGCCAACATGGGTAAACATGCGACGGGAGGATACTATAATGAGATTCAACATCTTAGGTGACCTTAAGGAAGTGGAACCGATAGAAACACAACATACAGACCTTGTACAACAACAACAACACCCCCAGGAGGTAACCCAACCTTCCAAGCCTCTTACCCCTGGGTCACACTGACATTTTGACCCCTTTGAGCCAAACTGCAACCATAACACTGCATGCTAGTAGCCAAGATGCTATATCCCTAGGCACAACACTAGATGACAACAGTCAGGGACCCAAAAACTCAGTTCTATGTCTGCATCTTTGGGATTTGAGCCACCTTTTGAGGCCCAGAACCCAATGCTTTACCCAGAACTTCATGAAAATTTCAAATATGATAAATAACAATAGTACAATGATAAGGAAGCAATAAAATCATTAATAACTTATCTGGACACCTCCTGGCCATGACATGCATTTTTTCAAACATGTCACAAACATTGAATCTACATGTGTAAACAACAGAAATGAGCATATGGGTCTTATATTTATCTAAGAATCACTAAGAAGCATTGCTCCTCTACATCATAAGCTACAATACAATCTATTTTACCATAGATACATTATGCATTCATTTACATGTAAATACATGGATAGAACCATACATCATCACTGATAAAATACATGCTTATAACCAACATAATAACAACAAAATTACCATGGATACGACAATGATAGAATCCACATAATAAGTAGTGAAATTATACTTCAATTACCAAAGGAACGAGATTCTCATTAATGAGTGTAAAAACCAACCAAAAATGGGACTTCCATGTTCCACTCGACCATATATTGGTTGAGGCAAATCTCTCTTCATCCAATCACCCTCATGCCATATTCCAAGCATGAATGTGGGACTCATAAACAACCAAAAAGAACCAAGCAATCATGAATTCTATCGAGGTTCTCCACCTACACCATGAGGAATTTGAGTGCCTCCTAGTCTCTCTAGGTTTACGATAATCCATAGTCTAATCTAGGGATCACTAGGCCCCACATTGAGACCCATTGTCTAGGATTTATCGTACATCCCAACCCAAGACTACTAGGCCCAAAGAATATAAATCCACCTCTTGGCTTTACTGTATATCTCGCTATTCACCAGCAAGGATTCCTAGGCCCACCGAGGCACACAACCTAGCTTTACCGCAACTTGCAGTCCAATTTAGGGTTAGTAGGCCAGTGCATTTACCATGATCCACAGTCTGGTTCAGGGATCACTAGGCCATGTGTTTGTTACTTTGGAGATCCACCCCATGCAGCTTTGAATCCATTTGATAATCCAGCTCAACCGAAGTATGAGAAACCCATCTCATAAAATCTATATGGACATGGCAAGGCTAGGCTAAAAAAAATTGTCACACCTGGAAAAACCCATGCCAAGACAAAAAATAACCACATGCAATACCATGCACGCCAGATCTAGCCAAGAAATCACACATGAAAATCAATACCTACAAATAATGCTGTTGTATTTTCTCAAATCTTATTCTTCCTTGATTGCTTCCTCCCTCTTCCTGCTTTCTTGCCTTTCTTGATCCAATGCTAAAGTGCTCCAAGAAAACTCTAAGTGTCCAAGAGTTGGAGAGAGAGAGAGGAGAGAGAGAGAGAGAGAGAGAGAATAATGAGAGAGCTCCAAAATGAACTAAAAAAAGGTTACCAATTGATCCTCAAAAGCCTTTTTATTAATGAGGCCTCTATTTTCTTCATTTTCCATTATTTTCCTTCATTTTCCATTATTTTCCTTGAATTTCCTCCTCACATGCAAGCTTTGACCTTTCATATCTCTTTTCTCCTAATTTCCATTATTTTCATAAATAAATGTGTCAAACATGCCATTTTTTCCTTTCTAAATACTTTTCCTTTGCCTTTGCCTTTTCCAATTTCCTTTAGCCATAATAACCGAAATGAACACTCGGTAGGATTTTTTGCCCAAAAATCAACTTGGAATAAGTGTCCCATCAACCATGGTCTTACATTTTACATGGATTGTTAATCATTGCTATTAAAAATTTTCAATTAGAGGCACGAGATTACTATGATAATCTTCTGAGGAAAAATAGATTTTATCATATTTAGTGGGAATGTCAAGATAGTGAGGACCTGACATAACCATCGGCAAGTGTGGAAGTGCCTCAAATACTTGACAAGTACTCAAATAGTGAGATGTTAAACCATAAAGATAGAAGGATGTAAAACAACTGTCATTGGATGTGCTTATGGGAAAATAGTAAATTGAATGACAGTCATAAGAGACAGAATCATGATTAGATGGGATGATTAAAGCATCATATCGCAGTTCGTAATTAACAAGGATAAATCAATCTGAACAGTTTCGCAAATTATCTACATAATATAATCATCTTCATCATGTGATGAGTATAACAAACTATTTTCTTGTAACTAGTTACACACTACATTAGCATCATAATCGTCGAAATAATTAAAAAGGGACGCTAGTACAGCAAACACATGAAACCAGTTAAGGTAAAATGAGTGAAGATGAATTTGACTCATCAAATAATCCATGCATTCATTGATGCTCAAGATTATTTCAGGTGCAATGAATAAAAATATTAGCATCAAAATTTTCACAAGAAGGATCAAAAGCTACTTGTTTTCAAAAGAATGTGACAAGTATGACTCCTTTAGCCAAAGATAATCTTTAAAATAATAAAATTCACAGTTCCATGCTTTTATTAGAGATACGCTCGCAAAAATTGAGTTAAGAGCGATAGTTTTTCATGGAGATGAATCAACTAAAATAGAAACTTGAATCCTATCATAAATCAAATCATGAAAGTTTGAAATATTATATACGCAATGCCAAATATATTTCAAGAAGGAATTTACATTGATTGAAACCATGCAGAAAGATTAGTTTTGCGAGGGAAACTATACCTACCTTAGTTTTGGGATCTTACCAGAGTTGCGAGATCCTGACATAACCATCAATGGAAGTTGAAGTTCCTCGACTCCCTGGCAAGTCCCGAAATTTTCAAGGATTGTAAAATCACATTTTGAAGATTAAATCAGATCATGCATGGTGTGGGGGAAAAAACTTTCAATTATTTCAATAAGGTCACTATTAATCAAATGGCAGCCATCTTTGTCATTGATTTGATCGTATTTTACAATTTTTAGAACCAAATTACTCAAGTCGAAAGATTCTTCTGATTGCAAATATAGAGATGTATGAATCGAAGAAATTTCATGAGCAAGCTAATTTGAAAATTTGTCCTCATGAAAAACAAGAGATGATACGAAATGGAAAGGATACTCAATTATCTTATTATTTTCTCTCTCATCATGGACAACCTCACTACCTTGTGTCAATTGAGAAGTGAAATCATCCATGAAGAACTTGAAGAGCGTGGAATATCTCCATCTCATGTAGATACATTGCAAACAATATGCAAGGGATAGTGATATGAACATGAATTTTCGAGAAGAACATCTTCTTTGAACGAATCATATTCTAGATCTAAATATTTCAAATTAAAATATTCATGAGACACCGAAAGATGAATTGGTGCACTTGGGCATTCATCATCACTTACATCAACAAAATTATCACTATTAGAATGATTGTTTCCCAAGACTATGGGTCTAAAAAAAATGATTTCATTTTATTCATTATTGTGATTAACATATTCAATATCAACCAAGAATGAGGAAACACCATCTTCACATGGAGGAATTTGAAAAAGAGAATAAATATTTAAAGAATCTTCACTTTTCTGCTCCTCTACCTGTGCAATGTGACTGCCTTGTACCATATCAAAATTTGAAACAACAACCTGAAAATCAAGAGAGAGTGAAGAATTAGTTGATGGAGCAGTTTGATCAAGCAGATCATGGTACCACGAGTCATGGTATATCGATGACAGATGATGGCAGATGTCCCTTGAAGAAGTAACAATTTCAGTGGAACTAGATTCAAGATTGAAGTTAAGAGCGTTGATGTCATCTTGAGGAATGAAATATTAGCCTTCACTCCAGGCTCCATGATCCACTCTAAGATTTATTCCATGGGATATGATTCATGAAAAGTGGAAGGAGGATGATAATATGGATTAGGAATTTGATGCACATATTTCCAAATTTTATTATCATTGCAAGGGGGCACCCTCAATGGAATTGGAAAAGGAGGAGGAAAAGTAACAAAAGGAATAGCAGGTTCCTCCTCTGAAATTAGATGTGTCTAATTATTTACAAGAGTTAAGGAAGAATAAACTTTAGGTGGTACGAATTCAACGCGTAAAGAGATATGAACCAAATGCTCAAATTTTTGTTTCAAGAAATCTCAATCTGTATCTTCTTCAGGAAATTCATAAAAAAGGTGAAGGAAATCAACTGATTCATCAGACTTCATTCTAAGCTCATTGATTCTTCTATAAACATGTTAGTAATCATACCTATAAAAGGATTGATGAAGTTCCTTGAGGAAATGATGAAAATAATGGATGGAAGTAGGTGGTAAAGTATGAAACCATCGATTAGCATGACCTTCAAGGGTGAGGAAGAAAGTGATACATGAAAAATATTCATCGTCAATTTCGTAATATTCAAAAAATTTAAGAAAATCATATATATGCTTAGTTATGGATGTTCCATCCTCACCATCAAGCTTTAATTGAGACAAGTGATAAAGAGGCTCATCGAGGATTAAAATTTTACCAAGGATAGGTTAGAAAAACACCCTGGGAGTATGATTTCAGGATGAGCAATTTTAGATAAGAGGTTCAAAAAATACTCAACAAACGCAACTTGTCACCTGGCCCTCCTTCCAGTGTCATTTGTTGACATTGTTGGAAATCTTTCAACCAAGGGGGCTCCCCAATGCGAATTCCCAATTATCGTCCTCACATCGTTTGGATTAGGATCCCCATCCGGAGTATCGACCTAGATGCCATGTATCCTTGTAGATTTTCCTTGGCTACAAATTTTAGCACAAGAGAGTAACACATAGGTATCTTCGAATCAACAAGTGTGTATGCCTTGTGAAATGTTCAGCTGCAGAAAGTATCAAGGTCCTTCTACCGAAAGGGGAGAGAAAAGTGGGCCCTTCAAATGCAAGCAATAGTACCAATCTAGAAAATTCACACGAGCACATATATAAGAATGAATTTTTGATCAACCAAAAAAAATTTTCATAAGGAAGTAATGATTATTAAAGAAAATACAACACACCTTCAATAAGTAAGTACCAAATCCATTGAAATAGTTCAATTTCCTTAGTACATATGAAAAAAACATATATTGCAAACATCCAAAGTAAAATATTACAATATTCACGACATATGCATGAAAGTGTGTCGACTCAACTAACTTCTAAATTAAGTAAAAAATCCAAGATACTTCAAGACAATGAACACCACTATCCCCAATAGTGGAGCATTACAGCAGTCACTCACTCCTCCAAAACACCTATCTTCCTCTCTAATTCCTGGTAGGAGGAGTGAAGGTGAAAATTCCTTTGCATGAGTAATGAGGGTGTATATATAACAAATGGGGTGGTCATCGCATCCCTTGTGACTCTTGGACTACCCTCATGACTGTTTGACTTCTCGATGACCTTTCAACTTCCTACATGGACGACTCTTTGACTTTCACTTTACATTAAATTTCTCTGATATTGAATTTACATAATCTACAAATGATGTGGAAAATAATGACTCGTGACAGGACAAGACATGACACTGATGACATGGACTACATGATGATGTGGAAGTGCCAAGATGTCCTTCTTTATTTTTTTCTTCAATAAGATATGTATCCAATAATTCATCTTCATGAGAGATATGCTTTATTCTTCATATCCACCCTACAAAGGGTTGTGAATCAGATGGAGTCTTCATGCGGTCCTAACCTTTGGTATTTTGTTGTAATCCAGTGTTCCTTCGTCTTCTTTCCTGATGATCATATTATTTCCTTGGCTCCTTAGGTGTCTTCTAGCATGGTCTCCTTCTACATATCCTTCATCATCATCATATCATGCCACAATATAATACCTGTGAATGCAATCTACTCATGACAAGACGACATCGGTCTGATAAAACACTAGCCTAATATGCTTCATGAAATAACTTTTTAGGGCTAGAACTTGTGACTGATCGAGTGACTAACTCAGGGATTGCACATTTCTAGAGACCAAGGTTCGATATTGAGGCTTGAGATTACGCAATGCGCAATTTTAGATGGCTAGAGTCAAAGGATTATGTTGTTTAGGGATTCAAGGACTTAGGCTGGAGGCTTGAGCCTTGAGGTTGTGTAATGTGTTGTTATAGGCTATTTTGTTGCATCTGGTCAATAAGCATAAAAACTAGATCAATTAACACCCATGAACACCTTGTCATCACCCCTACACAAATTCCTAAGCATGACTCTTCCAAAAGTCTGAATTTTCAGGTCTATCTACTAAAAAAACCATATTTTGGGGCGCAAGGCACCCTACATAACTGAGAAAATATGATGCCTTTTTGTCTCTCTTTCTCTGAGGATGTGCTATAGTGCACCTTGAAAAACTGAGTAAGTGTGTTGAGTCTAGAAATTTGGGGAAAATAAAAATAATATCGAAGCTTCCTCTTGCAGAAGCTTCCAGGAGTTGTTTCAACCATTTATCTTGGATAAGAACTTCGAATCCTATCTAATCCTACCTTGGAGATTTCACCTCTTATCCCTTGAGCTCATCCTCCCATCAGGAGTTGATCTCAATCCTAGATTGGTAAATGGATAAGAAGAGCCTAAATTACCACACTCTCCGATAAATCTACAACCATCTACAACATCAGAGTTGGATTTTGGAGATTGATTTCACTTGTGTTGTTGCCTTGGAGCTAAGAGAGTCCTCATTTCATGCATTGAGGTGACATATAGGTGTGCTTTGTGGCAAGGAAAAGTCAAATTGGGGATTTCTCTACAATATCAACTTCTGCATTTGGTTGTAACTCTCTCCATTTCTATTAATGCAAAGAGTACATAGTTTTCCTATATATGATGTTTACATTCATATGTTTCAATGCTTTGGTGATCATTTGAATAGAGTAATTGGATAATGATACATAGATGTCATAAAAATTTGTCTTGTTTTTATTATATGTGCAAGTTCTAATTATAGCAATCAGAGCTAGGATTGGAGCATGCAAGCCAAGAAGAGAGTGAATATTGCAACAAATTCCAGTAAACCTCATCTCATTGTTCGATTAATTTAAGGGAAACATTATATTCTTTGTTTTTTTCTGTTCTATACCAGACCATTAGGTCTAGGGAAGATACTTATGTTCACAGTCATAATTTTTTCATAACAAATTGGTGTCTCTGTTGGGGATCGATTCATTCCCTTAGTTGTTTCCTTGACTTTATCCCTTGTTACACCTCTTGTTCAAACCTTCATTGTCTTACTCAGTCCTAAACTGAACTAGGTAAACCTTTCATTGAGATTTAGTTGCATTTTTTGTGTCAGAAATTGGTATTCTTTGATTAGCACTACCCCTGATCTAGAGACAAAGCGTTGCAGTGCACCCTAGAATTCTCTACACCTACATTGAAAAGCACTGGTGCCCTTTCAACACCTTCATTGATCCTTGTTTGATGCAAAAAAATTCCTTTTTGTGATTTTCTCTCTTATTAACTTTGTTCTAGTTGGTACTCTTTGTGTTTTTGAGTGTGTCTTGGCATCTCACAAACCTTTATTTTTATTTTTTTTGGTTTTCAGTTCCTTTGATAATAATTATTTTATATTTTGCCTTGTTCTTGTCAAATAGGTCATTATCAAATTGATTTCTTAAGGGAATTGATGTTTCAATCATCGTTCTGAATATTTTCTTTTATCAATGACCAGGAAAATATCTTAATTTTCATCTGAAAAAATAAATGGAATCCAAAAGAAAAATCTTATGCATTATGCATGCATATAGGGCTTTGATTTTGATTGGAATAGTGAAGTTGAGGAGATCGATTGTTGCAACACTTTTTTGTTGCATTGTTGATTGATTTCTTCTTCCTTACTTTATTTAGGCCTTTCATTGTTAAAAGGAAAATTAAAGGAGTTATTTTTTTCATATTAGTTGCATCATGGGTGTGTTTAGGTGAGCCTTGAAACTGAAACATAATTGAAGATAAAATTTAAAATTTATTGAATCAACCTTAGGATCATTTGTAAAATTAACACAAACATCTATAGGTCTAGGCTAGAGACGTGTTCTGACGTCTTTAAATGTAGGAGTTGTTATTTTTTTTCATCGTTACATTTTGGGGGTGATATCTCGTTCCATGTATGTAAGTGTATCAGATCATTCTCCATGTACTGTTGGGTATATCAAATGGTGCTCCACGCATGAAAAGTGTATGGGAATGCTCCCATCGTACGGTTACACATTAGACAACACTACCACAGACTACACTTCCACATACCATCAAGTATATTTTGGAATTCCACCAAAGGTTGTCATCGTCACCTTAGGTAACCAATTCAGATGCCTTGTACATTGTGATACACCGAACACAACATTCGGGGATATTTCCTACCCGTACATAAATCCTTGGTTCACCAAGGTTGTATATTGTAGTTCACAGTTACTTGGTAAACCCCTTTGCCTAGTTACCCCTATTTTGTTTTATTTTTGTTGTTAATTTCTAAAATCAATTAATCGACCCCGGAACAACATCCTCACTATGGAACAACTCCTTAGTGGATCTTAGGTTATGACTAATGGAAATAATTCTCGAGTCAAACATTCAAGAAACTCCTCTGACGGGAATCCTGGTCCTTTTCCTCCTTTTGGAAATATTGGTTCTCCTTATATGGAAACATTGTCCCTTCCCAAATTTATCATTGGTTTCTCAGTTTCGTTGTTTTCGATCCCTATGGTTCCCAATGTCCAAACTTCTCCTCAACCAAGTAGTCCTCCACCTGAATAATTTGATCTTAATGTTGACCCTTTGCCTTCCTCACCTGTCCAGTCTTCTTCCTCTTATCCCTCTTTTTTTGGTTAAAAAATAAACTTTAGTAACCAGGTGGATAAGAAGAAGAAGAAAAGGAATATTAAGAAGAAGCAAAATAAGCAGGAGGGAAACCAAGAAACCATTGCTACCCAACAACTAGTATGGAGAAACCTTCCAATTAGCCCCACAAAGCTAAATTCCCTTGCAAGTTATGTAAGGGTTGCCACCTTCTTAGAGATTTCCCTGGTACTCCCGAGGTATTAGAAGTGCGTTCCACAGGCTCACATTAGCCTTGGTTATCAGCCTCTGGAGATCATGCTAGTGACAAACCATCAACCACGGATTGTAAGGTCCATGGGAAGAAGGGGAAATTCAAGTTTCCATATAGGTTATGTGAAGGGAATCGTCCTATTCACCTTTTTCCTTATATGGATGAAGCCTCAAAAGTGCTGGAAAAACTTACAGCTTCTCAACCTCGTCTTCTGGCTAGTTATCGAAATCTTTCTGTTGATCCTCCACTAGTTGATGAAGTGATTGATCAAAATCCAAATCCAATCAATCCCACTCTCTCTGAACATTAATCCCATGATTCTATTCCTGAAGAACCATTGTTTGAGAAAATCGTTGACTCGATTGTACCTTCAGTTGATCATACCTTCACTACAAGGAAAAGACCCTCTAGTGGAGGTTATAAAGGAGGTTTTTAGTGTTATAAAATTGGCCAAAATTATCAAAAAAACATTTGCTACAACATTCGTTTATGGTTACGGAGGTTTTGGTGGAGATTTTAACGGAAATTCAACACAACTAAAAAACCTGGGCGGCTGGAGGTTATTACAGATGTTTTTTTCATCGGTGCAGTACTAAGGTTTTAACGCACCAGTGCGTGTCATCTAGAAGGTGGCCCAGGGCGGTGGAAGGTGCATGCACCAAGCCGTCAAGGTATAAAATTGCACTGCGCGCAGTGTTGGTGATACAATGCATGGGGTTGTTCTAATTGGTCTTGGGATTTTTGTGGTGCCCATAGTTCATCTCAATGCACCGGTACATAAACTTATAGAAACACACCGGTGCACTGTATCAGACAAATGCACCGAGATTTATAATTGGTATTGGTATTTGTGTGGTGCCCATAGGTCATACAAATTCACTGGTGCGTAGCCTCACATAAACGCACCAGTGCGCAGTATCACACAAACACACCAAGATTTTTAATTGATTTTGGTATTTGTGTGGTGCCCATAGGTTGTAGAAACACACCGGTGCGCTGTAGCATACAAATGCACCGGTGTACAGTAACTGACACGCACCGGTGTTCATTTTGTATTTTTTAGAAACATCGATCTATGACGGTGCAATTATTGTGATTTTTAAAAATTCATTATTCATCAAAAGTTGACGCATCTTATAACATTATTCATATTAATTAAATTTTTATTAATGCATTTGAATGTGATGTTTGGATTAATTTGTTATATCATATCGTAATTATTGTGATTTTTTAAAATTCATTATTCATCAAAATTCGACACATATATATCTTATAACAATATTCATATGAATTAAATTTTTATTAGTGCATTTGAATGTGATGTTTGGATTAATTTGTTATATCATATCATCAAATTTTACATCTCTTCATCATAATACTTAATCATCCATAAATTTAATCTGTGGTGTTACATTTCATAGCGACAATGGAGAACGCAATAGAATAAATTAAAACACACACACACACATTTATATATAAGACAGTCTTTGTCATACAAAATGGGACAACTATTGGTATCCCTTTATCTTTCAATTGGGACATTATGTCCATTACATTAAACAAAATGTCTGATTTCACAGACAAATATTTCAAAAAATACAACACCTTGCTTTGATATCCAAACATAGTGATCATCATTCTTCGCTTGAACTATTGTCACTGCTAGAGCTACTTCCATGACTTAGGTTATTTTCAGGAATGTTTTGTTCACGGTGTTGATTGTTTTCTTCTTCTTCACCTTCCATCTACAAACATAAAAATAAATTGTAATTAGTGTATATAAATTGGTGAGAATAATGAAAATTGCAATATTAAATAATATACATTAATGTAAATCGAAAAGAAATGACGTACCATAGCAACAATTGACTCATAAAATATACACATTCTTTCAAAACCATGTACCATGCCATCTTTCAAGATTTCATCTATTGGCGCAGTTCCATACTTTGTTTCCTGCAAGTTTTATACCCCATAACAAATCATATATTTAATATAAAATATTTTGTGTTCTATTAATTATAGACGAAGCTAAGTATACTTAATATCGATATATGCTTACAAATTCCACAATTAATTTATGATATTCCAACATATACTCACAACCCATATTTAACCCAATTTCAATCAATTCGTCTGATGGTTCTTCTTTGTATGTTAGCACCTGTTTGAAGACATTCAATGACGATTTTTGTAAAACGACTTAAAAAATACAAAAATGAAATCTAGTTAAGTTGTTATAATGAAGTAACAATTACTCACAAACTTAGATATCAACCCTTTTATTCCTTTTCGTCCTGTTTTATGTACTGAATGGGTTCCATTTTCTTTTCTTTTCTGTAAGAAAATACATGAAAATTAATATTTAATGCTAAATTTTTTATTTATTGTACCTAATGATAGAAAAATTCAATGATTACATATTACATTTGAAGCATGCTGTTGTTGAGATGGCTCCTCCTACGATGCAATTTTGTCCATTTCTTTGACCATCTCCTTGTACAACTTTTTGGACATTCCTACTGGCATATTTCTGATATCAGCTCGTTCATATTTTAAGATTTTCATAATCTTCCTGAAAATGTAACATGACAATAAACTATTTAATTTTTATATTGATATATGAAAAGTAAATATAAAAAAAGTGATATTTATAAATAATTCTAGAGAAATATTTAAAGGAATATTACTTTTCCATTCCTTCTTTTTTTTTGTTGTACGTTTTTGCTATTAAAATTCTGTGTAATATTCCAAATCTGGAACAACTAGCAAGGAATGACTGGAATTTTTTTTTTTCCAGTAATGGCTGCTACAAGAATTGAAACCAGGACCTGGATCCCTTAGATCAATGCATATAAGTCTAAAATCCAAGAGGTGGCTCCAAAGAAATCCCTCTAGGTGGGTTAAACAGGTCTCCCACACGTAGTTGTCTTTAGAAAATTCCTTGTGAAGGGACTGCAACAATTCTTGAGCAAGAGATGGAACAATATCATTATTTTATTAAGCCTGGGCACATAAATATGCAGATAGCCAAAAAATGTGTATTATAGTAGCAATGATATACAAATCCTTGAGGAAAGATTCACTCAAGCAAATAAATGCAGCCTCCAAAGGGACATGTACATGGAAATAGAAGAACACTGCTACACATGTATTTCTGCAGGCTAAGAGGACACAATTTATAAGAGGAAATGTTGCATATTACATAATAACAAAAATATATGACAGTATATGGCTCAAGAAATAAGGGTGAGCAAGCTCTCAACCCCTGGAAACAATAATACAACAATCCTGAGAAGGATTGGTTGAAATATACAAAATGGAAAAAATGTTGGAGTTGCAGGGTAGCAGCTACAACTTAGAAAATGGAACTGGATGAAGATAGTTGAAGATGTTGCAACTGATGGTTGAATCTCATCCAATGGATCCTTCATGTGAAATTCTGATCCTATCACTGAAGATCTCACCCTCCAATCAACAATGCAAAACCCCACAGCAAATGATCAATGAGAATAACACATTTACTGAAGCAAACTGCATTGTAGGGGCAAGGGAATGAGTTGGCCCAATGCCAAGATCTACAATAATATCCAATGGCTTCCAAACTAATCTCCCAAAGGAAAGAGTGACTCCTCCTCTGAAAAAAACAAGTGATGGAAGAGGTGTTGTGATCCCTCACTGCAACACCCTGCAACACAAATTATTCTGCTGCAGAAATAACGTTGTACTAGAGGAGGATGCTTAGCATCAAGCCTGGATGTGAGGCAAATCTGTACAACTCCTTCAAGATGCTTCTCAAGAAAGGAGAAGGATTCTTAAAAGGGAAATCCTTGTGCTAAGCAGCACTGCAACTCAGCTGAACAACTGGAGAATGCAAATAGTCTAAACAGACAAGAAATCAATAATCATATGTATATCATACAATGGTTGCCTTGCCCTCCTTTTAAACACATGATATCTCCCTCTCCATGGGTCCCACTCTTTAGGGTTTCATCCTTCAAAGAATCTTCCCTCCTCTTTCTCCGCGTTGCCCCATAATATGCTTTCCACCTCATACCTCTGCATTGTTTGACTTGATCAAACTTGACCAAACCTCTTTACAAATGTCTCCTTTCACACATGAGGGTGTGAAATCTAGTTCCAAGGCTGATCCCCTTTCATAATAGAGGGATTTTATCCATTTTTTTATTATGAATGGGCCTTCTCACCCAATTATTCAACTCTTAAGTGAAATTAGCAAAATCTAATATTCCAATTTATTGAAGGAAAAATTTGGAATATTATAGTCCTCCCCTCCCAAATATTGCTTGTCCTCAAGAAACTACAAGGATAGAACTGGAAAGTCTCCACCCAAGGCATGGAGTCTGAAATGTGATGAGGAATATCTTCCCCATGTGGATCCTCCATCCCCAAGCAATCATCCAAACAAAATGAGTCACTTCCCAACATGGCAACTCGTGGCAATCTCCTTCCACCTCAAGCTTCGGAAATGAAGGTGGGCTGAAAATCTGAATATGGTAAGCACCATAGCCTACCCCATGCTATCCTTCTCTCCAATCATGATGAGTGTAGAGTATGTGATGATCCTGGGCTGAAAAGGTATTTCCCTCAAATGGAAAAGTGAAGAACAATCCTCCAAAGAGTTCTCCTCCAACATTGAAGAACAAGCTAGCCCAAGACAATCCATCCATGATGAATAGGACATGGTCATCATAGAGTATCCCAATGAGAATTTTTCTGCAATTTTTACATGATGATGCATGATACAAACAATATCTCAAGAGGACACAATGCAGTCTCATCCACTGCAACTTCATAAAATAGCATGGCAAGTAATATGCAAAATTCATCACATCTACTAATGAATAGCAAATGGCTGAATGTATCAAAAATACATGATCAAGCACTTTCCCATGGTTATACAATGGATGACTATCAATTCCATGGCCCACCTCAAAGAGATCAAATGTGTGTCTATGGTGGCCATATGTCCTCCCATGCTCCCATTATAACATGTAGTGCAGAAAATGTGGGAATTCTCTCCCCTCAAGGACACATCCAACTCATGTGTCAGTCTCCCAATCATGATTCCAAAAAAAATAAGATCCATATCAGCAAGGGAAATCATGATCAGCAACAAAATGAGGAAAATACTGAAGGTTTCATGTGGTGAAAGAAGGTACCAACAACTTTCCCTATAGTGACAACGCAGTTTCCCAAACTACTGCTTCAGAAAAGTACAAGGAAAAATGTTTCTTTTTACATGGTCAATCATGCATGTCTTCATATGGTTAATGTTTAGGTGCAAAAATTGAGCATACATGTGATAATAAAACATTTTCCCATGGCCACATAAAATATGGTTGCCTCCATCATATATATTGGCCCAACAATGATCATGGAGCAATGTGACAAGCTTGCCCTCTTGTGAAGCAATGCACTGCATAGTAATGGTAAGAGTATGAAAATAAATGAATGTATAAACAAACTTCTTACCATATGTCGGAAGTAATATGGTACATGGATCCATGAATGAGTCCTCCATAGTGTTTTGGCATGCTATGAAGAATAATGTACCATGTGCTGCAAGAAGATCCTCCTCCTCATGCTTGGAAATCCAAGTCAAGAAGAATATGTCATAGTGATAGATGCCTCTATCCACTATTCTATCATCATCACCTCCTCCTTGTTCAGCAAGTGCATACAATGTGAAGTGATCCTGGGGACACTCCATCCATAATTTTCTGCTCCCAATTGACAGCGCTATGAGCTCATGCAAATAAGCTCTTGTCAATACAAAGCTCTGTTATTTGACATGCTCCTTGTCAAAGACTCCTCTAGTAATGCTGCTACAAGTGTGGAATACTTCCCAAGATGGAAGTGCTCCCAAATCATCCAAGGTCAAGGAATAGCCCCTTTTCACCATAAGACTACCCTCTTCTACTCCTGCAACATCACACAACAAGTGAGAGAAAATCTGCCCTTGCTCGCTCAAGTACAGCTCAAGCAACCAAAGTGCTTGCTGCCTCCTTATGCTCCCATCATACAACTCAAGTGATGAAGACATAATGAATGATATGTGTGCCACATCAACACCATTCATCCATACTCCATGCTACCCAATGATGCAATCATCCTACCATCTCTTCTCCATCCTCCTACTCTTAGGAAGAGTGTATGCCAAGTGATGGCCAAACTCTTTCAAGAGTAACCAGCGTAGCCAAGCCTCTTGTTTCCCAGTGTCATAAATTTGCAAGTAGCCTCCCAGCGCCTTTCTCATCAACCACATCCACTCAATCACTTGTGGATGTTTCCTTCTTCTCTTCATATTGATACTCCTCCCATGAGGGCTACCATCCTCCCAAATCAAGTTCTTGCCTTTGCACTTCATGGGATTTTGAAATGCAATCTTCTCTAGGATCAATTTGACCCCATAAGGATCCAAATAGGTGGTAGGAAAAAACCTCCCATCATGATGTGTATGGATAGAGGAATGTCAAACACAAGCATCAGAGATGTTATCCATCCTAAGATGTCCTCCATCTTCTATCTGCTCCTGTGAGAAAGGAAGAAAATATTTGCACTCCATGGTGTGTTGAAGTGCACCTCTAATGACATATCCCCTTGAGACCTCCCTCTCAACAATAGTCTTCCAAAACCAATTAGGTCTTGGATCTGCTGAAAGTATAAGTTCCTCTTTGAGCTGAGAGGAGCTCATTGAGAAAGTTTCATCTTGAAAGGAGAAAGGGTTTCTCACTCCAAGATGTCTACTATCTTCCTTCAAGTCTTCAAACCCGAACCTCCAATGTGATATTCAATCCAACAAAGGCTCATGAGGATGATGGTTTTCTTCCTCCTTGAATGTGTCCATGTTGCACAACGCAGTGCAACCAAGCTGCTCTATAGTAGCAGTGTGATTTGACCCTTGGTCATGTAAAAGCAAATCTCCACAATTATCAAAAGAATTTGTTGGAACAATAGATTGTGGAAATCTTTTCATACCTTGATGAGAATTGGGAACTTCTTATAGGGCTGCAAGATTTCCTTCCTCCAAAGTGTTGGTTGCCCCAACTGTTGATGCATGTGGTTGCTCCTCCATGAGTCTGCAGCGTTATTACAAGGCTCCTCAAGTGGTGGTGTGAGATTTTCCTTCTTTTTTCTTCCTCCATCAAAGGTTTTGATCAACCCTTGAGTGAACTCTGCAAAAATTTTCACCCTTGCATGGCTCAAGTGGCTATACCACCAAACATTGGCTTCACCCTCCAAGTGCAGTGCTGAGATTTCAGCAGCTTCTTCCCCTGCTACAGGATGTAGTAGGAAAAATTCCTCCAACTTTCTCACCCAACCTTTTGCTGTAGATGACCCATCAAAGGTAGACAACAGAAATCTATTGCCTTTGATTTCTCTTCTCCTGCATGGTCTCTTCTCTTCCTTCAACTGGATGAAATGTAGAAAAGCTAGAGTTTCCTGGAAGGCTCTAGGTTGAGATTTGTACTCAACAAGGTACTTACATAGAATCAGATGATCCAAGTATCTTCCATGCTCAATGTCTTCTTCTTGATGAGAATAGGAAGTGCATGGTCCTTCCTCTTATGTTTCTTCAATATTCTTAACCTCACTGGAGAGGTTTTCTCTGGATCTGAAAACTGATGAGAGTAATCTCATCTTCTTCATCATTCTGATCTTCTTGGGCTTAGACTTACAGGCTGAGACAAGAAATTTTCTCTGATACCACTGTAATATTCCAAATCTAGAACAGCTAGCAAGGCATGATTGGAAAACGCATTTTCCAGTAATGGCTGCTACAAGAATTGAAACCAGGACCTGGATTCCTTAGATCAATGCATCTAAGTCTAAAATCCAAGAGGTGGCTCCAAATAAATCCCTCTAGGTGGGTTAAATAGGTCTCCCACACCTAGTTGTCTTCAGAAAATGCCCAGTGAAGGGACTGCAACAATTCTTGAGCAAGAGATGGAACAACAGCGTTATTTTATTAAGCCTAGGCACATAAAGATGAAGATAGAAAAAAATATGTATTATAGCAACAATGATATACAAATCCTTGAGAAAAGAATCCCTCAAGCAAAGTAATGAAACCTCCAAAGGGACATGTACATGAAAATAGAAGAACACTGCTACACATGTATTTCTGCAGGCTAAGAGGACGCAGTTTATAATAGGCATTGCTCCATATTACATAATAATAGAAAGATATGACAGTATATGGCTCAAGAAATAAGGGGTAGAAAGCTCTCAACCCCTGGAAACAATACTACAACAATCCTGAGAAGGATTGGCTGAAATATACAAAATGGAAAAAATGTCAGAGTTGCAGGGTAGTAGCTACAACTCAGAAAATGGAACTGGATGAAGATAGATGAAGATATTGCAACTGGTGGGTGAATATCATCCAATGGATCCTTCAAGTGAAAAGTTGATCCTATCACTGAAGATCTCACCCTCCAATCAACAATGCAAAACCCCACAGCAAATGCTCAATGAGAATAACACAGTTACTGAAGCAAACTGAGTTGTAGGGGCAAGGGAATGAGTTGGCCCAATGCCAAGATCTGCAATAAGCTCCAATGGCTTCCAAACTTATCTCCCAAAGGAAAGAGTGACTTATCCTCTGAAAAAAACAAGTGATGGAAGAGGTGTTGTGATCCCTCACTGCAACACCCTGCAACACAACATTATTCTATTGCAGAAATAACGTTGTACTGGAGGAGGATGCTTGGCCTCAAGCCTGGATGTGAGGCAAATCTGTACATATCCTTCAAGATGCTTCTCAAGAAAGGAGAAGGATTCCTAAACAGGAAATCCTTGCGCTAAGCAGCACTGCAACTTAGCTGAACAGCTAGAGAATGCAAATAGTCTAAACAGATAAGAAATCAATAATCATATGCATATCAAACAATGGTTGCCTTGCCCTCCTTTTAAACACATGAGAGCTCCCTCTCCAAGGGTCCCACTCTTTAGGGTCTCCTCCTTCAAGGAATCTTCCCTCCTCTTTCTCTGCGATGTCCCATAAGATGCTTTCCACCTCATACCTCTGCGCTATTTAACTTGGTCAAACTTGACCAAACCTCTTTGCAAATGTCTCGTTTCACACATGAGGGTGTGAAATCTAGTTCCAAGGCTGATCTCCTTTCATACTAGAGGTATTTTATCCATGTTTTTATTATGAATGGGCCTTCTCACCCAATTATTCAACTCCTAAGTGAAACTAGCAAAATCTAATTTTCTAATTTATTGAAGGAAAAATTTGGAATATTACAGTCTGACATGTCTCATTGACTAATTCTCTGGAAACTCTTCCTGTAGTTTAGATAAAATTTGATTCTTGGAATCATTGGATTGATTTTTGTATTGTAAGTGGAAATAACGTCTATACATTCATTCCACTAGATCCCCCAAACTTTTGTAAAAATTTTTTCCCCTTTCGTTAACCTCCAGCACCACTCCACATGAGCTAAGGAGAAATTCATTTTCATTTGCATGTTCTATTTTTTTTCTTTTCTTAGAACAACATTCATTTTATGAGTTGTTGGTCCCTGTAGAACATTAAACATATGTGAATTAATATATTTTTTGACACATGTTATCTAATAATTTTAAGTATATTATTAATGAAAATTAAAAAAAGAAACTCATATTGGATCGATAGTATTTTTTCATTCACTTGATTCATCCTTTTGCAATTTTTCCATTAATCTTTTATGCTCTTCTGGTCCTATATCAGAAATAATGTTATCGAGCTAGATCAGAAATAATATTATCTAGCTTCGTCATTTTTTGGCTCTGTATGATACACAGTAAACAATACATATTAGTTAAACTTACATATAGTTCAAAAATAATATTTTTTTAAAGAATTTGCAAAGAACCTGTCTTTTTTGTTTTTCTTGATATGTTATCAGTATTTTTGTTACTTGATCTCTTTTCAGTCATTTCTTTATCAATCTGAAACCTGTACTATATCATTCATTAATATATTTATAAATAAATTGTCAAATTTTCAGGTAAAAAAAAAAAATTCAAGAAACTGATGCGCCATTCATGGTGTACGCATCGACATTGGTGCGTGGGGGTCTTATAAACGCATTGCACAAACAATATAATATACCGTACCATGCTCTATGTCAAAAAAGAGCACAGGTGCGTTCCATGTTAACCACCGCACTGATTAACACAAAGAAAATAATATAAATCATCCAATGTTAGTTTTTGTAGCATAAACGCCCTATGCAATCAAGGGACCACCATACGGTGCTCTCTGTCAACTAGGAGACCCGATACAGTGCATTATATGTTACGTGGAGCAACAATTAACACAATAAAACATTTTTTTGCGAAACAGCACGTTCGCGGTGCGCCATAATGAAATAACGCACCGGTGCCCTATTTTACATATGGCGCACTAATTAAAAAAAAATTGTTTTTAAAACACAGTACTTTCATGGTGCGCTGGGATAATACAGCACACTGGTACGCTAGGTTACGCCGTATGCACCGATTTAACAAAAAAACAAATTGAAATGTTTTTCTTACTTCGTAAAAAAATTGCAAAAAAAAGTAAAAAAAAGAATCAAATTTAATCATGAGATCGTTTGAGATTTTATGCTACAGGGTTTGAATCACCAAAGGTTTGGAATTTTGATTGTCTGAATACTTCTGTTCGAACGTATTTCGCTGCTCCACAGTGCTCTCGTGCTCTCTTGCTCCAGGTATGTCTCCTGCAAATCTTTGGTTGAAAATTTTTGCAAAAATGGTGAAATAATGAAAAGAGTTTAGTATTTAAAGAATTATTTTATGCTATTAGATTTTTGAAAATATTTTGCCGTCCATTTTTCAATTTACCGTTTTTTTTTTTCAATTAAAGAAAATAGAGTTACAGTTTTCTTTATTTGGGGTTATTCATCACCGGTGTGTCACTTTATAGCACCGCACTAGTGCGTCCATTGGTAACATGGCACCAGTACGCAATAACTAAAACACATCGGTGCGGTTATATGTACATTAGCACCGATTACAAGAAGTCCATTTTTAAGGCACGGAAATTACTTTTAGGTGTGTACACCAAAATTTAGTTAACTCCAACCATAGAAATTGAGAATTAGAATTTTGTTTATTCTTGATGGAGATATGCAATTAGAATTAGAATTTTGTTTATTCTTGAAAATTAGAATTAGAATTGGATAAATTCTTGATGGAAATAACTATTCTTCCAATGCATTTTGTTTATTTGAGGAGGTCCCCACTAATTATGTGGATAGAATGCAATGTGGGGTGTGTGAAGATGCAATACTACAGGGCCCAAGTGGGAAATTCTGGCATGTGAACCTTTGCTATGCTAAGACGTGGGCAGTTTTCACAAATGGTTGGGAAATTTTTGTTTCTGAGGAGTTTATTGAAGTTGGAGATATTTTAGTTTTTAGACATGTTGGAAATGTTCATTTTGCTGTGAAAATATTTGGCCAATTATTTTCAAAACTACACCTCTTCCTCTTTAAGGAAAATAAACTTGAACATTTCCACAACCTACAACAAGAAAAGGTGCCAACAGGAGCCTCTGACATGCATATCTATTTCCTTTGTTGAGGTCTCGAAGGAATTTATTATGGCTAGTCTACTTCGCTTAGGAATCTGCCTGAATTTTCTTTGGTTCTACCGAAGGGAGCAGTTACTAACAGATACAGGATTGTAAGCACCCTCCAACCCTCATTAAATTACAGAATATGAATAAAACTCCATATAAATGCCTATCATTTGCGTAAAATGCCTCGAAACACATAATGGAGTGTTTCCTTTTTTTAAAGGTGTGTGTTATTATGGTGAAAGAAATTATTCTTTCTATTTTGTGCTAATATGGTGAAGAAATAGAATAGTGCTCAAGTATATGACAACAGTCTTCAATCATATTCTCAAAATATATGGGTTCTTTGTTAAATGCATAGCTACAAGATTCGGTTCGTATCGCTGCTAGGAAAAATTCAACTGAAATACAAATAGGATAGGGTCGGTACTGTCTATTGTCCCATGAACCCATAAACCCCACAAAAAATCTCAAAAACCTTTTAATAAACTGCAAAATAGTCCAAAATTGTTTTTTTTCTTTTCTTTTTTGCATTCTTGACACTTGAATTCTTCTAAAATATGTTCATGGTATTAGCATCCATAAGAGGCAACGCAATGGTAATATATTCGAATTCTTCTAAAATCTGTTTAATGGAATTAGTACATGTGAAATGGCACATGTGTTATTTCATCATAATTATACTTTTTAAGATGCGTTTTTATAAAGAAGAGGACTTAATTACTGAATTAATGTTAAAATCAATATTTCACATGATAATATGCAATTATGTTGATCTCAATAAAAATAGCCTATTGTATAAAGTTCTTTTTTTTGTATGTAAGATCATAATAAAATAATGATAATTCTAAAGTACATGAATTTATTTGCATTATTTTCCAAACTTTATTATGTTACAAAAATTCATATTATTCTAGATTTATTATTTTACAAGTATTTACAATTTTACAAATTTAAAAATTTTAATAAAATCATTTCACATTAATACAATTGAAATTTTCACATTAATACAATTAAAAATTTACAAATATTTTACATACAATTACAATTAAAATTAAAATTAGAATTAGAATTACAAATACAATTACAATTTTACAATTTCACATATAATTACAATTAGAATTACAATTAAAATTTTAGAATTTTACATACAATTACAATTACAATTAAAATTTTAGAAATATTTTACATACAATTTGAATTAGAATTAGAATTAAAATTACAATTTTACGATTTCACATACAACTACAATTACAATTTTAGAATTTTACATACAATTACATTTACAATTTTAGAATTTTACATAAAATTTACAATTACAATTACAATTTTACAAATTTATATATATACCAATACAATTACAATTTTACATATATAGAATTACAATTAAAATTACAATTACAATCATTTCACAATGAATTAAATATTACAATTACAATTAAAATTTTAGAAATATTTTACATACAATTACAATTAAAATTACAATTACAATTTTACAATTTTACATACAATTAGAATTACAATTACAATTTTACAATTTGTCATCTATACAATTACAATTAAAATTACAATTACAATCATTTCACAATAAATTAAATATTACAATTACAATTAAAATTTTACAAATATTTTACATACAATTACAAATACAAATACAATTTTACAATTTTACATACAATTAAAATTGAAATTTCAATTACAATCACGACATAATATTTAATAAATATCATGGTCATTTAATATTAAATTAATTAATAAACATCACGATCATGATAACCATCGCACAAACATCATATTCGACTAAAAAACACATTCAAATTCGCTAACATCATCGTGATCATGATCATCTAACAAAACACAATTACCATTGTATAACATCATCACAACACAAACATAAAATATACATTTCATGTCAAATAACTACTATCACATACACATTTATCTGCACGTTGCCCATTAAATGAACATATCTAACATGACCTAACAATATATACATCGTGATGATCACCAACATGTAAATTAAGTACACTTGCAACATAAACATAAAATCATTGGACTATATATATATATATAATGTCAAAAATATACAACTGTAATATAAATGTCATATCTCAGCTCCTAGTACATCATCAATAAAAGTACTAGTCAAGGCCTGCTTAGTTAATGGTGCAGCCTCAACAAGCTCAGATACATGTTGATCTGGTACTGGTGCCTTAAGCTTATCAGGATCAAATATCGGTTGCTCATCTTGATGACTCGACATGCTTGATGGTCCAACTTGCTCATGATCTTGAGTATTGCTGGATGCTGCAGGCTACTGACTCGACGTCGTTGATGGTCCAGCCTGCTCTCCATGATTATTGCTAGTCGATGCTAGTGGAGTCTTCTCATCTGGTGTGGAACGAGGTGAACGATGATCACTCCCCTGATCGTGATCATTAGATGATGTGTCAGTGCTACTCGCGGACTATCGATCATGTGTTGCATCTCAAACACGCCTATAACGTGTAAGGGTCCTCCTCAGCCACGTAATTATGGTTATATCTCCTACAACATGTCGCATCAGTCTGTACATGTCACGTGGCATGCCTCTCCACATATGTACCAGCCTACCATCTGCCTGTATGTCTCTCATACTAGCAGGACTGACTCCCGCCTAAACAATCAATGCATAGAGTTTGTCGCCCAACTCTATCCTCAATCTGCTATCAAGCCTATCGTGCCTAGAAAAAGGTGGTATCGGTGCACCAGCAGGAGCAGGTCTCTCTACACCAGCCTCCTGATGTTCCTCGGCATCTAGCATATCCTGATCGTCAACAGGATCCACACCTGGACCATGCGGTGGTGCTGGCATGTCCTCGCCATCAAAACACTCAATGTCTGAAAAATATATACAAGTACACAACAATAATTAGACAATTTCATTACACAATTTAATAAAAACAAGTTAAACATGTTAGAATAAATTTAAGTAAAACAGTAATATTACCTCTATCATCTAGCGACTCATCATCTGTGAAGAGGATGTTGGCACACCCTCGCCAATCCAAACCAATATAAGGACAAGGGATCATTCGAAGGGATGCTCGTCAACACTAGCTAGCAACTCCAGTGCATCATGTGATATCCTCGTCGAAAACTCAGTCTCTCCCCTCTTGGGCATCATCTGTCCCCGCATGTGCATTCGTGCCTCTAACATCGGCCTATGAGGCTGCTGAAAAAAAGTAGGCCTCGTCTTTGTAAACCTCTCAAAAAATAAACAAAAAATATCTAAAGAAAAAGGGAATTTGAGCCTCCCTTATGCATGAGCACAAAATCTATCTAAGGCTATACAAAACTACCGCAAAAAGAATGGCAAGCCACCTAACAAGTCGTGGCTCCTGTACTAAAAAATCAACATAATATAGAAGCGGGCAACTAATAATTTTCTTGTCGCTGGTTTTGTGTGACATGGTCGAAATCAGAAGTGAGAGGCACCTCACCTCCTCACTACCAAATGCAACAATACGTTACTGACCTTTAGAGACCTGAAAATCTGAAGGATACAGTATATTTGTGCTAATGTATATGTGGTAGTACACCAACTGACTCCCTGCTGCATAGACAGCTGGAACCTCTGGGAACGAGGGAAAATCCACCCCTCTCCTCGATAGCCCTATAATGAAATATATGTCCTCCTCAGTGGGTGCATACCACTGGTTGGGACCAACCAGGAAAGCTTGTACGGATGTTTTTTTTTCGCATACTGGCGGCGGTGCAACATAAAATATTCAGCGCATCGGCAATGGTGCACCTAAAAATTTTCAGCATATTTCCCTCTTGGCATTCTTCTTAATTCAACGGTGCGGTGGTATAACAGACCACACCATTGACTATGGACCAGGTTGGGAGGTCAATGCATGGACCAAACTATAAGCCTCTGGGTGTATAGTTCGGTCAACGCACCGATCTCCTGACATCATTACATAGTCAACAGTGCGGTATTTTACCAGGCCGCACCGTTGACTCTATCAAAATATTGGAACACAGTGCACTGACAAAAATACCTACCCCAGGGTGGCTATTTAGGTCAACGCACTGCATTGCCACTATTCCACATGGTTAATGGTGTGGTCGGGTAACCGAACGCACCGCACTTTTTTAAAATTTTAAAATAGCATTGTGCGCCTTTCGGTACCGCCTCGGAACCGGTTCAGATACCGTCAACACTGATTGAGGTATGGCCTGTAAATTTACAGGAAACACCACTAACTGATGCGAGCCGAACGACTCGAGCGCACTGCGCGACAATTTTTTTTTTTAAATGGTTATTTTTTAGCTAATTTGAAATTCTAATCCGCTAAAAGGCTTGATTATAGAAAAACAAGAAAAATACATGTCCATTTGGCCGTCGAGGAGGCATACTGGCTGTAGAATTTGCAAAAGTAAATTTTCCCACCGTTTTGCAAAATTCAAGCTAGAGATTAGTGGGCAATGCACAGCACTAGTGTGTGCAATGGGTGCAATGGGAGCACCGATGTCAGGGCGGCTCAGACGAGGATAAATTTCACCGGTGCTTGAGATATCTGGAGCATTGAGAAAAGTGAAAAATGCGGTTTTTTGGCAGTAATTTTTTTTTTTATTTAACCTTGTTTCGATGCGCAGGGTTTTATAGGCACACCGGTCGATTTCTTAAGATCTCACTGGGCGGTTTCTGTTTTTGCGCGGGGTTGTAGGATGCACCAATGTGGAATATTTGTAAAGCATCGATCAACTACAATAATAAGACGCACAGGCGGGTTTGTACGGAGCGCACAGTGTCCGGTGTGCCAAAGTTTTGTGCGCACAGGAGCTTTCTCTTGTTGAATGCACCAATGCGGTTTAGGTTGACAAGTGCATCGAACGAAAAACATCTGTAAAAACCTCCGCCTGCCAACTTCCTCTAGTAACCTCCACTATAAATGGATGTCTAGGGTATTTTTATAAGGGGTTCCTCAAAAACATCCGCTAGAGGGTATTTTCCTTATAGTGCTTTCCCGTAGAGAGTGAAGTTCATACCGCTCAAGTTCTTCTCGTTTCTTTTGATTCCAATGAACTAGGGGGAAACCCTTACATTCTCATGACACAAGTGGAAAATACTCCCATTCCCATGACATAGGAGAGTAATTCCCCCATTCCCATAGCACAGGAGATAAATTCTCCCATTCCCGTAGCACAAGGGGGCAGTTCTCTCATTCCCATTACACAAGTGGAAAATCCTCCCATTCCCATGACATAGGAGAGTAATTCCCCTATTACCATAACACATGGGAGAAATTATCCCATTCTCATAGCACAAAGGGGTAGTTCTCTCGTTCCCACGACACCCCCTTCGAGTAGTAAGGTCACTTCCTTTGATTGGAGTCGACTGGCAAGATATCGTCTCCCTCCTTACATGCCCTTCTAGTTCATAGTACAAGCTTATGATATGACCGTACCAGGCACAGTCATAGATGAAGGCACTTCTATTAGTATTTTGTCCTCCACTGCTTGGTAAGCTTTAGGTTCTTCACACCTTGTTCTCTTTACCTATAATATGTTTGCCTTTAACATAGAAACCAGTCAACCGTTAGGGATCCTTCTTCGGTTTCATATTACTTTAGGAGGAAAGATTGTCTATATCAATGTGATGGTAGTCCAAGGCCCTTTGGATTTTAATTTATTCCTTGGGCGTGACTATTTTTATGGCATGGGAGCTCTTGTCTCTTCACTCTTTCATGTGATGTGTTTCCCGCATGAAGGAAGAATTGTGACCATTGACCATATTTCATTCGTTGGTCCTAATCTGAATCTCAATAAACCAAAATACCTAAATGGTCCTTATATGCAAGTGGTATCTCCCCCACCATAGATTAATTATGTGTTAACCTATTACATGCTTGCGTCTATTGATGATCTCGTATATGATATAATGCATCATTTATTGGTGGCATTAGAGTATTATCTTTCCATTGTATCCATTGAATTCTTCCAGAGCATTGTTCTCCCATCTGATGAGAACCTCTTGGAAGCCATGGCCTTCTACATATCATGATCACGGCACAAAAGGAGAGTTCCTTTTCTTGTGTCAAGCTCCTTAAAAAATGAAACAAGGTGTCGGACCAAAGTTCCCTTTCTTGTGTTGAGCTCCTTAAAAAATGAAACAATATTTTCAAAGCAAAGTTCCTTTTCTTGTGTCAATATCCTTAAAAATTAAACAAGGTTTTTGGAGCACAATTCATTTTCTTGTGTAAAGCTCGTTAAAAAATGAAACAAGTTCACATGAGAAGAGTTACTTTCCCTGTGTCAATCTTATTAAAAAATGAAACATATATCCCCTCCAATTTGATTCTTTGATTAGATCTCGTAAATTCCCAATTGATTATTTCACTTGATCTCGTAATTGAACATTCATTCCATCCACCTATTAATAATTATTAGTCTACTTAGGTGCATGAAATGAAGATTGGGGTGCATGTACCTTGAATTGAGTCATTATGTTGAAAGCATGCAAAATTATTTCAAGCATATTTTTTCCTTGTTTCAAGCTTATGTAAAAATGAAACCAATTTCAAGCATAGTTTCCCATGTTTCAAGCTTGTGTAAAAATGAAACCATTATCATTTTATCCCATGTGATTGCCATTTTTATCAGCCTATTTTTGTGAGATGATCCTTGGGTTTTTCATTCCATCATCACCATCTACTTGGCCAATCATACACTTTCACTTGGTTGTTTTCCCCTTTCCTGAGGAAAAATTGCAATGAGTGTTCTTATTATCCAACCTATTGACCTTTGTGTGTTTTGAGTAGTTCCATAATGAAAATAACCAATTGCTACCCTTTATGCCACTCATTCCTCCAAGATGATTCCTCTTTCATCTCTTTTCAGACTCCCAAAATATGAAATTGTTGTCAAGAACTTTTCTTTTCAAACACTTTAAAGTAAATGAAAAGATGTTTACTCAGTACAAGTTTAACCCTTTTAGATACACTATTTACAAAAAAAAAATACCTTAGTCGATCATGGCTAAGAGGTTTTCTTGGGTATCATTTTATTCCTTTTCAGACTCGAGGGACTATCTACGAAAATGAACCTTTGGAGTTTTTTTTTTCGCCTCTTTTTGAAACTCTCTAAACATGAAAAATATGTCGAGTTTTCACCTTCTCTGAACTCATAAAAACAACAAACAACGATGGACTCATCGATCATGACGAGACCGAACCACTCCTTCTCAGGGTTTGTTAAAAGTATTTAGAGGAATTCATCTGAAGGATGAACTTACATATCAAGCATATGTTATCCTCCTCAACCTTGTTAAAAACTAAATAGGTACTAACAAGAAATAGTTGTTAAAATTTGGAAAACAAGGTACTCCACCTATTAATGGAAACGAGTCACTCTTGAACAGGAAACTTTTTCACTTCATATCTGTGACAGTTAGGTTGGGAAATCTACTTGTCTTTTTCTTCATCACACCATATCAAAGCCTTCACATTGAGTTTTGGGTCAATGTTGTCAACTTCGTTGAGTGTCGTTGATATTTTCAAGAGAATTCATTCAGTTGATATCTTCTATGATACTCCTAAGCCTTAATTTCATGTCTATCCTTTTGTTATCACACTCAAAATTTGCAAAAAATTGTGTTGATAAGGTCATTGTAGTTTTTATGTTATGTCGAATTAGATCATGCAATTGATGAAGAGGGGTGAAAATCATGTCTATCCTAAGGCTTAAAATCATTATGAAATATGTCTTGTCAGTCAGTTGGCATTTAATATCATCATAAATTTCACCTTCACACTTAACTGACAACCTGTCCATTTTTACCGATTTTCATAACGCACATAACTAAAAAATGTCATATTACGCTATAGAAACACCTAAAATTTCCGTAGCAAACCTGTTGGAATTCACTGTTTTGGCACTGCAGAAACAGGTTTTTCTCTGGAAAACAAAGTTTGGAATGACATGGAATTTTCTCATTGGTTTAGGTGGAAGTAGAGTTATTTACTCAGATTATGGCAGTTAGCATCATTTGAAATCATGATTGTTGGGCTCTTATTCTTGCTTTCCACTTTAGTATTTTTCTTTTTCCACCGTTAATCCTGATTTAAATAAATATCCACTCATTCCTGCCTTGTCATAAGCCTATTCAGCTCCTACCTGTCATAACTAGTTTTAAATATTGCATGCTACATTCTCCTGTCACCAAAGCAATTTCATCTCCATCCCAAGTAGCTCTCTATCTGTTCTTCTACTTGCGGGTGTCACAACAGTGAGGGAGCTGCACAGTTTAAAGACATATAGAAACCAATAAGAAGGTACATAAAGGAGGTTCTTGTATGAGGTTCAAACTAATGGACCTGAAGTTGTTGAACGAGGAGCCCCATTTCACTGAAGCCTTCAGAAATGTAGGTTGTATGAGGTTCTTCCAGAAGTTGCAGGGTTTTCATATTCAAATATCAAAGGATTTTGCAAAAAAAATCACTGGCACAACATCTAAAGTAGGAATGTTGAACTTTTTTGTCTCCCCTAAGACAATAGCCCAAGCTACAGAGATCCAAAGACAAGGTGAAGAGTGGTTTAAGTCCACCAAATTCAAGCACCAAAATTGTGATGAATTTATGAAGACTGAATATGTTGGGATTGATATGGCTACTAGAATCCCAAGAACATGCTTGAAAGAATACTACTCTAAACTTTTGATGATCATTCAAAATTACTTCACTTGCGAAGGGAGGTTCCACATGGTGTACCAATACCACTTCAGACTTCTGCTGCACTTCACTAGTAAGCAAGCCATTGATCTTCCTTTTTACCTATTTAGAAGCTTGAACAAGATGGCATATAAGGTGCAGGCTAGGCCACCAAACAATGATACATATGTATTTCATCATGGGCTTATTAAGCTGTTAGTGCTAGAGGAATTAGGAAAAATAAACATAGATTGGTCTTATTTTCTCTTTTTTAGTGGATATGAAGTTGATGTTGTGACTCCTAAGAAGAATACTAAACCTAAGGGAACTCACTCAATTCAGAATGAGCATCCTGTTAATGAAACATAGGTGGAAAATAAATAACTAGAGCATATTGTATAGCCTATGTTGAAGAATAACCAATGGGGATTGATACAAGACCAACACAAGAAACACCAGTCCCGTTGTCAAAACCTGCAAGAAAAAAACCAAAAGTCAGTAGCAAGAATAAACAAGAAAGGATGACGAGGAGTAAAGCGAAAGGTCAATCAACTGAGAAAGGTAATTTGGAAGCCATCATTCAAGCTACAGATATAGAATAATCCCCAGTATTCCATGTTGTTGATGTTGGAGGGAGCAGAAAGTAAAAGAAAGTTATCACTGCCAAAAATCTTGACCTCACTGGAGAAGAGGCAGAGTTTTTTCTTCCAGCCAAGAAAACCATTGACTAGATCACAGTTGGCCAAAGATGTTATGTCTCAAGATATTGATAAAGGAAAGTGGCCTTTGATACAAGAAATTATTGATCTCTCTCCAGTAAAGGAAATTATCATTGTGCAAAGAAAAGGAAAGGAGAAGGTGGTTGAAAAATTAGAAATGGAGCTCATCACATAACAACTAAGAGAAGCAAGGGAAGAAATAATTGAGTTAAAATTGGATGCATAAAAACACAACATTGAAAAGATTAAGTTTGATCAAATGACAAAGAAGGATAAAACTACCAAGATTTGAGGAGTAGGGTAAATTTTTGTCAGTTTTGAAGATGTCACCCATCAGTTTCTACTCAACAAAAGGTGAAATTTTTGAAAAAAGGTGCTCTTTCCCATGTTTCTAACAGATTAGGCATTTTTGTACCTGCCACGCTTGAAGCCCAAAAAGCGCTACGAAATTTTTGTAGATGTCTTTTTGATAAAAAGGGTGGTTAGACTTGAAATTAAATTTTGGGAAAATTTTGCATTAGCCCTCCTAACCTATTTTAAAGACGCATGGCAGTAGAAAGTCAAAATGACTTGCAAGAGGGTTAAAAAAAGACGTGTTGTGAAAAGCTATTGGAATTCCCTACATCACTGTGTTTTTGCAGCGCACAGTTTTCATGAAATTTTTGAATTTTAGAGGGAAGCTGAAGGCCAACCCAGCACGTGGGAAGAAAAAAGGATAGCAGTGGAATATGCCAACAAGGTTATCTCCTTAAATGAGGTTGTCTTATGCTACAGATCAACCTAAAGACAGGGCTTCATGGTCATTATTGTCATCTCCTTAAATATAGGAAGATATGTTTCTTAATCTAATGGATGCTTTTATGGTTTGATCATGGCCATTGCCATGTAAGAACATCATCTTCTCTGTTGTAAAGATGCACTCATTTCAGTTGAAAATTTAATTAATAGGAAGTTGAGTTCTAATAGGACTCTAACTCCTAAACTTAGCAAATGTCTTTTTTGTTTCCAGATATCTAGTTTTTAGTTAGATGATGTGTCAAAGTGAAGGGTTCGATGGTCTTGCCAACTATGCAGACCCTATGTAAAATTGAAAGGCCTTTAATAGGCAGGATTTCGAAGGAAAGAAGGTTGGAAAATGTTATTTCAGAAGACTACTTTGTAAAGCTTTGGGATTTCAACAATATACAGTGACAATACAAATTTTCTTCACCTAAGGTTCTTATTATGTTTCAATGAGTTTTTGTTCTATCTTTCTTAATGTTTTTCCTCCAATGTATTAATGCTTGATTACTCAAAATTCATGTACATAATGCTCTGACTTCCTTTAAGCGTTAAGCTATGGTATATCTCTCCTAATATTTTTCTTTCAATATCTTGATGTCTCATTACTCAAAATTCATGTTTCTCATGCTCTGACTTCATTTGAACATTAAGTTATTGAATATTTTATGTGTGTGTTTTCCTTTCATTGAAACATCTACAAGCCTCAGCTTCCACAAGGACATCCATTGTCACTGAATTCTCTAGCAATGACTCCATAAGCCCAATGGTATTAAACCCTATACATTTTTCACCTACATACAAACACATTCAATCCAATTCAGAGTTATCCATCTGATTTCAATTTATTCATTGAATATCCTTTATCCTTTTGAGAGAGCCCTCTCAGGCTGGAAAGGTTAATTTCCAGCTACAAGTGGTTTGAAATAGTTACTCCAAGTTTACTATTGAAGCAACCCATCAGTACCAATTTGGTGATAACATTTTGGCGTTGTTGTCAGGGAACGAAGGTGTAAATTTTCCCTGGGAAGAACAACAAAATTTCAGTTCTAAGGTCTAAGAGCAGCAGACACTTAGGCACATATTGGCTATATTTATGCTATGGTGACTCCACACTTCAAATAATCAATTGTAAGGTGATTCCATTGCTTGAAGATCAGTAGCTTGATGAAGTTCCAAGATGAGTTCCATTGCTAGAAAGAATTCTAGGTATGCCCCTATGAATCGGTCTCACATCCCTGGTTTTCCAAATCCTATGCCAAAATTCAATTGGTTAACTTATGTTTCCATATCTAAATATGAATAGAAAGACAATGTTTCTCTTCACTTGGTTATATTCCATATGCATGTACACAAAATTAAGGTTAAATTTCCTGAGGATTGTCTCATGAATATTTTTATGGTCACTTTAGAGGGAAAAGCATGGTCTTGGTACGAAAGCTTGGAAAATGGTTCCTTACATTCTCTTGCTGATTTCCATGTTGCATTTTATGAGATGTATAAATAATTTCATTCTTCCTTATTGCTGGTCAAAGAATGTTGTAAACGTTTTGTGAGCTTTATTGAATACTTGGAGAATTGTTATGAACATGATGAGTTCATGGATGAGGAAATTTTAGAGGCCCTTCATGACAATCCCTTTCATCACCAAGAAGAAAGGGTAGCCTCTATCTTGGATGAAAATGAAACCCAACGGGATTTTATTTATGACAATCATGTTACATCCTCTAAGTTTGATGAATATTTTCAGTAGACTTGTCAGTGTTTTGATGATCAGGAATATGAGGATCATTTCAAACAGCATGAGGAAATATTGGAATATAATCTCTACAATCCTCAGGTGAAGGAAGAAATGTATTCTTCATGTCATTCCTTGCATCAACTTACAGCAAATGAAGAAACTTTTGAAAAGAAAATTTAAGACAACCAGATGGGTATGTTTGTTGAATCATATGAAGAGTTACCTTTAGAAATTCCTGTGGTACATGTTGAGGCAATTCCTTTTGAAAGTGTCCAAGAATATTCTAAGTATTTCTTCCTCCCAAATGAAAATAATGATCAACAGATTGCTTATTTTTTATTTGAGAATGGTCACAAGGGTTATAACGAAAAATTTGAATAAGGAACAACATCAAAGGATCATAATTAATCATATTTTCTTGTTGATCAACAAGAATTATTTTTGCATACCCTCAAATATCCTTTCACAACTCTACTGGAATCTTCTATAGAAATGAATTTCATAATTATCTTCAGTTATGTCGAAAAAATTCAGATGGTGGAACAAGTTATCATATCTCAGGAATGGCTTTGTGATCAAAGAAGTGGAATGCCAGTTCCAATCCAGTACCCAACTTCTTGATTGGCTTCATTGGAAGTGTGAGATCACTTTATTCGAATTTTATGCTGAGCAAGTATAGTAGGATCATTTTTATATAAAAAGCTCCAGGATCAAGCTTTTTTTTAGTTTTAGTTCTAAACTTTAGCATGTCTACTTTCAGTTCTTTAGCAGCTATTGGTTTTTCAATGTCGAGGTTACAAGTCAGAGAATGTTGCAAGTTTTCATTTTGAGGATGGGAACAACCCAATAGAGGTGGCACTAGAACTAATAGTTATTTTTTGTACCATAGGGGTACACCATCCCTAATGGAGCCACTACTATCACTCTCAAAATTTGCAAAAAAATTGTGTTGATAGGGTCACCATATTTTTTATGTTATGTAAAATTAGATCATGAAATTGATGAAGAGGGGTGAAAATCATGTCTATCCTAAGGCTTAAAACCATCATGAACTATGTCTTGTCAGTCAGTTGGCATTTAATATAATCATAAAGTTCACATTCTCACTTAACTTCCAACCTGTCCATTTTTACTAGTTTTCGTAGTGCACATAACTACAAAATGTCAGATTGCGCTACGGAAACACCTAAACTTTCTATAGCGAACCTGTCGAAATTCAGAAACTGTCAATGCTGCGAAAACATGTTTTTCTGTGGAAAACGAAGTTTGGAATGACCTGGGATTTTCTCATTGGTTTAGGTGGAAGTGGAGTTATTTAGTCATATTATGGCAGTTAGCATCATTTGAAATCATGATTATTGGGCTATTATTCCCGCTTTCCACTTCATTATTTATCTTTTTCCACCATTAACCCTAATTTAAATAAATCTCCACTCATTCATGCCTTGTCATAAGCCTATTAAGCTCCTACTTGTCACAACTGGTTTTAAATCTTCTCTTGTCACCAAAGCAGTTTCATCTCCATCCCAAATAGCTCTTTGTCTATTATTCTACTTGCAGGTGTCACAACAGTGAGGGATTTGCGCAGTTTAAAGACATATGGAAACCAAGAAGAAGGTACATAAAGGATTTTCTTATATGAGGTTCAAACCAATGGACCTGAAGTTGTTGAATGAGGAGCCCCATTTCACTGAAACCTTCAGAAACACAGGTTGTATGAGATTCTACCAGAAGTTGCAGGGTTTTCATATTCAAATATCAAAGGATTTTGCAAAAAATTTCACTGGCACAACATCTAAATTAGGAATGTTGAAATTTTTTGTCTCCCCTGAGACAATAGCCCAAGCTACAGAGATACCAAGACAAGGTGAAAAGTGGTTTAAGTCCACCAAATTCAAGCTACAAAATTGTGGTGAATTTATGAAGATTGAATATGCTAGGATTGATATGGTTGTTGGAATCCCAAGAACAAGTTTGAAATAAGACTACTCTAAACTTCTGATGATCATTCAAAAGTACTTCACTTGCGAAGGGAGGTTCCACATGGTGTACCAATACCACTTCAGACTTCTGTTGCACTTCACTGGTAAGCAAGCCATTGATCTTCCTTTTTACCTGTTTACAAGCTTGAACAAGATGGAAGATAAGGTTCAGGCCAAGCCACCAAATAGTGATACATTTGTATTTCTTCATGGGCTTATTAAGCTATCAGTGTTGGAGAAATTAGGAAAAAAAAACATAGATTAGTCTTCTTTTCTCTTTCTTAGTGGATATGAAGTTGATGTAGTGACTCCTAAGAAGACTCGTAAACCTAAGGGCGCTCACTCAATTCACAATGAGCAGCCTGTTAATGAAACAGAGGTGGAAAATCAAGAACTAGAGCATACTGCACAGCCTATGAATGTTGAAGAAGAACCAATGGAGATTGATACAAGAACAACACAAGAAACACCAGTCCCACTGTCAACACCTGCAAGAAAAAAACCAAAATTCAGTAACAAGAATAAACAAGAAAGGATGAAAAGGAATAAAACGAAAGGTCAATCAATTGAGAAAGGTAATTTGGAAGCCATCCTTAAAGCTATAGATATAGAAGAATCCCCAGTAGTCTAGGTTGTTGATGTTGGAGGGAGAAAAACGCAAAAGAAATTTATCACTGCCAAAAAGCTTGACTTCACTAGAGAAGAGGCAGAGTTTGCCTTCCAGCCAAGAAAACCATTGACTGGATCACAGCTGGCCAAAGATGTTATGTCTCAAGCTATTGTTGGGAAGAAAAAAGGATAGCAGTGGAATATTCCAGCAAGGTTATCTCCTTAAATGAGGTTGTCTTATGCTACAGATCAGCCTAAAGATAGGGCTTCATGGTCATTATTGTCATCTCCTTAAATATACGAAGATCGATTTCTTAATATAGTGGATGTTTTTATTGTTGAAAGTGGCAACAAGAAACAGTGAAGGAGGCCTCCTGAAACATCTTTCCTGATCTTAGTTGGAAAGTGATCACCTAAACTAGGTGGGGACCACACATGTGATTTTTGTCGAAAAATCTATTTTTAGACTATGTCTATTTTTAGACATATGGAGCATGGTCCAGGGATTACAGTATGTTATTCTTGGAGTATTGGTCATGTTGGTAAAAATAGATGGACATCTATTTTTTGGACCTATAGGTCGAAGTCTATTTTTAGACTGCCTTCCTAAAAATAGGGAAGTCGAATATTATTAGCTCTTAATAATATTTGGACTATAAACATTATCTTATTCTCTTGAAGCACTTCAGTTTGATGCCTGGATGTGGCACATGCAGCTAACAGAAGGAAATACGCTTTTCCTAGGGTTTAAGTGAAGCTATTGCATGAAGACTTCGGTTAGAACTCATGTGACAGAGTTTGGTGGAGTTGATTGAGGAAGTTAGTGGAGTTGTATTCAGTTTAACTAATCTAAACATAGTTGAGCTATTTGTATTCAGTTTAACTAATTGATACAATTAGTGAGAGTGGTGTGAATTGATTATTAATTAATTCACTAATTATAAACTCATTAATCAACTAAAGAATGCATCAGTTAACTTCAGTGCATGGACAGTTTCAGTGGAGACCAGTGCAGAAATAGGTGAAAGAGCAGGTTAACTATCAGTTGTGACTATACTGTTGCTATTTTCAACACACAGATAGGTGGAGTAATCAATGAGGATTGTGCAGTTCAATCTAGGTGGTTTATCTATATAAAGAGACCATCCCATAGCATTGAAACATGCAATTCAGGTTGGCTATCAAGTGGCTAAAGGTTGGAGCATGAGTTTTGCTAGATCTAGCTTGATGGTGTGTAGCAAGGGAGGTAGTGCATGAGAGCTTGCAAAGAGCTTTGTACTATGATTGTTACATGATCTCCATGACATGTATAATATACAGATAGTTGGGGGTTTTCAGCTTTAAGCTTTCCCATGAAATACTGTGTTCATATGTGTGAATTTTTATAGCTTTAATGTGTGCATGCAATTGATTTTATTTCCGCATGTGATGATCAATGGTAGAAGAGATTTTGTATTGTGCATGAAGTCAAATAGTGTGTGATCAGGAGAATCTCGGTGAATAATATATCAGCTATTCAAATTTCTACATGGTATCGGAGCTGTGTTATAATTTTCTACATGGTATCGGAGCGATATTGATCATTGGAGCAATTGCAAAGCATTGAAGTGGTTGAGTTTTAGGATAAACTCAAGAAACATAAAGATGGAGAAAGCCGGAAATATACATGCATATTGTATATAATTTTCTACATGGAATGAGAGCGAGAATTTTTGGGTGCGCGAGTTTGTAGGGAATATTTGAAAATTTTTGGTGAAATATTTTCAGAAACAAATAGCATATTTGGATTCCTTGCGAAAAAATACCAAAATTGAAAAAAAAAATCGGTCGAATCGGAGCTCGGATGAGGGAGATATCATCGATTTAAAATCAGCTCTTTTGTTAGAAAATTTTGCGACGGCGGGACAATTGCAATGTGCGCGAGCCAAGAATCTACATGCACTGAGGTACAAGATGCATGCAAAGCTTTGAAGAGCAAAGCAGAGGTTAGTGACTTGGTGGTTGAGAGGGAACCTCTCAACATGCAGCGTGAGAAGCAGTCTCGGAAGGTTGTGGAGCAGCCACAACTGGAGATGCAGAAGAATCTTTAGAGATTTGATGTAGATGGGATTTCTACGGAGCTTCCTACTATTGGGAAGCAGAAGGAAGACATGCAACTGAAGCTTGAGAGGGAGCAAGTGTTGCATGCAGGCGAGAAAGACATGCAATTGAAGCTTGAGAGGGAGCAAGTTTTGCATGCAGGTGATAGTGAACCTCGAGATGTGGAGCAGCCACAAAAGGATCATGGAGTGGAAGAGACCACTCATGCAGAGAAATTTCGTGCCAGATGGGCAGAGGGAGTGCATGCAGCTATACCACCAGGTGAGAGGTGGGGCGACATGCATGATTAATTCCATGAGGATATTTCTGGGCAGATTCATGAGATGGTGTGGATCTCATGGATTGAACCTGGCTACGAGGTGCCCACAGCGCAGCAGTAGCAAGATCAGTTGGAGTGATGCAGGCAGATCAAAGTGACAGTGTCGGATACTGGAGCACGGATCAGAGTTGACAGCAAGTGCAAAGTGCATGGGTGCAAGAGTTCAACAGCGCAGTGGTTCCTGATGACATGTGCAATTGTGGCCAGTCGAAGGCTTTGATGATGAATCTTTAGATGCATCGGGGCGATTGAGTTGTTTTGGAGCCTATTCGATTTCGAGGTTGCGAGAGCGGTGCATGGGTGGAGAACACCGCCAAAGGGTGCATGGCTCATGCATGGAGTTATATGGTGCATGCATGAGTTTACATAGGCGCATGCGAGGTGCATGGCGAATGCAGCAAATTACATGTCGCATGCATGGAGTTGCATGGCGCTTTTGAAAGTTGCGAGGGTGAATAGAAGGAGTTGCATGTCGCTGTCAAAACGATCCTTTCTTGTTGAGGAGTGTTGAAAATGGCAACAGAAACCAGTGAAGGAGGCCTCTGAAACATCTTTCACGATCTTGGTTGGAAAGTGATCACCTAAACTAGGTGGGGACCACACATGTGATTTTTGTCGAAAAATCTATTTTTAGACATATGGAGCATGGTCTAGGGATTGCAGTATGTTATTCTTGGAGTATTGGTCATGTTGGTAAAAATAGATAGACATCTATTTTTTTGGACCTATAGGTCGAAGAGGTCGAAGTCTATTTTTAGACTGCCTCTCCTTAAAATAGGGAAGTCGAATATTATTAGCTCTTAATAATATTTGGACTATAAACATTATCTTATTCTCTTGGAGCACTTGAGTTTGATGCTGGATGTGGCACATGCGGTGGCTTGAGAGAAACACGATTTTCCTAGGGTTTAAGTGAAGCTATTGCATGAAGACTTCGAGTTAGAACTCATGTGGAAGTTTGGTGGAGTTGATTGAGGAAGTTAGTGGAGTTGTATTGGTTTAATAATCTAAACATAGTTGAGATATTTGTATTCAGTTTAACTGATTGATACAATGAGAGTGGTGTGAATTAATTATTAATTAATTCACTAATTATAAACTCATTAATCAACTAAATAATGCATCAGTTAACTTCAGTGCATGGACAGTTTCAGTGGAGACCAGTGCAGAGATAGGTGAAAGAGCAGGTTAACTATCAGTTGTGACTATACTATTGCTATTTGCAACACACAGATAGGTGGAGAAGCCCATGAGGATTGCGTAGTACAAGCCAGGTGGTTTATCTAATTAATGAATCCATCCCATAGCATTGATAATGCAATAGAGGTTGGCTATCAAGTGGCAAAAGATTGGAGCATGTGTTTTTGCTAGATCTAGCTTGATAGTGTGTAGCAATTGAGGGTGTGCATGAGAGCTTGTGAGGAGCTTTGTACAATGATTGTTACATGATCTCCTTGACATATAATATACAGATATTTGGGGTTTTCAGATGTAAGCTTTCCCCGCAAAATCTTGTGTTCATATGTGTGAATTTTTATGGTTTTAATGTGTGCATGCAATTGATTTTATTTCCGCATGTGATGATCAATGGTAGAAGAGATTCTGTATTATGCATGAAGCTAAAATAGTGTGTGATCAGGAGAATCTCGGTGAATAATTCAGCAAATTATTCAAACTTCTACATTTATGGTTTGATCATGGTCATTTTCACATAAGCACATCATCTTCTCCATTGTAAAAATGCACTCATTTCAGTTGAAAATGTAATTAATAGGAAGATGAGTTCTAATAGGAATCTAACTCCTAAACTTCACAAATGTCTGTTTTGTTTCTAGATATCTAATTTTTAGTTAGATGATGTGTCAAAGTGAAGGGTTCGATGGTCTTTCCAATTGTGCAAACCCTAGGTAGGATTTCGAAGGAAAGGGGGTTGGAAATTGTTATTTCAGAATACTACTTTGTAAAGCTTTGGGATTTCAGCAATATACAGTGACATTACAACTTTTCTTCACCTAAAATTCTTATTATGTTTCAATGAGTTACTATTCTATCTTACTTAATGTTTCTCCTCCAATGTCTCAATGCTTGATTACTCAGAATTCATGTACATCGTGCTCTGACTTCCTCTAAGCATTAAGCTATGGTATATCTCTCTTAATATTTTGTTTTCAATATCTTGATGTCTCATTAATCAAAATTCGTGTTTCTCATGCTCTGACTTCCTTTGAACATTAAGTTATTGAATATTTTCTGTGTGTGTTTTCCTTTCATTGAAACATCTACAAGCCTCAGCTTCCATAAGGAAAGCCATTGTCACTGAATTCTCTAGCACTGACTCCATAAGCCCAATGGTAGTAAACCCTATGCATTTTTCACCTGCATACAAACACATTCAATCCAATTCAGAGTTAGTCATATTCTTTAAATTTATTCATTGAATATCCTTTACACTTTTGAGAGAGTGCTCTCAAGTTGGAAAGGCTAATTTCTAGCTACAAGTGGTTTGAAATAGTTACTCCAAGTTGATTGTTGAAGTAGCCCATCAGTACCAATTTGGTGATAATGCCTTCCTAAACCAGTTCCATATCAACATCATTATGTCTCAAATATTGACACATATTTCATGTCATTGATGATGGATACATCAAGGCCCCCCTGCAGCAATTCGCTTCATGTCGACATCAACTCATTATCCAGGAAGTTGACTTAGAAAATCGCATTTCAGTATTAAAAACCCTGGTGAAAATTCCATGTAATAAAGTTAGAAATAATAACCACGATTGATGGGACATTTATTCCGAGTTGAATGTTGGGAAAAACATCCTAGTGGGTGTTCATTTCAGATAATATGGCTAAGGACAAAGGCAAAGGCTTTGGAAAGGGAAAATGGCATATTTGGAACATTTTTTTATGAAAATAATGGAAAATAGGAGAAAAGGAAGGTGAAATGTCACAAGTTGCATATGAGGAGGAGAATGAAGGAAAATAATGGAAAATGAAGAAAATAGAGGCCTCATTGATAAAAAGGCTTCTGAGGATTAGTTGGCAATATTTTGGCTCAAAATTTTTGTTAGTGCATTTTTGAAGCTCTCTCATTGTTCTCTCTCTCTCTCTCAATATTGGACACTTGGAGTTTCTTGGAGCACTTTCGCATTGTAGCAAGAAAAGAAAGAAAGCAGGAAGAAGGATGAAGCAAGCAAAGAGGAGCAAGAATCAAGCAGCTACAATAGGATTCTTGGCACGTATTGATTTACATGTATGATTTCATTACTATATTTGGAATGCATGGTATTGCATGTGGCTCTTTGTTGTCTTGGCATGGGTCTTCACCAAGTGTGACAATGTATTCAACCTAGCCTTTCCATTTCCAGATAGCCATAGTGTTGTGGAGTTATCATGTTTTGTTTAGTTGGATTTTCGAATGGATTTGAAGCTGATTGAGGTGGATCTCTGAATGATTATGGAACCAGTTCATGTGTTGCCTCGGTTTAGGGCCTAATAATATGGGTTTGGATTGTGGTAAATCCTGAGAGGTGGTTTTCTCTCCATTCAAGCCTAGGAATCATGGGTTTGGCATATACAGTAAATCTTGGATATTTTGTCTCGGTTTAGAGCCTAGTGACCCCTGATTCAGACTACGGGTTGCGATAAAGCATGATACATGAGGAGCCAGGAAAATTCCTCATAGTTTAGGCAGAGAGAATCTGGTGATATCCATTCTTTTGTTGGCCTAGTGATTGGGTGTGGATCACAATAAAGCTTGATTTCTATTTGATGAGGGTGAGGTGGTTTAGCCTTGGGATGCCCTGGTTGGTTCTTTTGGTTTGAGTCCCACACTCATGCTTGAAATATGGCACGAGTGTGATTGGCTAAAGAGAGATATGGCTTAGCCAATCTATGGTCATGTGGAATCTGGAAGTCCCATCTCTAGTTGTTTTTTACAGTCATAAATTAGAATCTCATTCCTTTGGTATTTTGTATGCAAATGTATTGGTTATTATGTGGATTCTATTGTTGTTGTATCCACTATATTTCTATTCTTATTATGTTGGTTATAAGCATGTATTTTATCAGTGATGATGTATGGCTCTCTCCATGTTTTTACTTATAAATGAATGCACAATGTATCTATGGTCAGATAGAATGTATTGCATCTTATGATGTAGGGGAGAAATGATTCCTAGTGATTCTCAGATAAGTATGAGACCCCATGCTTAATTTTTTTGTTTACACCTATAGATTCAATGTTTGTGACATGTTTGAAAAAATGTATGTCATGATTAGGAGAGGTCCAGATGATCTATTGAGGATGTGATTGCTTTCGTATCATTGTCTTATTGTTTTTTATCATCCCTTAAGTTTTCATGAAGTTTTGGGAAGTGACTTGGGCTCTAGGCTTGAAAAGGTGGCTCAAATCCTAGAGATGTAGGCACAAAACTGAGTTTTTGGGGCACTAGCTGCTGAAATGCAGTGTTGTTCCTGCGACTATAGCCTCATAGCCCCTAAAATGCAGTGTTATTCTTGCATCTATGGCTCAAAGGGGGTCAAAATGTCAGTGTGACCCAGTGGTAAGAGGCATGAATGGTTAGGTTACCTCTTGGGGGTGTTGTGGTTGTTGTCCAAGGTCTCTAGGTCGTGTTTCCCATCAGTTCCACTTCCTTAAGGTCTCATAGGAGGTTTAATCTCATTATAGTATCCTCTTGTCACATGTTTACCCCGGTCGGTCGATTACTTATATAGATGTGGGAAGAGGGTGTTACAAAGTGGTATTAGAGCATGGTGTTAGGATATTCTGACACATAGGAAATAATTAAGAATAACTTAGTCTAGTGTAGAGTTATGTAAAGTGTGTTTCTTTACTATGTACAATTGTAACTTATAATCCGACGGTCACGATTTGTAGTGATTCAATGGTTCACTCTCTCCTCAGTATTAACGACACTTGATCTGTGGCTTAACACCCGATTGGTCCATGATATCTATTTAAAGAGCATGGAGGGTCATTTTTCTGGTAACCTTTTATGAGAGAAAAATATGTAACTTTTCTTTTTATATTAATAAATTTCCTTAAGTGGTCGCGTTGGCTCAGGCTATGGACTGTTTCCCTCTTTGAGGGTTTTAACCACGTGATAATACTGGTGTATTGATTTGTGAATTTTTTTTGAGCGATGACCTTTGGTTTTTTATCTACGGAACTTACCCTGTAAATTCCTACATGGTATCAGAGCTATTTTTAGGGCCGCATCCGTTGTTGATCCAAATCCGAAGCTGGTTTGATTGCATGTGACTTTTGTTTTGTTGATCTATTATTTCTGAACATTTTCAAGCGTGGAGAACTGCTCTGTTGTGTCTAGAGCGTCTGTTACATTGAGGAACGCCTTTCGTTTCATGCAAATAGGTTTCTGGTTGCCCCAGTTATGTTAGTTTAGATCTGGAGGTATAACGTATCTGTTTTGCAGTTATATTTGTTAATAGTTCTGCTTATTTCGGTTCCCTTTGTTTATTTCAGTTTTTAAGTTTTATTTTTTTTCCGGATCTATACCCTCTTCTTTGTGTATGCTCTTTTCTCTACATTGTGTGCGATCTCGGAAAATTAGAAACAGGAAGAAGGGATTTTTTTGCTATGTATGCTCTTTCCTCGCGTCTTCGTGTGATCTCGGGAAATCAGAAATAGTGAAAAAATAGGTAGTTGCTGGTAAGGCTAACTGAAAATCTAACATTCTATCGCAAGGCTTGCATTTTGTTTTTTTGTCTCGGATTTTTTGTGTTTTTTGTGCAGGGGAAAGCACGCACACCAATGACTAAAAAAAACAAAAAACCCCCCTTCCTCCTTTCAAACAATTATAGAATCCTTTTACTATCTCACTTGGTGAGAAGTTAGTTTATGAGAATAGAGTTCTTGGGTTCAAGTCTCTTTCTCAAGCTTCCTTTTTGTAAAAAAAAATTGTTAAAGGGGCGGGATTTTTTTTAAAATTTGAACTTCATCATCAAATTTCAAACCGTTCCTGTAACTATTCGGCATCTTCAACTCAGTTTTTTTCAAAAGGCATAACTTCTTCATCCAGAAGCCATTTTCAAGCTATTTTTTTAATCAGACTAATTTTTCGAGAACTTTCCATTGTAGCAGTTAGTTTCAACTTTTTTCTGCTTCAATTTTTTTTTTAAATGGGAAGTGCATGCTCGATTATTCTTAACAGCACCAATTATTTCCAATGGCTACCTCACATGGTAGATATACTTAGAAGTAAAGGGCTTTATAGAATAGCCACAGGACAATAAACTAAACCTCCTGATGATGATAAATTCGCTAAATGGGAAAATAAACAAGATCAAGCACGAGGGTTGACAGGAATTTCCATTGCTCAAGGTCTTCGATTTGATATCCTTGACATTGACACCCCTCATGAAGCCCTGGAAAATCTAAATATTGTCTTTGGAATTCAAAATCAACTCAGGGAGCACCATCTTGAAAATGAGTTTCTTACTTTGGACCCCAATAATTTATCCTCCATTGAATATTTTTTTGTCCAAATTCAAGACCCTTAGACTTCTTTTAGAATGTTGTAAGGTAAAAAAGGAAGATGGTAGCCTCATATATTGCATTCTTTCTAAGCTTGGCCCTGCATACTCTGTATTTTTTTCCACCTTCCATTCCACTAGAGAAGCCATAATTTCTCCGGGAACCACCTACAAGGACCCCTATTTTGATGCATTTTTCCATTCTTTGATAAGATAACAATAAAAACTCTTACACCTTGGTCTTATCACTTTTGAAAATGCTTCTAAGAAAGCCTTAGCAGCCCAACAGCAATCATATCAAAAGAATCCCAAGAAGCAGTACCGTAAAAATTATGGTCTGAAACCAAACAAGGGTCCTAAGCAATTTCAGCCGCAAACTGAAAAAGAAACTCACCAAAATGATAAGGAAAATAAAAACAAAGGGAAGAAGACATATATACATTGCAACTTTTGTAATCGTGATGGCCATATAGAGTCCAAACGTTTTAAGAAGATGGAAGCCTTAGAAGCAGCAATGAAGAAGCACAACATCAATTTGGAGCACTCTTCACCTTCATCTTCAGGAATGGCACTTTCTACTTGTGGTTGGCAAGCATCAAGATCTGTTTATGCATTATGTATCTTCTTCTTCTCATTCTCATGAGTGGCTCATTGATTCTAGAGCTTCTTACCACATGGAAAAAAATAAAGCCATGTTTTCTTCTTTAAATGGTTGTAACACCAAACATATTTATGTTGGTGATGATAGATCTCTTAGTGTTGCAGGAACTAGAACGATTCATCTAGATAATGGTCATTTTAATGATGTACTATGTGTTCCTACCTTGTCATGCAACCTTCTCTCTGTTTATCAGATAACTCATTCAGGTGAAGGGAAAATAGTAGAATTCTCACCTCATGATTTTGTAATCAAGGACCTCAAAGATCCTAGACATATTTTAGCTACTAGCATTGCTGATGATTCCACAAGGTTGTATAAGTTTGACAACTTTGGGTCTTCATGTCTTCCCTCCTTTTTTGTTGCTCATAATGATGAAGTGAGCAAACTTTGGCATGAGTGATTTAGTCACTTAAACTATCACTCTCTTCAAACTCTATGTAAGGAAAATATGGTGACGAGTCTTCCTATGGTATCTTGCCGAGATGGTGTTTGCTTCGGATGTGTACTCAGAAAACATCATTGGGATAGTTTTGACAAACGTGCCTCTTGGCATGCTTCAGCCCCTTTGCATCTTATGCACAATGATCTATGTGGTCCACTTCCTATTGTTTCTTTCTCTGGTTGCAAGTACTTCTTAACTTTAATTGATGATTTTTCCAGAGGCACTTGGGTATACTTATTAAAACTCAAGAGTGAAGTTTTTAACATGTTCTTGGCCTTTAAGGCCTTTGTTGAGAAACAATCTAGACATCCAATTCTTAAGTTAAGATCGGACAATGGAGGAGAATATGTTAATAACAAATTTATCAACTTTTGCACTGAGCATGGCATTCAATTGCAACATACCATTCCATATACTCCACAACAAAATGTTGTAGCTAAAAGGAAGAATCACACCTTAAAAGAAATGGCTAATTGTATGCTTCAATCTAAAGAACTTAGTCTCAATTTCTGGGCAGAAGCAATTAACTGTGCAAATTACATAGTAAATCGCACTCCTACTAAGGTTTTAAAGAATATAACTCCAAAAGAAGCTTGGAGCTCAATCAAATCAGATGTAAGTCACTTTCATGTTTTTGGAAGTGATGCTTGGGCCCATATTCCAAATGCAAAACATAAAGCCTTAGAACCTAAGAGTGAAAAATGCATTTTTGTTGGATATTCTGAAGATGTAAGGATATAGACTTCTTCAACCAAAATCCAAAAATATAATCATTAGAAGAGACGTAAAATTTGATGAAAATATATCGGCTTGAGAACCTAGTTCAGTGGGTGTGCCACCTTTGGCCTGTGAGCCTGATTCAACATATGTGCCACCTCTCTCTCTCTCTCTTCTATTTTTAATAGCATTCCTTCTAGTTCAGATGATGACAGTGAGGATGAAAATCCTCCTCCACCTCTTGAATTTATTCCTTTTACTCCATAGCTTCCAAGATGGGTCTGCTTTACTCGGGATGCAGCAGGTTCTCTTGCAAGTGACCCTGCAGATCGACGACGTACATGTTCTCAGTTCGAAAGAGCCTCTTCCTTATTGGCTCAAGTTCCATAAAATCCTAATCTAGAAACCTTTGAAGAAGCCTTTGGTCATCCAGATTGGGATGAAGCTATGAATGAAGAATATCATTCCTTATTGGCAAACGATACTTGGGATCTTGTTCCTCTTCAATAAGGAAGAAAACTTGTTAGATGCAGATGGGTTTACAAAACTAAGTTTTGACCAGATGGAAAAGTGGATAGACATAAATCTTGTCTTGTCGCTAAAGGATTTTCACAAGTTGAAGGCATTGACTATACTGAAACCTTCTCCCCTGTTGCCAAAATGAATTCTATCTACCTTGTTCTTTCCCTTGATGCCTCCTTTAAATGGGAAGTCCATCAGATGGATGTTAAATCTGCCTTCTTACATAGAGATTTCCATGAAGAAATCTACATGGAAAAACCCCTAGCTTTATCCAAAATGACTCCAGCCTTGTTTTTCACCTTAGGAAGTCTCTCTCTGGTCTCAAACAAGATCCTCAGGCTTGCTATGCAAAAATGGATAGATTTCTATTAGATAATGGTTTTTCTTGGTGTCATTCTGACAACATTGTCTACACCAAGAAAGTGGGTAAGTCCTTTACCATCCTTGTTCTTTATGTTGATGATCTTATCCTTACTGGTAGTGATCCCAACCATATAAACCATGTGAATTCTAGCCTCAAAAAGAAGTTTGAAATGGCAGACTTAGGACACTTGCATTATTTCCTTGGTCTTCAAGTCTTGCAATCCAAAGAAGTTATTACCCTCTCTCAGTCCAAGTATGCATATGATATTCTACACCAATTTCACATGGAAGACTGTAAGCTAGCCCCTTCTCCCTTTCAGTATGGAGTCAAGCTTTCAGTCACTTGTACTACCCCTGAAGTTGATGCTACTTTATACCATCAACTTGTTGGTAAACTTTTGTATCTAACGCATATGCATCTTGACCTTTCCTTTGTTGTTGTTCTTGTTTCTCGGTTTATGCACCAACCTCATGAAAGTCAATGGAAAGCAGCTAAACGAATAATTTGATATATTCGAGGTATAGTTTAGTTTGGGATTCATTACAGTGCAGGCGCATCTCCATTGTTATTGGTTCACTAATTCTGATTGGGTTGGTGACCCTGATGATCAAAAGTCTATTGCAGGATATGCATTCACTCTTGGTTCAGGACCTATTACATGGTCTTGTAAGAAAAAAAGTGTCATCTCCCTTTCTTCAGCAGAAGCAGAGTATCGTGGTGCAGCTGAAGCTAGATCTTGTCTGAATTTGGTCTTCATCAGTAGCATCCAACTACACTTTGGTGTGGTAATCAGAGTGCCATTCAGCTATGTAAAGATCCAGTTCAGCATCAGTGTATGAAACACATTGAGCTCCACATACACTTCATTAGAAAGCTCATTCATGATCATGTTCTTGAAGTGAAGTATTGTCCAACCAATGATCAAGTAGCCGATATCTTTACAAAGGCTCTCACAGAAGCCAAGTTTATCAAACTTCAATCCATGCTTGGAGTTCAAGAAAGTTATCATTAAGTGGGGATAGGCTCTAATGCCTCCTTCATTCTCCTATTGTGTCACCTTTGTAAATCCTTCAATCTTATCCCAAGTTCATGTTCTTAAGGGGGGGTGTTAGGATATTTCAACACATAGGAATTAGGCTCCCTTTGTGTCACCTTTTTAAATCCTTCAATCCTATCCTAAGTTGTTCTTAAGGGGGGATGTTAGGATATTCCGACACATAGGAAATAGTTAAGAATAACTTAGTCTAGTGTAGAGTTAGATAAAGTGTGTTTCTTTACTATGTACATTTGTAACTTATAATCTGACAGTCACAATTTGTAGTGATCCGACGGTTCACTCTCTCCTCGATATTAACGATACTTGATTTGTGGCTTAACACTTGATTGGTCCATGATATCTATTTAAAGAGCATAGAGGGTCATTTTTCTGGTAACCGTTTATGAGAGAAACATATGTAACTTTTCTTTTTATATTAATAAATTTCATGAAGTGGTCACGTTGGGTCAGGCCGTGGACTGTTTCCCTCTTCGAGGGTTTTAACCACGTGATAATACTGGTGTACTAATTTGTGATCTATTTTTGAGCGATGACCTTTGGTTTTTGATCTACGGAACTTACCCTGTAAATTCCTACACATGGTTTAGCCCTTGGACTGGATGGGTGGTGTGTTGGTCATATTTTTCTGTTGGTTGCATATGTTTTCTCATGTCTATGGTGTATGTGCTTGTTGCATTCATGTTGTGTTGGCCATGGTGGCAGTGGTGTCGCCATGGAAGTGTTAATGGGGTTGTTGCCAACATGTTGTCATGAGTATATGATTGGTTACGTGTTGTTCTTTCTTACGTATTATTCGTGCACACTTTCTTACATGTTGCTACATGTTGTGTATGCATTGCTTGTTTATGCTAGGTCACATATTGGTCATGCTTATGTATTGTCTGTTTATGCTTTCTTATGTGATGCTATATGTGGGACATGCATTGGTCGTTCATGATTGGTTCTACATGTTAAGTGGGTGCATATGGTCAATTTTGCATTGGTTTGGTGAAGGTTGTTGTGCATAAGGTCATTGTATGCAATTAGGTCATCATGATGATATTCGTATGTTATGATGCTAATGTGTTGGCTAAGATATACAAGTATATGCAGACCATCAAAGTGAAGTTGCAACATTGGACCTCGAGGCAATAGCATGTCGTCATACAAGTTTGGATGTTGGGCATGTAGGTATGTAGGTTAAGGATTGTTATATGCATTATGGTTGTGAGTATTCCTTTCATTCTATTGATGTTATGGTTACATAAATTCTGAGATGCTAGTTCATTAGTGCAGTTATATGTACATGTGTCAGATAGTCATGAATGATAACAACCTGTGGTGGTATGAATTGCTATTTTTGTTTTATGTTAGATAACGTATATGTTGTTGATGAACAGGTTATGGGTTAACTTATTTTTGTTGTATGATAGTTAACTTGATGATTATGATACATGTTGTTGATGAGCATGATATATAACTTGTTGTTGTTATATGCTAGCGACTTGATGGTTAGGGTTATGACATTTAGGAATGAGTCGACCAAATTATGATAATGTGTTGTATTATTTCTAGATTGGTTGTGCATATGTGATTGTATGCATGAATGGCATTTTCTTATGGGTTTATGATGTTAACATATTAGCTCGATATTGCTACGGATATCATGACCTTATTTATGATTGGGTTGATATGTTGTGAAGTTATATCATGCTAATCTAGATTGATTGTGCAGACAAGATAGCCTCCCCTAAGATACATTAAGGTATGATCTTGCTTATGTCGTTCACTTTGTAATTGAATGTTTGATTATGTCATATATTTGGTGTTTGAGTGTTGATGTCTGTTATGTCGTCTATTTTTTGTTTGAATGTTTTATTAATTGCATGATATGAGTATATGTGCCTGTAAGATAGCATGAAGGAATGATATTGTTTTGAGATGCTTGTGCTAACACATATGTGCTTAGATAGTTGATATGTACTTGAGTGTAAGTAGGTGATAGTTGTAGCATTATGTATTATGATTGATGAATGTGAATGGATTATTGATCATGAAATGGTGGTTAGTCTTGGTAAAAGTTGATTTCGAAGCAATAGATATGTTGTCTAATGTTTGGTATGTATGGTTGACATGTGAGTTAAGATAAAAGGTAGTGTGTCTGGCATAACAAGGTAAGGTAATTTTCATATTGTATATTTTTTTATGCATTGACAATTATGTGTTTATGGTAGTATGATGTATGGATTACATAGCAAGGGATTGTCATGAAATCTTGAAGAAGGCTCAGGTTGAGATTTCCTTTCAAAGTACTGGGGACCCATGGGGATTGAGTCATGGTGTTTGTTGAGAGTCTTGTGCATTTGGTATTTTTTGATTTGTTGAGCTTGATTTGCAGTTTTGGAAATGTCTGGTGCAAGGCCACGCCACATTGTTTGTGGTGTTGTATTGTTATTGATTTTCATGGTTTTCTTATTGTTCTTTCCTTTTGTCTTGAGGATCATGGGAATTGGTTGGGAAACAGGAAATTTAATTGAGTTTTAGGAGAGTTGTGTGGTACCCAACAGGTGATGTGAGGCTTGGATGAAGCCCGGTGCATGAGTAAGCACAGCAGAAGGTAAGAATATTACAATCAGTTGGATTGGTAGGTTTCGTTGAGGTAAATGGATGATGGCAGAACAATCACGAGAAAGGTAACATGAAAGGTAAATTAAATGGATCTAAGGTGTTAGATGCCTTGGCTATGTTGGGGATTGTTGTCCTCGGCATTGTGCATGTTGTGCACAAACAAAGTAAGTTCTCTTAACCTTGACCTTATGCTATCTAGTAATTATGTTGTGATCATGATTATGTTGATATTTATATACATATACATGTATGTATGTATGTATGTATGTATGTATGTATGTCATGTCTGATAGGGTCGTCATGGATCATGGTTGTTTGATGCTAATTTGTGTGTATGTATGTCATTGTCTGATAGTATCATGATTTTTTTATGCTAATGACTATATATATGTATGTATTTATGTATCTATGTCACTGTCTAACATGGTTATCAGGGAACATTCTTGTGGAGGAATGATTACTCATGTACGTGAATGGAACGAAGAGGTTCCTGTTCTTATGAGAAATCAAGTGGGAAGAGTAAATTTGACAGATCTATGAGGTCAGTATCATGTGGACATGAATTTATATTATATGCTTATAGTATGCCTATGTTTATTTTATGGACAGGTAATGCTGAGGGGTACATCAGCGGAATGAAAGTAATGTGATTTGTGGCATGCTAAGATAAGCATGGATGGAAAAGAGACACTAGAAGCAAGGTTTCCTTGTGGAGTCAATGTGTTGTCAATGGATATGAAGTAATATTGTTATGTATATGTTGTGCATGTTGTATATTCAGTGATTGTACCTATGGTGATGTGTACATGTAACATATGTAGCATTGTGTGCATACGATGGTGTATGATTGTTGAATATATCATGTTGTGTTTATATTTCATATGTAGTGCTAGGTATATATGGTACTATGTACATGTTGGATGTGCGATGTTGTGTACATATTGTACTATGTGAATGTTGGATATGCAATTTTGTCTGCATATGGTGCTATGTGCATGTTGGATATGCAGTGTTGTGTGCATATGGTGTTGTGCGCATGTTGGTAATGCGGTGTTGTGTACGTATGGTGCTATGTACATGTTGAATATGCATTTCTATGTACATATGGTGTTTTTTTTGTGTTTTATATATGGTGTTGTGTGCATTATTGTACATGTGGTGTTGTGTACATGTTTTACATGTGGTGTTGTGTGTAGGTGGTGCCATGTACATGTCGTGCATGTGGTGTTGTGTACATGTGGTATTGTGTACACATTATACATGTGGTGTAGTGTACCTTTGGCGTTGTGTAGGTGATGTCATGTACATGTGTTGTTGTGCACATGTTGTGCAGGTAGTGTTGTGTACATGTGGTATTATGTACATATTGTGCATCTGGTACTGGTATACATGTGGTATTGGGTGCATGTCATACATGTTGTGTTGCGGGCATGTGGTTACTATGTATATGCATGGTGTAGTTGTGGTATCGTGACATGTGTATTCATTGTGTTGTACTATGTGTATATGTATTGTGTTTTGTTGTACACCAGATGTATGTGTATTGTGTTATGTTGTACACCGGATTTAGGTGTTTGTGTTTTGTTGTACACCGAGTGTGGTTGTATGTATTTTGTGGTGATGTACACCGTGTGTGGATGTACATGTTGTACATTGTGTATGTGTATGTGATTGAAGAGAATAAAAGGCACTAGGTGCTAGTCAAGTGTGACGACCGATCTGGTGTTGTACAGAAAGAACAAAGGCAGAAGTAAGGACTGTTGAAGGATATGTATCAATATTTTATTTCAGTTCTATTATGAATGTGAGCTACAATTCTCACTTATGATGGTTACATGTGATTTATGATTGTGGTTTATGATGATTGCATGTGATTCCTTATTTTTCCCTATGATGGTTTTGTTTTGAGCTAACCAGATGTGATCAAACAACTAGTTTGACTTGTTGTGACAGGAAATGAATAGAATTGAAAGTGTACCTTATTGACGAGCTACCAATGAGGTATTATTTAATTTTATTTCAATTTTTTTTAATTCTAATGGAAGTTATGTGCTTGGTATAGGAAGCACGAAAATGCATGGTTGGATGTTTGAAACCGATTGCAAGCATTAGTAGCAGCAACACAAGGATTAAAACAAGCAGCGGTATGCTAGTAAAGTACTTCAAGAGCAGGGCCATTGTGGGACAGTGGTACCCAATAGTTTCCATTTATTTCCATGAGCATGGTATGACCGGTACGATGGTTTTGAGGCAGGTTTATGCCTTGGTTTGTATCTTCTGATGCAAGGAAGCCTTGCAAAGGGATGGATCATCTGGGATAGGGGATGTCAGGGAACTTGGAAGTTGAGTGATTGCACAAAACGGGATTACCAAATTGACCTAGGGACTGTGTAGCAGAGAAGGGAAGGTCAGGGATGGATATGTTTTGGTCACTAGAATTTCCAGATGGAATCAAGTGCACATTGGGAGTGTATCCTGGAACAATGAGCTGGTAAATGTTCACTGAGGGTACCATAGCGCAAGATTGTAGTGTTGGGCATTGGATGCATATTTGACTTGGAAGTGGATTCTGGACTTCCTGGTAAGGAGGTGAATCATGGTATTATTTTGAGGGTGGAGGTGTTAGCCTCTGGATTCCCTTGTTGCGGATGCAGACATTGTATCCTTTTATTTTTCGGTTTGGAAAATGTGCATATGTATATATGTGGTTGTTATTGTAAATACCACAATGAGTTGTGTTATAAAGCTCCAGTACATGGTATGATTGTCATGATGGTTTTTTTCTTTTGATCTGGCTATTCATAATCAGTTAGCTCATGAAATTCGAATTGAGGGTGGTTGGTGAGGCATGTAGAGTGATTCTATTTGTTTTAGAGTCCAAGTTTCAGTTAATGTATTAGTTTAATGCATGAGAAATCAGTTAACTCAATTAAGTGAGTTAAAGTGAGTCTAGCTAGTTGTAACTGATTGTTGCACTAGTGAGAGGTCAAGTGAATTAAATCATATTTAATTCACATTCAATGATATGTCAAGTGACTGATGATTTACTATTAATAGTTGCATGCATGTCAGTTCTGATGAAGACCCAACTGAGACAAAGTTTAAAGGGAAGTTATCTATTAGTTGTGTTTTTAGCAAGTTTCCTAGGCGCAATTATATACACCATAGGGTTCCCATGATGTATTGTTCAGTCAAGGAAGGCTAATTATATTAATTAATGAGGATTAATTGCCTAGGGATTGTGTGAATAAGGCAGGCTGAGCAAAGGCTAAGAATTGGCTAAGTACTAGCCCAATTTTGTCCATATCAATGTGAAAGATTTAGGATAGTGCAGCAGACTCTTGTGAGAAGAGTGCATTGTATTGTTTCATGATTCTTTGGTTCATTATACAATAGTCTAGATAGAAGGGTTTTAAGCAACAAATTTTCCCCAGGAAAAATATTTGTGTTGTGGATTGATTTGCTTCTTTCTTTTACTTGGTGTGATTGTGCGATCGTGTTTATTTTCCGCAATTAATTTGTAGAAGGATCCAGTTTCTTGCTATAGCATATCGCATGATCAGATTGAATCCATTGATATACATATTGTTTGTAAATTTCTACAGTTTAGGGCCTAGTGATGATATGAATATGGGAAAACTAGTTTTGTTGTGCTAGCACCCTCATTAGTATTTAAAAAAAGGTGTTTAGGATCATCTCAAGTTAGCCAATTGTGAAGGGGTTTATGTGTCAATTTTTAAGTGTCTTTCATGAGAAATATATGAGTTAATTAGCTATTAAAAACTCATGTACAACAAATAAAATGCAAAGAAATAACACATAGCAAACACATTACACAATAGTTGATAACGGAGTTCACCCTTCCTGGGAAACATCTCCATGGACCCGCTTCAATTGGCTAGGCCCTCTTCGGATTAATGGTCAAATTTATGATTAGATGCACCTATAGTGCTCCAATGCCTTTTCAACCTGCTCCATTGTCTTCAAAAGACCCAAAAACCTCAAAGTAACTCTTCAATCTCTAAAAATGGTCTTCATCTGATCTGGGCATGACCTCCTCTCCTAGTGGCCCTGGGCTTCTTTAATATTCAAAGTGGTAAAAACACTTTTAGAAGTGCTCCAACACCTCTGAAAACTTTTCCATCATGTTCACAGCATCAAAATCATCTAAGAATGACTCTTCATGAGCTAAAATTGGTCAAAAAAAGAAAAAGTTATGCTTCCTTAAAATTTTCCTTAGGAATCTCTACTAAAACTAGAAAATCTTCAGTTAAGGTCACTAAAAATGGTAGTGGCGTTGAATTTGGAGGACCGAAAAAATTTCTGCCATTTTAAACTGCAATTTAATTAAACTTAAGTGGAGTTTAACTTTGGAGATTGGCGCTAAACGAGTTTTAACAAAACTGTGCATTTACATTTGATTAGCATGGTTAAACAATACTTATGGGTTAATAAACCCGCATTACAATATTAATCTCGTGCATAAACTGTCAGCACTCTGCCTTTGGTTGAATGGAAGGTCATGTGGGGAGGGGCTGGACCCCTCCATACCCCCGATGGTCGTTACATATAACAATAAATGTGATGGTCGAATTATACGTGTTAAGTCTGAATGTTGTGGAATGTTGTTAGGAGTACGCATTGTATGGGGGGAGGTCGTGGGGTCGAACCTTGACCTCTCCGCCCACCTTGTACATATAATTTTACTGCTCCGAATATAAAATATGTTCCAACCTTTGAATCCATGTCAAACATTTTGACTGTAATGTATGGTTTAGACCTTGGATATTAAATAAATGTGCCCCATATAATATTAATCCACCCTCTATGTAATTTCGACCCATTGGACTTTAATATATTTCAGACCTTGGAAATATGATAAACTAACACTTTGGCTTAGGACTTTGGATAAACTTTGAACCCAACCTTTGAATATTGATAATGCACCACCATAATACAAAGTTCGGACCATTGATAATAAAAACTTCGGCCCACCATATAATATGAATTCGACCTGCATAATGCAATTCAAACTTAATATTGGTCCACCAGAGGGGGCATGTGGCAGCCCCTGGCTGCACCACATGTCAGCCTTTTGGTTGGACTGTCCCAACCATAAAAAAAATTCAAATTCGATCTTAGGAGACAACCATTAAAAGTATTTCACCTTCAAAACTCTGTGGTAAATCCTGTAGTGACACTTGTCACAGTGTCATTGGGTGAAATTGGAGAAAACCCAATTTTTTTACCTTTGACCATGTTTAACCATTTTTTTTAAAATTCACCTGTTGTACACAACGATCAAAAGGCTCTAACTTTCTCATACAAACTCTGTTTTGAGTGAAACGAATTGCACCGGATTCCTGGCGACGGGCCCGACCCATTCGTTCTAGTTTGGTGTGATTTTGAGCACTTTTATTTTGGAAAATTTTTGTCCCCAATCCATATTCCAATCACTCTTTCCCACTGACAGGATTTTGGACCAACAAAAGTTGGTTATCTCATGAAAGTTGGATACTCCTCTCTTTCCCCATTTATATAATCTTGATTATACTTAGAAAAATCTCCATGAAAACCACTTGGGTTCAGTGACATGCCTTGCCTTACAAATGGCTTGGCTCTTCAAACAATGTCATTATTTGTTGTTGACCCAATCCAACACTTGATGGCTTCTTGCTGACTGATAAAACACTTTTCTGTACCAAATCAATCCCTTGGTGCTTGGAGAACTAACTGATGTCCTTCCCACTAAGAATCATGTTCCTCCTTTGCACACACATGCATACGATGCAAGCTTCTCCTTGGAAACCACTTTCCCAAGTTAAGCCCATTTGATTGAACTACAAAAATGAGTTCCAACATCAGTAATAACAAGAAAATAAATGACCATTCTTTTACCTCCATGGATCCAAATTCCACATATGGAAGAATGCATTCTCCATCTCTTCTGATTCTTGGCGTTAATGCATCAAATGGTCTACAATGGCTGCAAATTATTTGAAATCTTGCCCCTCTTTCCATCATCCTCCATTATTGACATGCTTCTCATGCCATGATTTAAGAATGAAGGCTAATCATGAGCCTCTCGCTAAATGGTGGACCTTTCCAAATTCCTGCGACATCTTGTCAGAAATACAACCATCAATCTGATAAACACATCATGCAAGAAGCATAACTTGACGACATATTCTTTTTCTCCTTCAAAGCAACAAATTTCACATCAAGTGAAAATTTCCATGTACTCTTACATCTTGGTTTCAAAACTCATTGACCAAACACAATTCAACAAAACATGCCTTTTCAAACAACTGACTCTCAATTCAAATAATAGCATGTACAAATTTCCATCTTTGTTGCATAAAAGTGAGTCAACATAACTCTACTTTCAACATCTTGCTTCATGCAACATGCAACATACTTTTAACAGAAAACAACTGCATTCAATCATAAAAAAAATGCAAGGCCTTAACTGGGTAAGAAATATAACCATCTCTTACTAAACCATTTCAATGGCACTTCTTTCAGCTACACGTCGTCATCATCATGTGAATCATCCTGACCCACATCAATTATGGAATCCTCTTTTCCATTCTTGTAAATATCTCTTTCCACATTCTTCAAATTTTGTGGATGTCTTGTTGGATACAAATTCCAACACTTGTCTACAAGATGATCTTTATTATGGCAATGAGTACAAAACAATTCATCTTCTTTTCAACATGGTTTGCTTTGCCCAATGAACCTTTGGCTTTCTTCCTCCTTTGTTTAGAAAGTTTCCTGTGCATGGCTATTTTCTTCCAACGTCTTGAAACATTATGGCTATTCAAACCACAAAAGGAACATGGAAACTTCTTCCAAATCTTATGTGAATATTTATCATGTTTATCATAATAAAAATAAACTTGATTAAATGCAAATTTATACCTTGAACATTCACCTTTGTCGCCTTCTTGAGGAGGTGAATTTTGTGAGGTAGTGGCTCTCTTCGGAATACCATCAATGTATTTAATGACTTTAGAGCTATCAACATCCTCTTGTTTTCCATTCTCATTAGCTGCATGCTTATGAGCACCTTCTTGCAAAGTGGGTGTAAAACTTTTGCATTCCTCATGAACACAATCTTCACAAGCTTGAGGTAATGAACACGAAAATTAAGTCCTTCTTGGAACACCTTCGTGTGCCTCCTTAGATTTGGATCATTCTCCATCATGTTTTCCATAACCAAGACCCAAATATGTAGGCCTTTCCTCAACAATAATTGGCTCAACTATGCCTTGTGCATGTTTGCCCAATCCTTTACCTTCATAGCCCATTTTCATCAATAATTTGGATCCTATTCCTCTAGTGTGCCTTTCAAAAGCACCCCAAAATTCATCTTTATAAGAAATAAAATATAAACTTGATTTGCATACCTCTTTTTCATGCGCATACATGGCTAAGGTTTCTTTGGCATCATGGATTTGAGTCTCCATCTCATCCATTATTTCAAGAAGTTCTTACTTCTCCTTCTTCATGGAAATCAACTTCTCTTGAAGTGTAATGCTCTCCTTCTTATCTTGCACCATAGCATTCATGATGTAGAGCTTCTGCAACATCTCTTTATCAAATAGTTTTGCTAAGGAAGATTGACTAGAAGCAATTATTAATGCAGCTGCCACCACACTTGCAATGCATAAAAATCTTCCTTGTTGTGATTTGAGAACTGAGCTCTTAATTTTACCTTCTCTTCACACATATAAAATTGCACACAGTTAAATTCTCCTTGCACAAATTCAAAACCAACAACTAATTCTTCTAGTTAACCTTGGCTAAAATGAGCTAAATTATTCTCTGATACCAACTTGAACTGAATATGGGAAAAATATTTTTGTTCTGCTATCTCCCTCATCAATATTTAAAAAAAGGTGTTTAGGATCGTTTCAAGTTAGCCAATTGTGAAGGGGTTATGTGTCAATTTTTAAGTGTCTTTGATGAGAAATTTATGAGTTAATTAGCTTTTAAATACTCATGTACAACAAATAAAATGTAGAGAAATAACACATTACACAATATCTAATTTTGGAGTTCACCCCTCTTCAGCTTCATCTCCATGGACTAGCTTCAACAGGCTAGGCCCTCTTGGGATTAATGGTCAAATTTATGATTACATCCACCTAAAGTGCTCCAATGGATTCGAAACCTACTGAATTGGCTTCAGAAGACCCAAAAACCTCAAAATAGACTCTCCAATCTATGAAAATGGTCTTCAGCTGATTTAGGCATGACCTCCTCTCTTGGTGGCCCTGGGCTTCTTTAATCTTCAAAGTGGAAAACACACTTTCATAAGTGCTCCAATGCCTCTACAAACTGTTATGTCATGTTCAGAGCATCAAAATAATCTAAGAATGACTCTTCCGAAGCCAAAATTGGTCGAAATTAGCAAAGTTATGCTTCCTTCAATTTTTCCCTAGGAATCTCCACTAAAACTGGAACGTCTCCAGCTAAGGCCGCTAAAATTGGTAGTGGCACCAAATTTGGAGGACCGATGAAATTTTTGCCATTTTAAAATGCAACTTAATTAAACTTAAGTAGAGTTTAACTTTGGAGATTAGCGCTAAACGCACTTTAACAAAACTACACATTTACATTTGATTAGTGTGGTTAAATAATACTTATGGGTTAATAAACATGCATTACAATATTAATCCCGCGCATAAACTAGCAGTGCTCCACCTTTGGTTGAATGGAAGGTCATGTGGGGAGGGGTTGGCCCCCTCCATTCCCCCGACAGTCGTTACATATAACAATAAATGTGAAGGTAGAGCTAGACGTGATAATTTTGAATGTTGTGGCATGTTGGTAAGAGCACGCGTTGTGTGGGGGGAGGTCGTGGGGTCGAACCCCGACCTCTCCGCACACCTTGTATACATAATTTTGTTGCTTCGAATATAACATATGTTCCAACCTTTGAATCCATGTCAAACATTTTGACTATAATGTATGGTTTAAACCTTAGATATTAAATAAATGCGCCCCATATAATATTAATCCACCCACTATGTAATTTTGACCCATTGGACTTTAATATATTTTGGACCTTGGAAATATGATAAACTTGGACTTTGGCTTCGAACTTCCGATATAATTTGAACCCAACCTTTGAATATTGATAATGCGCCACCATAATACAAATTTCAAACCATTGATCATAAAAAATTCGACCCACCATATAATATGAATTCGACCTGCATAACGCAATTCAGCCTTAACCTTAGTCCACCAGAGGGGGCACGTGGCGAACCCTAGCTGCACCACTTGTCAGCCTTTGGTTGGATTGTCCCAACCATAAAAAAAATCAAATTGGATCTTTGGAGACAACCAATAAAATAATTTCACCTTCAAAACTCTTTAGCGAATCTTGCAGTGACACTTGTCACGGTGTCATTGGGTGAAATTGGAGAAAACCCAAATTTTTGACCTTTGACCATGTTTGACCATTTTTTTTTTAAATTCGCCTGTTTGACATGACGATCAACAAGCTCTAACTTCTTCATACAGACTTTTGTTTTGAGTGAAACGAATTGCACCAGATTCCTGGCTACGAGCTCGATCCAATCGTTCCAGTTTGGTGTGATTATAAGCACTTTGATTTTTGCCAAAAAAAATTCCCCAATCCAGATTTCGATCACTCCTTACCACTGAGAGGCTTTTGGACACACAAAATTTGGTTATCTCATGAGAGCTGAATACTCCTCTCTTTCACAAGTTATATCATCTTGATTCTACTTGGGAAAATCTCCATGACAACCACTTGGGTTCACTGACATGCCTTGCCTTACAAATGGCTTGGCTCTTCAACCAATGTCCTCCTTTGTTGCTGACCCAATCCAACACTTGATGGCTACTCGCTGACCAATAAAAAACTTTGTTGTACCAAAACGATCCCTTGGTGCTTGGAAAACTAACTGATGTCCTTCCCACTGAGAATCATGTTCCTCCTAAGCACACACATGCATACGATCCAAGCTTCTCCTTGGAAACAAATTTCCCAAGTTAAGCCCATCTCAATGAACTAAAAAAATGAGTTCCAACATCAGTAATATAAAGAAAATAAATGACCATTATTTTACCTCCATGATTCCAAATTCCACATATGAAAGAATGCAATCGCCATCTCTTCTGCTTATTGGCGTCAACACATCAAATGGTCTACAATGGCTGCAAATTATTTGACATCTTGTCCCTATTTCCATCATCCTCCATTAATGACATGATGCTCGTGCCATGATTTGAGAATGAAGGCTAATCATGAGCCTCTCGCTCAAGAGTGGACGTTTCCAAATTCCTGCGACATCTTGTAAGAAACACAACCATCAATCTGAAAAACACGTCATGTAAGAAACATAACATGACAACATAACATTTTTCTCCTTCAAAGCAAGAAATGTCACATCATGTGAACATCGACATGTACTCTTAAATCTTGGTGTTAAAACTCATCGACCAAACACAAGTCGACAAAACATGCATTTTCAAACAACTGACTCTCAAGTCAAATAATAGCATGTAGAAATTTCCATCTTTGTTGCATCTAAGTGAGTCAATATAACTCTAATTTCAACAGCTTTCTTCATGCAACATGCACCATACTTTAAACAGAAAAGAATTACATTCAATCGTCAAAATACATGCAAGGCCTTAACAGGATAATAAATCTAACCATCTCTTAGCAAACCATTTCAATGGTGCTTCTTTCAGCTACACATCATCATCATCATGTGAATCATCATGACCCACATCAATTATGGAATCCTCCTTTCCATTATTGTCAAGATCTCTTTCCACATTATTCAAATGTTGTGGATTACTTGTTGGATACAAAGTCAAACACTTGTTTACATGATGACCTTGCTTATGGCAATGAGTCCAAAACAACTGCATCTTCTTTTCAACATGGTTTTCTTTGTCCAATGAACCTTTGGCTTTCCGCCTCTTTTGTTTAGAAATTTTCTTGTGCATGGTTATCTTCTTCCAACATCTTGAAACATTATGATTATTGAAACCAAAAAAGGAACATGCAAACTTCTTCCAAATCTTATGTGAAGATTTACCATGTTTATCATAATCAAAAGCAACTTGATTAAAGGTAGATTTCTACCTTGAACATTCACCTTTGTTGCCTTCTTGAGGAGGTGAATTTTATGAGGTAGTGGCTCTCCTTGGAATACCATCAATGCATTCAATGATTGTAGAGCTTTCAACATCTTCTTGTTTTCCATTCTCATTAGTTGCATGCTTATGAGCACCTTCTTGCAAAGTGGGTGTAAAAATTTTGCATCCCTCATGAACACAATCTTCACAAGCTTGAGGTAATGAACACGAAATTAAATTCCTTCTTGGAACACCTTCATGTGTCTCCTTGGATTTGGATCATTCTCCATGATGTTGTACATAACCAAGACCAAAATATTTAGGCCTTTCCTCAACAACAATTGGCTCAACTATGCCTTGTGCATGTTTTCCCAATCCTTTACCTTCATAGCCCATTTTCCTCAATAAGTTGGACCCTATTCCTCTAGTGTGTCTTTTAAAAGCACCTACACATTCATATTGAGAAGAATTAGAAGGTAAAATTGATTTTCATACCTCTTTTTCATGCACATACATGGCTAAGGTTTCTTTGGAATCATGGAGTTGAGTCTCCATCTCATGCATCATTGCTAGTTTTTCGTTTGCAATATGGAGTTGAGTCTCCATCTCATCCATATTTTCAAGAAGTTCTTGATTCTCCTCCTTCATGGAAATCAAATGCTCTTGAAGAGTAATGATCTCTCTCTTATCTTCATACATCTCTTGCACCATAGCATTCATGATGTAGAGCTTCTGAACCATCTCTTTATCAAAAAGTTTTTCTAAGGAAGATTGACTAGAAGAAATGCTTCATGAAGCTGCCATCACACTTGCAATGCATAAAAAGCTTCCTTGCTGTGATTTGAGAGCTGAGCTCTCAATTTTACCTTCTCTTCACACAATTAAATTTTCCTTGCATAAATTCAAAACCAACAGCTAATTCTTCTAGCTAACCTTGGCTAAAATGAGCTAAATTGTGTTGTGATACCAACTTGATCTGAATATGGGCACACTAGTTTTGTTTTTCTATCTCCCTCATCATTATTAAAAAAAAATGTGTTTAGGATCATCTCAAGTTAGCCAATTGTGAAGGGGTTTATGTGTCAAGTTTTAAGTGTCTTTGATGAGAAATTTATGAGTTAATTAAATTTTAAAAACTCATGCACAACAAATAAAATTTAGAGAAATAACACACAGCAAACACATTACACAATAGCTAATAACAAATTTCACCCCTCCTGGGCTACATCTCCATGGACCTACTTCAACTAGCTAGGCCCTCTTGGGATTAACGGTCACATTTCTGATTACATGCACCTAAAGTGCTCCAATGGCTTTGAAACCTGCTCCATTGGCTTCAGAAGACCCAAAAACCTCAAAATAGACTCTTCCATCTTTGAAAATGGTCTTCAACTAATCTAGGCATGACCTCATCTCCTAACGACCCTAGGCTTATTTAATCTTCAAAGTCAAAAAGACACTTTCATAAGTGCTCCAACGCGTCCAAAAAAAATTTCATCATGTTCAGAGCATCAAAATCATTTAAGAATGACTCTTCCTAAGCCAAAATTGGTCGAAATTAACAAAAGTTATGCTTCCTTCAATTTTTCCCTAGGAATCTCCACTAAAACTGGAACATCTCCAGTTGACCGCTAAAACTGATAGTGGCGCCGAATTTGGAGGACCGCCAAAATTTCCACCATTTTAAACTACAGTTTAATTAAACTTAAGTGGAGTTCAACTTTGGATATTAGCGCTAAACGCGCTTTAACAAAACTGCTCATTTACATTTGATTAGTGTGGTTAAACAACACTTGTGGGTTAATAAACCCACATTACAATATTAATCCCGTCCATAAAATGTTAGCGCTCCACCTTTGGTTGGATGGAAGGTCATGTGGGGAGGGGGCTAGCCCCCTCCATACCCCCACTGGTTGTTACATATAACAATAAATGTGATGGTAGAGCTATACATGTTAAGTCTGAACATTGTGGCATCTTGGTAAGAGCACGTGTTGTATGGGGCGAGGTCGTGGGGTCGAACCCCGACCTCTCCGCCCACCTTGTACATATAATTGTGCTGCTCCAAATATAACATATCTTCTAACCTTAATCCGCCCACTCTGTGATTTCGACCCATTGGACTTTAATATATTTCGGACCTTGGAAATATGATAAACTCACACTTTGGCTTAGGACTTTGGATATACTTTGAACCCAACCTTTGAATATTGATAATGCGCCACCATAATACAAAGTTTGGACCATTAATAATAAAAAATTCGACTCACCATATAATATGAATTCGACTTGCATAATGCACTTTAGCCTTAACCTTGGTCCACTAGAGGGGGCACGTGGAAGCCCTTGGCTGCACCACGTGTCAGCCTCTAATTGGATTGTCCCAACCATAAAAAAAAAATTCAAATTTGAGCTTAGGAGACAACCATTAAAAAAATTTCACCTTCAAAACTCTTCGGCGAACCTTGCAGTGACACTTGTCACAATGTCATTGGGCGAAATTGGAGAAAACCCAAATTTTTGACCTTGGACCATGTTTGACCATTTTTTTAAAATTCACCTGTTTGACATGACGATCAATGGGCTCTAAATTCCTCATACAAACTCTGTTTTGAGTGAAACAAATTTTGTTGGATTCCTAGCGATGGGCACGATCCATTCACTCTATTTTGGTGTGATTCTGAGCACTTTGATTTTTTGGCAAATTTTTGCCCCCAATCCAGATTCTGATTAATCCTTCCCACTGGCAGGATTTTGGACCCACAAAATTTGGTTATCTCATGAGAGATTAATATTCCTCTCTTTCCCAAGCTATATCATCTTGATTCTACTTGGAAAAATCTCCATGAAAACTCCTTGGGTTCACTGACATGCCTTGCCTTGCAAATGGCTTGGCTCTTCTACCAATGTCCTCTTTTGCTGTTGACCCAATCCAAAACTTGATGGCATCTTGTTGACTGATAAAACACTTTCTTGTACCAAAGCGATCTTTCAGTGCTTGGAAAACTAACTGATGTCCTTCTCGCTAAGAATCATGTTCCTCCTTTGCACACACATGCATACAATGCAAGCTTCTCCTTAGAAACACCTTTTCCAAAGTTAAGCCCATCTGAGTGAACTACAAAAATTATTTCCAACATCAGTGATAACAAGAAAATAAATGCCATTCTTTTACCTCCATGGCTCAAAATTCCACATCTGGAAGAATGCATTCGCCATCTCTTCTGCTTCCTGGTGTCAAAACATGAAATGGTCTACAATGGCTGAAAATTATTTGACATCTTGTCCCTCTTTCCATCATCCTCTAGTATTGATATGTTGCTCATGCCACGATTTGAGAATGAAGGCTAATCATGAGCCTCTCGCTCAAGAGTGGACCATTCCAAATTCCTGCAACATCTTGTCACAAACACAACCATCAATCTGAAAAACACATCACGCAAGAAACATAACTTGATGACATATACTTTTTCTCCTTCAAAGAAAAAAATGTGACATCATTGAACATCGCCATGTACTCTTACATCTTGGTGTCAAAACTCATTGACCAAACACAAGTCGACAAAACATTCCTTTTAAAACAACTAACTCTCAAGTCAAATAATAACATGTAAAAATTTCCATCTTTGGTGCATCTAAGTGAGTCAACATAACTCTAATTTCAACATCTTGCTTCATGCAACATGCAACATAATTTCAATAGAAAATAATTTCATTCAATCATCAAAATACATGCAAGGCCTTAACTGGATAAGAAATCTAACCATCTCTTACCAAACCATTTCAATTTTCATTCTTTCAATTGCACATCATCATCATCATGTGAATCATCCTGACCCACATCAACTATGGAATCCTCTTGTCCATTATTGTCAAGATTTATTTTCACATTCTTCAAATGTTGTGGATGACTTGTTGGATACAAAGTCCAACACTTGTCTACAAGACGACCTAGCAATGAGTGCAAAACAACTGCATCTTGTTTTCAACATGGTTTGCTTTTTCCAATGAACCTTTGGCTTTTTTCCTCATTTGTTTAGAAATTTTACTATGCATGGCTATCTTCTTCCAACATCTGGAAAAATTATGGTTATTGAAACCACAAAAGGAACATGCAAAATCTTTTTAAATATTATGTGAATATTTACCATGTTTGTCATAATAAAAAGAAACTTGATTAAAGGCAGATTTATACCTTGAACATTCACCTTTGTTGCCTTCTTGAGGAGGTGAATTTTATGAGGTAGTGGCTCTCTTTGAAATACCATCAATGCATTGAATGAATTTAGAGCTTTCAACATCCTCTTGTTTTCCATTCTCATTAGCTGCATGCTTATGAGCACCTTCTTGCAAAGTGGGTGTAAAATTTTTGCATTCCTCATGAACACAATCTTCACAAGCTTGAGGTAAGGAACAAAAAATGAAAGTCCTTCTTGGAACACCTTCATGTGCCCCCTTGGATTTGGAGCATTCTCCATCATGTTGTCCATAACCAAGCCCCAAATATTTAAGACTTTCCTCAACAACAATTGGCTCATGAACTATGCCTTGTGCATGTTTTCCCAATCCTTTACCTTCATAGCCCATTTTCATCAATAATTTGGACCCTATTCTTGTCGTGTGTCTTTCAAAAGCACATACACATTTATGTTGAGAAGAATTAGAAGATAAAATTGATTTGCATACCTCTTTTTCATGTACATACATGGCTAAGGTTTCTTTGGCATCATGGAGTAGAGTCTCCATCTCATGCATCCTTGCTAGTTTTTCATTTGCAATATGGAGTTGAGTCTCCATCTCATTCATATTTTCAAGAAATTCTTGCTTCTGCTCCTTCATGGTAATCAACTGCTCTTGAAGTGTAATGCTCTCCCTCTTATCTTCATACACCTCCTGCACCATAGCATTCATGATGTAGAGCTTCTTGAACATCTCTTTATCAAAGAGTTTTGCCAAGGAAGATTGACTAGAAGAAATGCTTAATAAAGTTTTCATCACACTTGCAATGCATAAAAAGATTCCTTGTTGTGATTTGAGAACTGGGCTCTCAATTTTACCTTCTCTTCACACATATAAAATTGCACACAGTTAAATTCTCCTTGCACAAATTCAAAACCAATAACTAATTCTTCTAGCTAACCTTGGCTAAAATGAGCTAAATTGTGCGCTAATATGAACTTGATCTGAACATGGGCACACTAGTTTTGTTGTGCTATATCCCTCATCAGTAATTAAAAAAATGTGTTTAGGATCGTCTCAAGTTAGCCAATTGTGAAGGGGTTTATGTGTCAAGTTTTAAGTGTCTTTAATGAGCAATTTATGAGTTAATTAGTTTTTAAAAACTCATGCACAACAAATAAAATGTAGAGAAACAACACACATCAAACACATTACATAATAGCTAATAACAGACTTCACCCCGCCTAGGCTACATCTCCATGGACGTGCTTCAAATAGCTAGGCCCTCTTAGGATTAATGGTCAAATATATGATTACATGGACCTAAAGTGCTCCAATGGCTTTGAAACCTACTCCATTGGTTTCAGAAGACCCAAAAACCTCAAAATAGACTCTTCAATCTTTGAAAATGGTCTTCAGCTGATCTAGGCATGACCTCCTCTCCTGGTGGCCCTAGGCTTCTTTAATATTCAAAGTGGAAAACACACTTTCATCAGTGCTCCAACGCCTCTACAAACTATTCCATCATGTTCAGAGCATCAAAATCATTTAATAATGACTCTTCCTGAGCCAAAATTGGTTGAAATTAGCAAAAGTTATGCTTCCTTCAAATTTTCCCTTGGAATCTCCACTAAAACTGGAACATCTCTAGTTAAGGCCACCAAAACTGGTAGTGGTGCCGAATTTGGAGGACCGCTGAAGTTTCTGCCATTTTAAACTATAGTTTAATTAAACTTAAGTGGATTTTAACTTTGGATATTATCGCTAAATGCACATTTACATTTTATTAGTGCGGTTAAATAGTAGTTATGGGTTAATAAACCCACATTACAATATTAATCCCACACATAAACTGTCAGTGCTCCGCCTTTGGTCGAATGGAAGGTCATGTGGGGAAGGGGCTGGCCCCCTCCATACCCCTGCCTGTCATTACATATAACAATAAATGTGATGGGAGAACTATACGTGTTAAGTCTGAACGTTGTGGTATGTTGGTAAGAGCGCGCGTTGTATGTGGGGAGGTCGTAGGGTTGAACCCCAAACTCTCCACCCACCTTGTACATATAATTTTGCTGCTCCAAATATGCAGCAAATATAACATATGTTCCAACCTTTGAATCCATATCAAGCATTTCGAGTGTAATGTATGGTTTAAACCTTGGATATTAAATGTGCCCCGTATAATATTAATTTGCCCACTATGTAATTTTGACCCATTGGACTTTAATATATTTCAGATCTTGTAAATATTATAAACTCGGAATTTGGCTTAGGACTTTGGATATACTTTCAACTCAACCTTTGAATATTGATAATGTGCCACCATACTACAAATTTTGGACCATTGATAATAAAAAAATCGACCCACCATATAATATGAATTCGACCTGCATAATGCAATTCAACCTTAACCTTGGTCCACCAAAGGGGGCACGTGGCAGCCCCTAGCTGCATCACGTGTCAGCCTCTGGTTGGATTGTCCCAAACATAAAAAAAAATTGAAATTCGACCTTAGGATACAACCATTAAAAAAAATTCACCTTCAAAACTCTCCGGTGAATCCTGCAGTGACACTTGTCACTGTGTCATTGGGTGAAATTGGAGAAAACCCAAATTTTTTACCTTTGACCCTATTTTACCATTTTTTTAAGAAATTCACCTCTGACACGACAATCATCAGGCTCTAACTTCCTCATATGGACATCGTTTTGAGTGAAACAAATTGTGCCATATTCCTAGTGACGAGCCTGATCCGGTCGTTCTGGTTTGGTGCGATTTTGAGCACTTTTATTTTTTGGCAATTTTTTTCTCCCAATCCTGATTTCAATAAAGTGACCCTTGATTCAGACTGTGGGTTGTGGTAAAGCCTGAGAAACTAGGAGACAGTAAAATTCCTCATGGTTTAGGAAGAGATAATCCAGTGATATCCATGCTTATGTTGGCCTAGTGATCGGGTATGGATCATGGTAAAGCTTGATTTCTATTTGATGAGGGTGAGGTGGTTTAGCCTTGGGATGCCCTGGTTGGTACTTTCAGTTTGAGTCCCACATTAATGATTGGAATATAGCATGGGGGTGATTAGCTGAAGAGATATTTGGCTCACCCAATCTATGGTCGGTTGGAACGTGGAAGTCCCATCTCTAGTTGGTTTTTACACTCATAAATGAGAAGCTCATTCCTTTGGTATTCAGTATGAAAATGCACTATGTGGAATATCTTTTTTTTTCCAGAGAAAAAATCGGTAACTTTTATTTATAAAAATGAAAAGTTACACATAGCATATGCATTTAAGCATTTTCAGAAATTGCCCATTGGGCTCATGTGCTTTGGCACACAATGCGTCGTAGCAAGGCTACCTTGCATTCAGAAAGAATGAAAGAAAGAGAAAGAGAAAAGGGAAGAGAGCGAGAGACAAAAAAACTAAGGGCTACTAGATCGTGGGAAAGGCGTCCCACAAATCAGGTTTTTCTTCCTTTCTTCTTCTCAACCTTGCGCCATTCGCCCTGGGAAGGAACACAAGTGGCAAGGACAATATGGTTTTCTGCAATATGAGTTCCTGTATCCTTGTCTGAATCTGAAGTTTCTGAAGTATGATGTCTTTTAATCCCTCCGCTGCTCATGTCTTCGTCGTTCCTGTCTAATTGTTTTGACTGATGGAGTGGATCCATGAGTGCGATCTTGTCCTCTGTTTGTACCTCTGGTTCCTATGTGGGTTGCTTACTTTCTGGAGAAACTAGTTCCTCTTCTTCTTCTAACTCGTCCTCCTCAGAGTCAGGAGGGAGAAACTGCCAGCCTTTCCTCTGCTTCCTGTTTGATTTCCTTTTGTTGTTTTCTTTCTTGGATTCTGGACATGTATTCTGTAGGTTTCCAGTCATCCTGAAAATCCTGCATCTGAACGCAGTGTTCTCATAATCTAGTGTTTGCAGCCAGTTTTGCTGCTTATAAATCAACATGATGTTCTCTGGTAGCCCTTTGCTTAAATCTACTTCTACACAGATCTGGGCAAAGGTGAAAATTCTTTGTTCCAACCTTTCCATGTCTGTTTTGATATACCGCCGAAGGCTATTCCCAATGCTTTCGAGAACCTGTTCATTCCAAAAATGAAGAGGCAGGTTGTGTAGTCTCACCCATACAGGTAACCTGGAAACTGTCATGGTGTTGGGGTCAAAATCTGGAAACTGTGGGGTTATAAACAACCCCGTGGACCCCCAAAACCAAGGCCCTTCTCTGATTATAATATCTCTTTCCTCCGAGGTTTGGAATTTAACAATAAAAAACCCCTTGGAACAGAGATGTATTTCACATTCCAGAGACCATTGTGTGAAAATCCAATGAAATAGATCCATTGGTTTGGGCCAGAAATTGTTAAAGCGGCATATTAATGCCTGGGCTTCATATTTCTTTATATGGTCCTCTATTGTTGAACTGTTGATTTTTAGTGCTGGGGTTTGGTCCTGTAGTTCTACAATATAGGGTCTCGGCACATTTCCAGCCTGTTCTGGAGGTGAGCCTGCTGCTTTTTTCCCTTGAAGGATATTTTTGTAGGAGGGGCCTCCATTTGATTATTGTTGAATGAAGGGCGCTTTCCCTTTATCTCCCGCTGCAGATCTTGGCATGTTCTGGTTCACAGCACCCCCTCGCAGACACAAGTTTAGGGTAATAGTCATCTCTGCTTTTATGGAGTAATCCTTTAAAAGCCTGCAATTCTGGAGGGACCTGTGCCCATTGACCAGATGTTGGATCGATACTGGGTACCCTATCAATCCCCATATTTTATGCTTGAGATGTAAAATAGAGGTATCATCGGTTACCCAGACTACACGAGACTTGCCCATAGGGGGTCTAATAAAAATTTGAAAGGGGGGAGAGTTCTGCTGAACCGAGATCTTACCGATTGATTGGGGTTCAGAGGTAAGCGCTTCCTGCTTATGCCGATCCCTCATCTCTGCCTCTCCTTTCTGTTGATTCAGCAGTGGGTTCAGATACCGAGATCCGTGATCGGAGAAGAACCCCCCCCCCCCCCCCCAAACTCTCTGGGAAACAGGGACTCTTTCACTTCCATAGCAGTGTTCCCCATCCAGTCTAGACCACGACTTCCAAATCTCTCTACCTGGCATAGGGAAATCATGGGAAAAACCTGTGGTGGCGCCTTCCTGAACAAGTGTGGAACGAACCAGCAAAGGTCGGTTGCAGGGCGCCCTTGGTCAGGCCGAATCATACGCTGATTTCTTTGGGGCTGGAGCCATTGCTTGGGTTCTGCGATAAACCTCCCATGGGGCTCGAAGCTAGCCTCCAGATCCACACGGCACCTGCAGAGAAACCTCTCTCACACCGATTAGATCTGATGCAATCGAATCGGAGTCAACACCGTAAGAGAACCTTGTTGGGCCTGAGCTACCCTGATCCATAGGTTTGGCAGCGGCGGAACATTGCAGAAACCTTGCAGAAACCCTTGCTGCGTCCATCTCTCCGCGTGCGTCGTCCACTATGTGGAATATCTTGTTGTTGTATCCATTGTATTTTTGTTGTTATTATGCTGGTTATAAGCATGTATTTTGTCAGTGATGATGTATGTCTCTCTCCATGTTTTTACTTGTAAATGAATGCAAAATGTATCTATGGTCAAATAAATTGTATTGCAGCTTATGATGTAGGGGAGAAACGCTTCTTAGCAGTTATCAGATAAGTATGAGACCCCTATGATTAAATATGTTGTCTATACCTGTAGATTCAATGTTGGTGATGTTAGACTCCTATACCAATAGGTGTCTTATATCATGATTGACTTGATGAGCTATGTAATATGTTCATACCTTTTCTTGTTGCAAAGGTTTTCCATATTGTCAAAAAATCAAAAAAATTTAAAAAATGTAAAGAGGGTACACCCTAAAAGAAAAATCAAAGGGTGAAAAAATAAAAATGGCCAAAAAAGTAAAAGAAAATGAACCCCACCAAAAGAAAGGCCAAGGAAAGTTTGCAAGTCTAAATGCCACTAATTTTTACTCTTATGTAATAAAAATTGTGTGCAACTTGTATCTAATGCGACAATTGATGGACAGTCAAACATCTTAAACTTGGCTTGTTCATGTTTCAATTTTATGTTTTAGAGATAGAGAATAAAATCTGACCAAACTGTTTAATCTTGGCAGATAAGTAGGTAGGAAGAGTAAATAAAAGGAGCTCAACAGCTTAATCTGAGCCCTTGGATGTAATAAGGTTAGACTTAGATAGATTTCTACATGTAAAAGAAAAGAATGTGTGATAAGGGTTTGCCAATCTAAGTGCACCCTAATAAAGAAGAAGAAAAATGGTAGGGTAAAGTAGGTAGGGTAGGTAGATGATGTTGCAGAATTACATGTGATGGATAATGATTCTAGATGTGTTAAATCTTTACTTTCATCACAAGTGAAAAGGCAGACACTACATTGGAATAATTTCAAATAAAGCAAAGTCAAAATTATTAACTTCCCTTCTCATTTTTCCCTAAAAATTTCACTAATTTCCCCTAAGTACTAAAGCATTTGAAAATTAGAGGGGATCAAGGCATTTCCTTGACTTTTGGAGGGACCGGACCCTCGGCCCAATAATTGGAAAAGCCTAAGTACTTAAAACCATTCATCATGACATTCATTCACTTCCAAAAAATCTTTTCCTAAGTAAAATCCCATTTTACTTAGGAAAATTATGCAAAATTTCAAAAAAAACCCTATTCATTCAAGCATAAGTTAAATACATTAACCTAATGTTTTACACTTAGCGCTTTTATTCATTTTCCATATTAATTTCTAACTTATTATTTAAATCCCTACAAATTTTCCATCCCCGTATTATTTTAATAAAATTCCCAAATTAATATATTATACCGCCCCTTTGGTTGAAAAATAACCATATAAGTATTAATTGTGATTAATTGGTTGAAAATTTCCAATTAATAAATAAACCCGACACTCCGTCGTATAAAGGGATTAATTAACCCTCATGGTTAATTAATAACCTAATCCACCAATAGAATCCCCCCCAATGCGATTATTTCATAATAAATTACATTGGGCCCACACTATTAATTTCCCGTCGTCTTCCCTTTCCGAAGACCGTTCGATCAACTAATCTGAGATCTACGGTTGACGATCATATCACTGCGCTTCCACGTCCGAATGATAACGCGCGATGGCCAAGCAGTTTTCTGAACAGTGCCGCGCCACGTGTCGTGTATCGTATGGAATCGCTCGCCCTCTGTTGAAAACCGCCCATCCCCAAAAGCTGTGCGATGAATACCACTTACCGCTTGCCTCCTGTGACAAAGCCACCATACTTGCTGACGTCATCTATTAAAAAAAATAATAATAAACCCGCCAACCTTTGACTTTGCAAATAAAACACCAACGCGCGTCATTTTCACTATTTTGTACAACGACCAGTGTCCCATGCAAAACTTCAAAAACCAACTGTGAAGATTTTCAACTGCCACCTTGCTGAGGAAATTTGCAGTCAAGCAATCTAGAATTCGTCCGCCATAGCCAACACCTATTTTCGTCACTGTTTATTTCCCAGAAAACAGGTATTTACCCAAATTCCTAATTGAACTCTGCAAAATCCCGGTTTTTGTTTTAATTCCACACAAGCAAACTGAAACAGGGTTCAAGATTGGTCTTCATTTTATTCCTCAATCCATAAAATTGCAATTGTATTCCCAAACCTGTGATTGTGCCTGTTTTTTTTTCATCAAAAGTCGCACCCCTGAATACCCCTCACAGAGATTTAATCTGCCTCTTGTAGATAGGGATTTCCAAATTAAAGACCTCGTCCTCAATGAAAATCCTCTTCGAATTTTTTTCCACTGCAGAGATAACTACCCGAATGGTTCTGACATTTTTGGACTATGGGAATCTAATCTTCCCATGTATCTTCTTCCCTCAGTCCACATTTTTCCTGAAATAATCCATTACTTCCATGCAAATTATGATCCCAATAAACGAGCAGTCTTGTCCCCGAGTCAAACCGTCCTTTTCCCAATAACTGCTCAGTCTATCAATGAAATGTTACAGTTTCAGCCTGGTCAAGCCCTGACTCCCCTTTCCATGGGAAATTTACTTGAGAAATCGACCAATTTATTCCAAGAAGAGTTAAATCGCCTTTGCCAAACTTTCATGTTGCCAAAACATCAGCTCAGAGGCTCTCCCCTTATGGATATACCTTTTTCACTGATGTGGGCAGACTCATTCTGAATATGATATCCTCTATAATGGGTTTCAATACTAGTGAATATGTTGATCAATTAACCCTAGTATTGTTGTCAATTTTTACCCCTGGACAGCCCCCTACTGTCAAGTATGATTTTGCTTCCTACATAGCTGATAAAATCCATGATCAGTTCATGAGATTATAAAATGAAAGAGTGTTCAACTATTCCTCTGTTATATACCAGCTCATGCTTTACTATCAATCAAAGAGTTTCCATTTCCATGTCAAGAAACTTGATGCCAAAGGAAATCCTAGGTCTGTAATCTTTTGGTCTACAATCACTCATAATTCCTCTGATTCTTCTCCTTATTCTTACAATGAGTTCATTGACCTATTTGTGCACCCTGCAACCACTTTATTAACAGGAGTCTCCCCTCCTAGGGTCAATAATGACATGAATAAAATTCTCCAACTCTCAAAGCAATACAAGATAGGTGATTGGTACCTATACTGGAATCATACAGAAATTAGAATATATGGGTGTGAGATATGTCCTTTCAAGTTACCAAAATATGTCCCAATGAGGCTCTTTGCCTTAGAGTATTTTAGATAGATGATAAATTCAGACATAGTCCATTTTTGTAATGCAAAGAAAAAATCTCAACTCATAATTAAGAGTCAATTAGGTCCTTTCGTCTGCAATTCTAGAGATGCAGGAAAAGAAGCTGAAAGGATCCTAGAAGACTATCTTAAATTGCAAAAAAAGTTTCTACTGGGTACCTTATGACCCAAACAACTTTATTTGTGATAGGAGGATGAAAAACAAATTGTCGCCATACCTTCATCATAGGATTCTAGAAATTGAACAATATGACAATATGGATGAATGGATGGAAGGAACATTGATAGAACAAGATAGTGAACAAGTCAGTGTTGAAAATGTTATGAAAGACCTTGAAAAAATACTTGACCTAGACTCTTTTGGACATGTGCAAAGAACCAGAATACCGGAATCTAAATGGTGGGAAGAGATGTTAGAACTTTTGTAAATATTATCCTTGCATGAAATTTGATTATTTACTACACTAAGACATGATAAAAAGGGATAAACAAAGATTGAACAGAAGTCAAAGTGTATCAGTACAGGTAAAGAGTATCAGTAAAATAGAGAAGCCAGCACAGAATTACTAAAGAGGACAACAACAAGCCCAATCATAGGGCCTCCCTCCAGCACATTCTCAAAAGAAGAAAACAACACAACATCGGTTATCCTTTCTCCTATCTATGAGACCATATGTCTCTATTTTCTTGTAATATATCCATGAGTCATCCTAGATTATATCTCATTTTGTTAGGAGATATTTTTTATAATTCTTTGTATAAATACTCCCTCAATTGGAGTATTGAGGGGGGTGGAATTCATAGATTTTGTTGTAATATTGATTACTTTGGAATAAAGTGTTGTTGGACAATTTTTGCATGGCTAGCTGGATCAGGAATTGATGCAAAGGACTTTTCACAGGATTCTTGAATCAAAAACAGATCAATAAGTCATCTATCTATTATGTTTTAAAGTTGTATACTTATTTACTATACCATTTATGTTTCATATCTGAATGATTAACAAAAAGGAATAATTCAGAAAGTGCTTTAGTGCAATCTGTTTTCAATCGTTGTTGTTTTTAATGTTTTCTTCTAAACTAGTTTAAACAGTGAATTCTTAATTGCTCCTATTTTCTAGTTTTTCCATTCTGATTATTTGATAAAGAACTCTTAATTGCTCTTTGTTAGTAATCATTCAGTTTCTCTCTTTCGAAAATATTGAAGGATTCTTAATTGCCCTTCACCCATTTCGAGTCCATTCCATTCATTTTAGGTCCATGATTGTTCCCTATTTGATTACCTTGCCTTGTGAAACCATCCCTTGTTAAGAAACTGAATCCAGTTAAGCCATCTTCTTTGACTCCATTAGCCCAGTGGACTAAATTACTCAGTCTTACCCTCTGCTATAGAAGTTCATCACCCAGTTTCAATCAAAATCCCTGGACTTTCATAACTAGCCTAATATCTTTCAAAACCAAGCTAAATCTTACAGAGAGAGCCCTCTCTGGGTACAGATTGGCTAGATTCTGTACCTAAAAGTTGGTTTGTGGTTACCTCGGACCCCTTTCCTTTTCTAACAACTTCAAGGAAAATCTGAGTGCTAACAGGTGACATGTTTGAAAAAATGTATTTCATGGTTAGGAGGTGTCCATATGAGTTCTTAATGATGTGATTGCTTATGTATCATTTTCATATTGTTATTTATCATCCCTTAAGTTTTCATGAAGTTTTGTGCAGTGACCTGGGCTTTGGGCTTGAGGAGGTGGCTCAAATTTGGAAGATGCAGGAAAAAAACTGATTTTTTGGGGCCCTGACCGTCGGCATGTAGTGTTGTGCCTATGACTATAGCCTCCTAGCCCCTGAAATACAGTGTTATACCTGGGACTATGGCTCAAAGGGGGTAAAAATGTCAGTGTGACCCAGGGATAAGAGGCCTGAATGGTTGGGTTACCTCCTCAAGGTGTTTTGGTCGTTGTACAAGGTCTATAGGTCATGTTTTCTATCTGTTCCACTTCCTTAAGGTCACATAGGAGCTTGAATCTCATTATCGTAGCCTCTCGTCACATGTTTACCTCAGTTGGCCACTTACTTGGGTAGATGTGGGAAGAGGGTCTTACATTCGGTACCCTAGGGATTGCATACATCAATGGAAAATATACTCACTCTCGATGATAAGTTTTAATCACTAACCTTAGACTGAAATATTTGGTTTGGTGTTCGACTTCAACTCATTCATTCACACCATACGAATTTTATTGTTATAACTTGAGACCCATTAACATCATCAATGGTTTCTCTCGCATCTGTTAACGGCTTACATAATTGGCTAACAATTAGATGGTTTCTACCATGTTCAACTTCAGCTCATTGATTAACATGGTTAGACTTGTACATTGGACAATCAAGAGAATGAGATAGAAAACCCTCGATCTAGTTCCATCCATTTGGGCTGCGCTTTCAATATTAATGCAAGATTACATAGCATGATGGCTATGATCATACAATCATCCAATCATGGATTCAGGCTTTGTTATCATTGGATATGATTCTTGATCATTATACATGTAATGTTAGCTTATGTGCTGATCATGGGTATGCCTACCTCAACAAATATATCATGATGAAAATGTATTGTAACACATGATGATCTCGACATCTGAACTTGTCAAAAGGTGAAGCACTTCAGTCATCAACCATTGCTTCTGACTTTGTGCTTAGGGTGGCAATATATTATAGGCCATTTTGTTGCATCTGGTCAATAGGACTACAAAATGGATCAATCAACACCATGAATACCTTGTCATCATCCCTACACAAAGCCCTAACCACGAATCTTCCAAAATTTTGATTTTTTAGGTCTATATGCTAAAAAACCATATTTTTAGGCCCATCACACCCTGCATAACTAAGAAACTACGTTGCAGTGCGGTCTCTCCTTCTCTGAGGATGTGATACAGTGCACCCTGTATAACTAAGTAGGTGCATTGAGTCTAGAAATTCACAAAAAATAAAAATAATATTGAAGCTTCCTCTTCCATAGCTTTTAGGAGTTGTTTCAACCATTTAAATTGGATAATAACTTCAAATCCTATCTAATTCTACCTTGGATATTTAACTTATTATCCCTTGAGCTCATCCTCCCATCAAGAGTGGATATAAATCCTAGATTGGTAAATGGATAATAATTCCTAAACTACCACACTCTCCTATAAATATACAACCATTTACAACATTAGGGTTGGATTTTGGAGATTGATTATCTTCATGTTGTTGCCTTGGAGCTGAGAGAGTCATCATTTCATGCATTGAGGTGTGCTTTGTGCCAAGGAAGGGCAAGTCAAAAACTTGAGCCCTTGAGTCCCTCAATTGCACAGTCCCTCTGCCCAAGACTCTAGAACTTCAATTTTATGCAGAATCTATGACTTGGGACAGAGGTGTTAGGTTCCCGTGATTTGGCTGATTGGCAAGCCAAATGACAGTGTAACATCAAACCAAGATTTGGAGCCCAAGGACCTAGTTTTCTTGGACTCAGAGAGGGCTCTCTCTATATGTGTAAGGGATATCTGTGTGTTAGCTTATTGTGTTCTGATTTTAGGCTAGTTATGAAGTAAGTTTTTTGGTTTTGATTTTTTAGTTTGTGAGGGATGAAACTGATCAAAGATATAAGATAGGTAAAAATATGTCAGATCAACTGGGCTATGGGGTTGAAAAGGTTAAGAAAGCTATCAGAAGGTGATACAAGGCTGTTGAAGGGCCGATTTGATTCAAGGTAGAAAGGATCTTGAGGCAAAATGGAGTAAATGGACATCAAGTTTGTGAACAACAAAGAGTTTCAAGCATAACTAGTTTAATAGATAACATAAACATGGTAGGGCAAACCATTAATCATGCAAAATGTAACTACAAGCTAATCAATACATAGAAATAAACATTCAAGCCATGCATAGAAGTATAAGACCCTCTAACTTTGGGAAATAGCTATCAGTCTTTGGGGAAAACACTTAAGGAAGACAAACAACTTAACTTACTATGCTGGAACGCCTAAACACAGTACTTCAAGTTATTGGGCACTTTGAACAACAAGATTTGCATAGTTTTAGGCAAAGGGCTAGATCGAAACTAGGCCTCCTTGGTTCAACAAGATGATAATCTAATCAGTCAAAGAGAAATTTCATGGATGGAACTCTAGCTAGCCATAGGTAAGCAGGGCATACCGTAAGTCATACTTAGCATGTATAGAACTATGAATGAAACAAGCAACAATATCCTCAAGTTGTTAAAGAGCAGTTAAGAATTTTTTAATGCAACTAAGGAAGAAGAAAACATGAAAGCTATGAAGATTCAGGAAATTTGAGGTGCCTCCATGGGCATATCTCAAATTTCTTCTCTACTGATCTATAGCAAGCAAGAAACATGTATTCATGAATGAAAACTAGAATACAACAACAAAGCAAGAGACACTATACCATTCTACCAAGTCATGGAATCCAACAACAATCCTTCTTCATTCATCCAAGAGCATCCAAGAGGCAATCCAAAAGCATAAGACAAGTATTTCTTCCAAAGTTTATATGACCATATATTGCTTCTCTTCTCAAGTTCAGCCTTGTTTTACAATGAAAGCCTGTGGAATATATAGGCTCAAGTGAGGAAAACCTCATGGTTCAACTTGCTCTCCCATTGGCCTAATCAAAATATCTAAACTTGTACTTGAGGCTTTGCAAAGCCCAAGGCACAAAATATCTAATAAATATCTCAAAATTTGCTAAAAAAGGAAAAATAATTGACTTTTCATCATTTTCCATGTGCAAAAATAGCTAAACGCATATTTGGAAAAGCAATTTTTAAAGGTTCAAATTTTACAAAACTATTCAAAATTTACATCAGCAAAAGGTCCCCTGACTTGCCGGCAACATTTGACAGCCTTCCCGATGTTGAAACAAAGCTCATGATAGCTCGTTGGAAAGCTCTGAGTGTCTACTTTCTGGAAAAACTGAAATTTTCCCAATATAATGCCCATAAGTCCTCCAAAAATAGGACTGTGTGTAAAAAACCAGAAAATAAACCTTGCTGATAGACGGGGCAACATGTTGAAAAAGTGAGTGTTTTTTGTATCTTTGGGGGACCAAAACAACTTCAAATGCTCCGAAAATTTCTGAGTAGATGCTCATTAATTTAATACATCTAATGGTGCCACTCTCAAGAGTTGAGGATGCTCCAAACTGAAATGGCGGCACCCATGATTTTATGCAATTAGGCCCAAAAATGTCGAAAAACAAAAACATGTCAAAATTTGCTCAATTTTGGTGAGCAAGTCCCTCAAGGATTTTTAGAAACATGTCTAGAAGCTCGGGCCAAAATTCTAACTCCTGATGTGTCTTTCTTCACTTTCGGTGCCGGGCGCCCTTTTTGGGCAGTTTTGAGCTTTTCTTGGTTTTCCTCCTTTGTTGTTTGGCATTCTAGCTTTGGTGAAGAAGTCATGGCCCCTTGCCCTCTGCTTGTAGATGAAGGAGGTGCTTTCAAAACCCTCTGCTTATAGATGAAGGAGGTTTGTTTTGGTCTTCAAACCCTCTGGATAATGATGAAGGAGGTTTCTTTGGTCTTCAAACCCTCTGCTTATAGATGAAGGAGGTTTCTTTGTTCTTCAAACCCTCTGCTTATAAATGAAGGAGGTTCTTAGTCATGTCATATCAACAGCCTCTTGACAGTGTTGTTTTTCTTTCACTGTTCTTTCAAGCTTCGAATGTGGTCGCAAGAGCTCGATGAAAAACTCTTTGCACTATAGCTGCATCCCAGGCTCAAGATCACATTGAGAAGCAGCTGTCTTCTCATGTGGCACCAAAAATTGTCTTCTGAGATGATGGTATGTTTCCTGTCCTTGAAAGATCCATCAAACACTGTAAAACACCTAAAATCAGCTTGAGATTATGGTCTATGTATTGCTGAGACTTAAGGGTGTATCAGTGGCGCAACTTAGGGCTGTGACCAACTTTATTAGCAGAGTGGGAGGTCTGTTATGACTGGTCTATAGCAGATGGAGGTTTTTTGGCTTTTGGATAGTTTTCCAAGGGTGAAATGTCTTAAAGCGCCACTTCCTAACTTAGGGGAGGTTGTTTGAATAGATTTGGATTGTTTCTTTAGAACTGATGGTAAGACTAGTATGGTTGAGGTTAAGTAGGATTTGATAATGAGGTTTCATCTCATCATGGGCGGACTGAAAAGGTAGGAAGGAAAAAAAAATTATGGGGGTTTTCTAGATGACAAATTGACATATGGAGATCAGCTTCTAGAAAACTCAGCTAGAATTTAGTCATCAACAACATGTGAAAAATACTGATGACTAATAGTGGCTCCATTTGGGGAGGGCAGCTCCTTTTCAGGAGGTGTATAGAATCTCAGATCTTTGGCTTATGAAGACCAGTGCCTTACCCATTGGGGCAAATTTCATCTTTCTTTGATGCTACTTCTGAAAAGTGACAGCATGATTAGCATCCATGATATTTCTACCTACCCCGCTATTTTTCCTAACATTTTTTCTTCTTTTTGGCGCATTTGAACTAGCAGCCCTTTGACAATACATATTTTTTATTTTTGCAAAATGAACCTATCTAATTCTACACTTATATCTGTCAGGAGTTCAGATTAAACTGATGAACTCCTTCATTACTCTACCTAAACTAGATCAACTGTCAAGATTAAGCTGTTTGACAGGATTTTTTTTTTTTTTTCTCTAATCTAAAACATGAAATTTAAAATGATCAAATCAGGGTTAAACAGTCTGATTTGTCATGTATTTGCGGCATGAAAGACAAGTTGCACACAAATATTATTTTGTAGAAATGGAAACTAGGAAAAACAGGGCTAAGTTGTACAATTTGTTTTTCATCCCTGCTTCCCTCTTTGGTTTTGTTTTGGGCGTGTGGAACCAGTATCTTCTCCTAATCTACTCTCTTTGATAAGTCAAGCTTACACAATGTTGACCATCTTTTTCACTCACTAACTTATCAGCAATTAAATTTAAACATGTTCAGCTATGATTAGGTTAGATAACTGAACAAGATATTTGAGTACTAGTAGCGGCATTTAGACTTGCTCACTTTCAGCATGACTATTTTTGGGTATAGGGCTTTACCATTTCTTTTTTAGAAACTGCCCTCTTTTCCTACTTTTTACTGTTTTTGTATTTTTTGATTTTTCACTTTTTCTTCAAACAATCTAAAATTGGAAAGATGCTCACAAGGCTGAGCTTATTTTCCAATGTTGTCTATCAATCCTATAATCTATACACAATAGACATTTGTTGGTGAACTCTTTGTTTTCCAATGCAACTTGATCAGTAGATGATTACATGGGTGATTCTGGTTTTAGTTCTTTCATGATGCGAAAAAATGAAAAGGCCACTCCCATTTGGTTTGTTTCGGGACGATTAGTGCTTAAGTTTTTCTTATTCTTGGCGACAACTTGTTCATGATAGAAACCACTACTCTTTTGATTTTCTCAAGGAAAACAACAAATGGATCTTGGAATAATACGATCTAGAGGGTTTGATATGTGGACTTCATTAAGAGACCTCTTTCTTCCACTTGGCTATATTTTGGGACCCCCACGAGTAAGAAACTCTTCTTCTTACTCATGATCCTTGATACGTCGGGCTCATCATATATTGCGATTAATAGTTTTCTCTCAAATTTGATCTGTTGATTAAGTGGGTAGCGTATGAAGGTCATCAGGATGATGGGCAGGGATACACTTTGACAGTAAATAATATTGAAAGGATAGTGTGACAACTCCCATGCGTTTATCAACCTCTATTTCTTCATCTACAATTTGTAACTCCATGGAACTTGGTGGCTACAAATCTGGAGTAAAGGAAGATATCATGTCTAAAATGATTTCCTCAACCATTTTAGAAAAAGGCTTCTCATTTACAACATGCTCAAGAATTTCACCATCTTCCTCAACCTCATCATCAAAGCTGAAAAATTAGAATCTCAAGGCTCTTCTCGTCAGTGTCATAGATGACCTGTAATGGCTGCTCACTTTTCTCAAATTTATGAAACTCAGCTTTCTCCCAAAAATCAAAAACTGAGTCTTCTGCAAAGTTAGCTTCTATTTGGAAATCATAATCATCAACATATTGATCAAACATTGGAGAGTAATTAACATAAGTAATGTCACCAGCCATGTATATTAGACTATCAGATTTCATTTCTTCAACTTGATTTATAAATCTATTTTCTGACTTATGATATGCAGGATTAACAGGAAAAAGATTAGAAAAGTTTTGGTTAAATGAAGTTTTAGAGGTTGTCTGCATGTTTATAATTTGATCTATTTCTTCTTCAATTAAAGGAGAAGGTATTTTCTGTTTTCTTTGAAGTGGGAAACAATTTCTTTCCATTTTTTGTGGAAGTTGATCTTGTGGCTGAATTTCATCTTGTATTTTACAGGGAAGGGCAGATGGACTATTATTGGTTTCAACCTTTTCACAGACATCTTGTGGATATTCTCTTATTTCTTGATGGATTTCATCTAGGATCAACTCTTCTTGGTCATCTTGATTGTTAGCTTGGGTAAGAAAATTATGTACCTCCTCTAAAAAATCCTCAGGATGCCAATTTCCTAAGTTTTCTTCAATGCTTACAAGGTGTTGTATGAGGTTTTCAAAGTGATCACAACAATTTTCAGCCAATGACAGAGATGGACAATGTCCTATATAGCATTTACAAAATACTTTGTGGAAATCCTTTAAAGAAAACAAGGTGCGAGGCTCTAGGTTTTCATACCATTCTCTTGCCTCTTCTTCTAATGTACCCATGAACATTTTCATGAGGTAGTCCTCATGCCATTCAACCTTTAACTTCCATACATGTATATGAAATTTGATGAGGTGTAAAAATGGGTCGTCAATATTTTCATTTCGAAAGAGATGTAGTTTTGCGAACCAATTTGTATCTGTAGGCATTTTGTGTGGGAAACCAGGGATATGTTCTATGCTCATCGGAGCATATCTCCTTTGTGTCCTCAGGTGGAGGATTTGAACCATTCTGTCCTCCATCAGCATGATTGGGATTACTTAATGCATTCCTAGGAGACTTTATAAAGACTAATGGGGAAAAAGGCCTACTGGAGGCTAGTGGAGTCGCCAGGTGGAACTTGATTGTTTTGAAAAGATGTAGCTATGGTCCACCACCAGTAACTAATCTGGAAATGTTTTTAAGATTTTTCTGAGTTTCTTATGTGCAGCCTATGGTTTTTCTAAAGTATTCTAAACTTGTTTTGACACTTTGCTAGGGTGGCAAGAACAAAAAGAGTTTACTCAAAATGATTTTATGGATTGCTTGCTTGTTTAAGTATCTAAAGGACTAAAGAGTATATAAGAGTTTGCTAGACTATCATGTGATCAGTGTCCCACCATCTCCCGCTATGTTAGTGAGCGATGGGATAGGTTGATCGGATAGTAACCTAGAGTTCGGTAAAATAGTAAGGCCTACTAGAGGCTAGTGGAGTCGCCAGTTGGATTTTTAGTTGTTTTGCGGTATATGTGTAATTTTCCCTGTCTGTCAAAAACCAATCTGCAGGAGTTTTGTGGTTTTTTAGAGTTTAATGTGCAACCTAGTATGTAAGAGTGTTATAAACTTGATTCATCACTTTGCTAAGATGGTGGCTTAGAGTTTACTCTAAATGATTCTAAGAGAGTGATGATGCAGAGTTTAGTGTTGAAGGACTAAAGAGTGTTTATGGAAGTTTGCTAGACTATCATGTACGATTAGTGTCCCATAGTGATCGCCATTATGTTAGGTTCCCGTGATTTGGTTGATTGGCAAGCCAAATGACAGTGTAACATCAAACCAAGCTTTGGAGCCCAAGGACCTAGCCTTCCTGGACTCAGAGAGGGCTCTCTCTATATGTGTAAGGGATATCTGTGTGTTAGCTTATTGTGTTCTGATTTTAGGCTAGTTATGAAGTAAGTTTTTTGGTTTTGATTTTTTAGTTTGTGAGGGATGAAACTGATCAAAGATATAAGATAGGTAAAAATATGTCAGATCAACTGGGCTATGGGGTCAAAAAGGTCAAGAAAGCTATCAGAAGGTGATACAAGGCTGTTGAAGGGCCGATTTGATTCAAGGTAGAAAGGATCTTGAGGCAAAATGGAGTAAATGGACATCAAGTTTGTGAACAACAAAGAGTTTCAAGCATAACTAGTTTAATAGATAACATAAACATGGTAGGGAAAACCATTAATCATGCAAAATGTAACTACAAGCTAATCAATACATAGAAATAAACATTCAAGCCATGCATAGAAGTATAAGACCCTCTAACTTTGGGAAATGCCTATCAGACTTTGGGGAAAATACTTAAGGAAGACAAAAAACTTAACTTACTATGCTGGAACGCCTAAACACAGTACTTCAAGTTATTGGGCACTTTGAACAACAAGATTTGCATAGTTTTAGGCAAAGGGCTAGATTGAAACTAGGCCTCCTTGGTTCAACAAGATGATAGTATAATCAGTCAAAGAGAAATTTCATGGATGGAACTATAGCTAGCCATAGGTACGCAGGGCATACCGTAATTCATACTTAGCATGTATAGAACTATGAATGAAACAAGCAACAATATCCTCAAGTTATTAAAGAGCAGTTAAGAATTCTTTAATGCAACTAAGGAAGAAGAAAACATGAAAGCTATGAAGATTCAGGAAATTTGAGGTGCCTCCATGGGCATATCTCAAATTTCTTCTCTACTGATCTATAGCAAGCAAGAAACATGTATTCATGAATGAAAACTAGAATACAACAACAAAGCAAGAGACACTATACCATTATACCAAGTCATGGAATCCAACAACAATCCTTCTTCATTCATCCAAGAGCATCCAAGAGGCAATCCAAAAGCATAAGACAAGTATTTCTTCCAAAGCTTATATGACCATATATTGCTTCTCTTCTTAAGTTCAGCCTTGTTTTACAATGAAAGCCTTTGGAATATATAGGCTCAAGTGAGGAAAACCTCATGGTTCAACTTGCTCTCCCATTGGCCTAATCAAAATATCTAAACTTGTACTTGAGGCTTTGCAAAGCCCAAGGCACAAAATATCTAATAAATATCTCAAAATTTGCTAAAAAAGGAAAAATAATTGACTTTGCATCATTTTCCATGTGCAAAAATAGCTAAACGCACATTTGGAAAAAGCAGTTTTTAGAGGTTCAAATTTTACAAAAATATTCAAAATTTACATCAGCAAAAGGTCCCCTGACTTGCCGACAACATTTGGCAGCCTTCCCGATGTCGAAATGAGGCTCATGATAGCTCGTTGGAAAGATCTGAGTGTCTAATTTCTGGAAAAACTGAAATTTTTCCAATATAATGCCCATAAGTCCTCCAAAAATAGGATTGTGTGTAAAAAACCAGAAAATAAACCTTGCTGATAGACGGGGCAACATGTTGAAAAAGTGAGTGTTTTTTGTATCTTTGGGGGACCAAAACAACTTCAAATGCTCCGAAAATTTCTGAGTAGATGCTCCTAAATTTAATACATCCAATGGTACCACTCTCAAGAGTTGAGGATGCTCCAAACTGAAATGGCGGCGCCCATGATTTTATGCAATTAGGCCCAAAAATGTCGAAAAACAAAAACATGTCAAAATTTTCTCAATTTTGGTGAGCAAGTCCCTCAAGGCTTTTTAGAAACATGTCTAGAAGCTCGGGCCAAAATTCTAACTCCTGATGTGTCTTTCTTCACTTTCGGTGCCGGGCGCCCTTTTTGGGCAGTTTTGAGCTTTTCTTGGTTTTCCTCCTTTGTTGCTTGGCATTCTAGTTTTGGTGAAGAAGTCATGGCCCCTTGCCCTCTGCTTGTAGATGAAGGAGGCGCTTTCAAAACCCTCTGCTTATAGATGAAGGAGGTTTGCTTTGGTCTTCAAACCCTCTGCTTATAGATGAAGGAGGTTTCTTTGGTCTTCAAACCCTCTGCTTATAAATGAAGGAGGTTCTTAGTCATGTCATATCAACAGCCTCTTGACAGTGTTGTTTTTCTTTCACTGTTCTTTCAGGCTTCGAATGTGGTTGCAAGAGCTTGATGAAAAACTCTTTGCACTGTAGCTGCATCCCAGGCTCAAGCTCATATTGAGAAGCAGCTGTCTTCTCATGTGGCGCCAAAAATTGTCTTCTGAGATGATGGTATGTTTCCTGTCCTTGAAAGATCCATCAAACACTGTAAAACACCTAAAATCAGCTTGAGATTATGGTCTATGTATTGCTGAGACTTAAGGGTGTATCAGTGGCGCGACTTAGCGCTGTGACCAACTTTATTAGCAGAGTGGGAGGTCTGTTATGACTGGTCTATAGCAGATGGAGGTTTTTTGGCTCTTGGATAGTTTTCCAAGGGTGAAATGTCTTAAAGCGCCACTTCCTAACTTAGGGGAGGTTGTTTGAACAAATTTGGATTGTTTCTTTAGAACTGATGGTCAGACTAGTATGGTTGAGGTTAAGTAGGATTTGATAATGAGGTTTCATCTCATCATGGGCGGACTAAAAAGGTAGGAAGGCAAAAAAGTTTATGGGGGTTTTCTAGATGACAAATTGACATATGGAGATCAGCTTCTAGAAAACTCAGCTAGAATTTAGTCATCAACAACAGGTGAAAAATACTGATGACTAACAAGAGGGATACATGGAGTCCTGGATCTTGGGATCGACTATTCTGTAGTCACTTCTAGCTCTGTTAAGTCTTTAAGCTCCCATTTGGATTGTAAGTGTCGAAGTCACCTACACACACATGCTCGATCCATAATGAATTCATGATCGCAATCCTTCATGCAAGCTCGAATAAGCCTAAGCACAATCCATCAAGACAGTTCTTGTTTAATGTTCAAGCCATGTTGACAGTTAGTGCGCACTGATATCGACAGTTTCTCACTTCTAGTTGCGTTTGTACTTCTATTTCGTGAGTGTCATTATCATGTTTTCGACTATTGATTTTGCTTGTTTTAACTTTAATTAGTGTCATTTTCATGTTATCTTTTCTTTAGCATGTGTCACTTTCACCATAATTCGTATATTGCAAGTGTCATTCGCACTTTTCTTTCCATATCACGTGTCGTCTTTTGGCATGGGAAGTGTCACTTATCGTGTAAAGTGGAGTTTTGGTTTGTTGCAAAGGGTAAATTTGGTCTAAGGAAATCATACATTCAACTCAGTAGCTACAAAGACAACCTGTTGTAGCTACTGATCCTGCTATTCCTTTGCGCTTTCCTGCTCTTCCTTTTCCTTCTTGCTCCAAATCCAAGGTTTTCCACGATGCTCCAAGAGTGATCCAAGAAAACTCTAAGTGTGCAAGAGTATGAGAGAGAGAGAGAGAGAGAGAGCTCCTCCATATAATTTCCAAAATTTGTGAACTGATCTTCATAAGCCTTTTTATCATTGAGGCCTCTATTTTCTTCATTTTTCTCTATTTTTCCTTCAATATCTTCCTCAGATGCAACCTGTGAACTTTCACCTTCATTTTCTCCTAATTTCCATTATTTTCATAAATAAAATGTCAATTAATGCCTATTTTTCTTTGTCAATTTCCATAGCCATTTATTAATCACAAGTGATCCCCATCACTATGTTTTTGTCCAACATTCAACTTGGAATACATGTCCCATGACCTTTGTTATTATTTTTCCTTTATTAAATTTATTACATGGATTTTTAAACGAGGTTGTTACATAGATCCAAAGTTAAGATGAATCTAGTCTGGTTTATTATCCACTTTGCTCATATACAAATATTAAATTATTTTTGTTATTAATATTTTTAAAATGTTGTGCGCTTGATTATTTAACATTGAAGGAATTAGAAATCTCTCTCTCGCTCTCTCTCTCTCTCTCTCTCACTATATATATATATATATATAGAGAGAGAGAGAGAGAGAGAGAGAGAGAAAGAGAGAGAGAGGTGCAAACTTATTTTAGGGTGTAAAACTTGGAAAAAAGGTTTGCATCTCAAGAGATTTGATCCCTCTTGGGGCTTGATAGGTTTGTGATTCAAATGGATTTATATGGGTTCTATATATATTCACACAAACACTCACCGTTTGCAATGCATAAATGAATACAATGTCTTTAAAATTACTTTGGGCTATTGGATTGTATAAATTGCATAACTTAAACTTGTAATTCCAACAAATCTTGGTTTTTGGATGAAAATGATGTTAAAAATCACTTGAAAAAGGGCCAAAATGTAAAATAATGAGGCTAATGAAATGTTTTAACCATAAGAAGTTATTTTTTTCACACACACACACACACACACACACACACACACATATATATATATTGTTATCACCCAAAAATTCTCAAAACATCATTGTGTCAACTCTACTTTTGGTCATGATTTCAAGGAGGTTTAGAAGTCATTTTAAGTCATTGGTAAATGATAGGTCATATTACAAGTTCAAATGAAGTCTTCTAGGTCCACTCTATTATCAGCATAAAAAGTTTTTCCAAACTTGGATAGTTTATACTTGCTCTTAAGTCATGGTATTAGATAGGGTTTGAGTCTCATTTCATCACCAAATAAAGTTCATAAACCTTTCTTTACTCTTTAGAAGTCTCATACCATGTTTTGGAAACCATATTTTAAAAAATTGCTTCTGCGCTACGAAAACACTGGTCTTTTCGTAGCACAAAATCCCGTAATCACATGACCAGCGCTACGAAATCGGGGATTTGAAAATTTTCAGTTTAGCTGTCATATCCATCAATTTTGGTTAAATTTTCACAATTAGGTGTTAGTCCACGAATCCTCCCTCATGCATGCAACCATCGAAAGCAATTATGAAATCATTATGAGATTCGTTAGGGGTCAGTTGTCATTGGTCCTTTTAAAATTGAAAAAGGTTTGGTTATCATCGATTTTGTCTCATGCAAAGAAAACATTGCATACATATCTATTGTTTGAAAGAGAAGCTCATGATAAGAAACCAGAGCTTTCCTTAAGTTTTCAAGCGAGGCAGAATTTCAATCAAGCGAGGTTGAACCCAATTGATGTTATGTCAGCAGTTTCGATACTTGCTAATCTAGTGAGTTTGAAAATAATTGCTGACTGAAGCAGGATTTCTAATCAAGCGAGGCTAAACCAAATTTTCAAGCGAGCCATTTCATCCAACAAGGAGGTCTATTACAGGTTTTCTAAAGACATAGGGTTTTCAGGAGGAAGATGAAAGAAGAAAAGAGAAATCATAGGTCTAGTCACTGTCTGAGAACAGAACTTGAAGGTTTAGAAGCTCTCACAAGAGATAAATCTGTTGAAGAAGCCTTCAAGAAGGTAGGGTGCTGGAGGTTTTGCGAAAAGCTTCAAGGAGGGCATAATCAAGTTACCAAAGAATTTGCTATTAACTTCACAGGGTCAAACACAAAGGTTGGTTTTCTCAATTTACCAATTTCTCCTGAAGTTATATCAGTAGTCACATAAATTCCAAGGGGGGAAGATAGATGGTTCAATAATTTTAGGTTTGAAATGCAACCCTGTAAAATATTTTTGAAACCAGAGTTTACGGATACTGATTTGAACAAAGTTGTGCCAAGAATTTATGTCAAGGATGCATTTGCCAATATTCTCTACAACATCCAAAGGTACTTCACCTGTGAAGGGAGATACCACAAGGTGTACACTTACCACTTTAAACTCTTATTGCATTTCACAGGAATAATCTCTCTAGACTTACCTTTCTTTCTATTTCGAAGTCTGGCCAAGATGGAAAACAAAGTACAGATGAGAACTCAGGCATACGA